>JAOXNO010000024.1:45626140-45640009 GCA_028565335.1 Limnodromus scolopaceus
GCCCCATCCCTGGAAGTGTTCAAGGCCAGGCTGGATGGGGTTTTGAGCAACCTGCTCTAGTGGGAGGTGTCCCTGCCTGTGGCAGGGGAGTTGGAACTCGATGATCTTTAAGGTCCCTTCCAACTCTAACGATTCTATGATTCTATGATTCTAAATTGTGCTGTGACCAGAGAGAGTATGACAGCAATGCACAGTTAGGCAAGAGTTAGGGTTGCCAATTACATCTTGTACTATTAAGAGGTACTTTTTTCTGGATATAAAGTTGCTAAGAAATGCCATAAACTCATTGTTTGTTCTTCAGCAAGCGCTAACTCTAAACTATGGAAGCATCAGATGAGCAGAAGTCCCAAGCCTCCAAAACCATTGTACTTCCCCAAAGGCACTAACAGCCCAGCTCAGAGCTCTGCAAACCTGGGCAATGGCACCAGCTTGATATGGTATGGAAATATGGCAAACATCGTAGGAGACACAACAGCATGTGCACTCTATTTGGCAAGACACTGTCTTTCATGGCACACCATCTTCATGCCACAGGACTGCTGCTGAAGAGGACAGGGCAGAAAATAAAATATTCTGTATGGCTGCGATCTGGTGCACCTTTGAAGTGCCTCGTGAGCAAGTAGGTCCTGGCCTATGTCTACAGATTGAAGATGCTGTTGTTCCAGCAGAACACTAGGTATAGCTTCGGATTCAGTTGTAGCTGGAGCCACTCAGCACATTTGCACCACATTGGGAAGAGTTTAGCAACTCCATGGGAGATCAATGGAATTAGCACATGATCAGGTCATCCCCAGTATCTATAACGTGTGTTGGATGATGAGAGAAAATGGCTGAAATGAATGCAGATATTGCTCCTACCACTGGCTAGGAAGTGGCAGCCAGTGGAGTGTATGAAAGCTGAAGGAAGCTCTTCATTCACCTTTTAAGAAAAAGGATTTCATCCACATAAACTGTATCCAGAACCGCAAAGTAAAGCACTTCAAGCCATATATTTTATCCTGGCTGCTTATTTACCAGCCAGTGCACAAGTTCACAGAGTGAATTATAAAAAATGTTGCCTGCATGGACTAAGGAAAGACAGGCAAGAAGAGATATGAAATATGCCCTGTGTTTGTTTATTCCCTAATTACCCTAATATTCAGGCAGTCAGAAAAGCTGGCTATAGTAATGTGCTTGAAAGAATTGTTTCAAGCAGATGCCACCAAGAAAGTATCCCAGGTAATATTTTTTGGGGGGAAAAAACAGGAAAAGAAGAAAAGAAAAGATTCTTTCAGTATTAATCTGTGGATTTACTGTTAATCTGTGGATTTTATACTTTGACAGTGTCTGGCCATCAGTTTCAAGCAGGAACATAAACAGAATTGTAGGTGTATGCAAAAGCCAACTTTTTTTTTCCCCTGAGTGCATAATTGCTTTTTTCTAGACACATGCTGTGTGTTCATAGATGTACTGTGGGAAACAGTTGTGCTTGCTAAGGAAGGCACGGCCTGGAAGCAGTGGGAAGAAAAGAGTTTGAGCACTCGGGGCTGTAGAGAGGGCTATGTGTTGCTGGCAGGTTTGTCAAATGACCTAAGTCCACCAGCCAAAGAGCTGTCTAACTGTTGAGCCACCCTCAGATGACATCTTGGAAGTCCAAGAGTTTCCCTGCTCTTATCACTCTTACGACTAATCTGGTCTCATAAGCTCCATGGCCAAGATGTCCAGGACACTAGGCCTTGAGGGCACCATGAGGCATTCTCGGTTCCCATTAAGCACACATTATTCCTGAGAAAACAGCTTTGCCGTCTTCCCTGCAGACCTCTTTCACAGGGAGACCTTACCAGGCTTCAAATAATAGATGCAATGGAAAAGATGTAACACTTCTTCACGTAACAGTGGGGCATGGGGCAGGAAGAAGCAGTATGCATAGAGAGGAGCCCAAGGACAACACCACCTAAATGAGATATCGCTAAGACACTGGCAGCAACAGTTAAATAAATGGGGTCAGACCATAGCACACCAGATCTTTTGAAGTAACGAGGAGCAGGTATGGTCCATGGAGCAGAGAGGCCATAGCAGAGAGCAGGATGTGGATAAAAGGGCTGGAACGCCTTGGTGTGAGGAAAAGCAGCAGGCACTTCTCCATAGCTGACCATCTCCAGCTGCCAGAAATTTTCATTTCAGTCCTTTTTATGATTACAGGTGCCCTGGATTTGTTTTTAAAGCTACACTGGGTTTTGACATGTTGAAATATGCTGGAGTTTCCCTTCTGCAAAATTATTAGAGGGAGAGGTTAATATGGCTCAGTGCCACAATTCATTGGTCTCCCAGTATGATCCAACATAGCATTGCTCAGCAAGAAAATGTAGCCCTTTCATGAGAACTGGCTGTCTCTTTGTTGCTGCTGTGTTGGAATTAGATATTAGAATTTGTCAAAGAACAATTTAGTATGCAAAGGTTGTTCTTAGGATCTGCTATTGCTTGGCTTGGAGCACCTCATGGGAATTTGGAGGGATGAGCATTCTGTGTGATTGGCCCCAGAGCTCCAAAACAAGTTCATGTGGAGAGCATCAGATATATCATAGCTTATAGAAAGTAATAGTGCTCTGTTACTTAAAAGTTGCTGGCACCCATTGGGCAAAACTAACTCACTCCCACAATATTATTTTGTTTGGAAAACATATCAAAGCAATCTGAACATCAGGAGTTATATGCAACTCTTCAAACTCCTTTTAAAATCTCCTAGGGCAACCCAGGATTTGTTCAGCTAAGAACAAGTATGGAAGAACAGCATTTGAGGTAAAAAGTACAGGCTGTTTGCATTCACTTTGCCAGTATGTGACAGTGGGGAGATCATGTGCAGATAAACTGATTTGTGCAACAGAGAGTTTGCCAACAGGGTGCAAGTTTGACATTTTAATGAGATTAATGAAAACAAAAGAGCAATGCTATGGGCAGTGCCAAGGAACTCTCTGATCTGGAGCTGATAGATGCTCTGGAGCTGATAAGTAATATCCAGGTGGATTGGCAGCTCTGGATGAAAACACAAACAAGTCTTTCAGGTTCTCCAAAGCCATGCCTGCACTGCCCAGAAGATCACTTCTGAGGATACATCCGAGATCCTGGTGAGGGCAGAAGACCCCTCGCCGCTCCTGCCCTGAGGAGCCATGGGAAACCCCTGCCATGCCTCCACTGCGCAACAAGTACTGTTCCTTCATGCCTAACATACTGCCACTGCATGTTGCTGCCCAGCAAGGCTTTCTAGCCCTTGTCTGCCCTTGAGCTGGCCTATGGTCCCATGTGGCCTCTCCACCCCAGGGCTGTGTCTACCTGCTGCTGGCATGGGTACTGCGGGGGGCTGGCAGTGAACTGGGTGAAATGCACCATCTCCTAGGCAGGGTGAATATATATAGGATGACATCTTGGCTTCTCCTGAGGATGAAGAACAATTCTAGAGAGTGAGCCCACCTCTACAGATAAATGTTTGGAAGAGCCAGACTTATGAGGAATGGGCAATGAAGAAAGTATCTCTTTGTCTCTCTAGCAAGGCAGCTGGAGTAACGAGGAGTCTAAGGGCTCCACAGACAGGAGAGTTTGAGGGGACACAGTAAATAACAGTGATGCTGAAAATAAGTCTGGTTAAGAACAGGATTGGAAAAGGCCAGTCCTAGCCTACTGTTTGTCTTTTATTAGTGAGACAACCCTTTTCTCAATATTTTTAATTTCTCCATCCCTCCAGGTGAATGTCTTGATAAGCAGTTTCTGAGTTTGGCTAAGAAGCAATATGACGGGCAATTAAAGGCAAGTAGCAAATGCCTTTTTTTAATATTGCCTTTCTACCAGGACATTACCCAAGCTGCTGTCCTGACCTGGGGTCAGTCTGGTCGCAAACAAAGGCTTCTAGGCTTCCTCTGCCTGTGAGTCCTTTATGGCTGCTGATAGCATGAGGCCACCGCCAAGAGCCCTGTGAGAGCTACTTAGTGTAAGGTAGTCGAGAGACTGAGCCATGAGGATTCTCCTGGTGGTGGTGAGAGATCACCAGGGACAATTTCCTTGTCTTAGTCCCTGTTTCTGCAGATTCAGACAAAATGTGAAAGTCAACACATGCTGCAGTCCTGATACTGCAAATTCTGACAGCTGTAAAGCCCCACTGTAGGATGAAGATATGCTGTTGACATGGATGGATTAAAAGAAGAAAAACTGAGAGTTGTTTCAATAGTTGAATAGTCCTCCTTATTCATTTTTTTTCTTTAATAGGCCTTTCAGTAGCAAAAGCAACCCCCAGCACAGGCTGGCATCACATTGTCTCAGGCATCATTCAAATACACATTAAAAGGTTGCTTCATTCCAAAGAATTTACTGCCTAAATAGGGCAGACAAAGTGATGCAGGAAAGAAGACTACATCTATACAAGCAAATAAAATTGGAGAAGGCCCATTCTGTGGCCCTTCAGGCCAGTCACGGTGTGGTTTGTGTCCACATGGCTAAACACTCCCCTGCAGTGAATGGGGAAGGGGGAACTCCATCCAAGCTTCCTGCTGGGGCAGTCCCTGGCGCACGCTGTCCTCTGAACCGTGCACTGACATTGTCTGCGGGAAATCAAGTCGGCATGGGCCAAATCCATGTGAGAGGGTGTGTTAACAATTAAACAGCGTAGACAATTGTGGGCCAATACTTGAGTCCTTGCCCTGGCCTTGTTTTAATTACTATTTGCATGGACTGATTTTTGCCCAAAATTTTGTGGGAATTGCATGACAAAGCCTGAAATCCAACCTATATCTTCCGAGTCTTCTTCTAGTGCTTCATACATGATTCTTTTCCTCTCATTCATTAACTTTTCATATTCTTTCTGTGCTGCATTAGTGTTTAGAAACAAGCCCTGCTGAGGCTGTTGGTCTGACATGGTCAATAGAAAGGAAAGCAATACCCCACTAGACATAGGTTATAGGACCGACAGGTTGTTTAATTTGGCAGCCAGTTTTACCATTTCAGGAAAAGGGGAGATATCTTTATGGAGTCAGATAGTATGTCAAGGGAACGTGTTCATTGACTTCTGATTTAATTAATTCACACACTCTCTCTTTAGCCCTCAGCTTGGATAGAACTGCTCATCTTGTATTTACAGACCATCTGGAGCTACAGCTTAAAAATTCAATTTGAAATTATTTGTCTGTAAACTGAGAATTTGTCCCCAGTCAGCACAGCTGAGATTGTGTTTGGTTTTAGTGTTGTCTCTTGAATAAGCACAAAGAGCATACACCCCCACACCCCGTCAAGCAAATGATGTAATCCAGATATCAATATCAAAGCATATAGGAGAAAAAAAAAATGACACAGAAAGGCTGAATCACTGAATGTCAAAGAGTGAAGCAGAACAAATACCAGTTACCAAGAAATACCAAGTCTTTAGCCTCTAATATTCATTTGCAGATATTAAAGGAGGAATTATCCAAAGCACAAAACGCAAACATTTTTCTTCTTAAGAAAAGAGCCATGGGATCTTTCTTGTTGCCAAGCCACGCTTGGGTGTGCAGTTCTTTGCCTACCCTGAGGGCAGGTCACAGTAATTCAGAAGTTCAAGGCAACCTAGTCCAGAAGGCATCAACATCCTCAGCAGGTTTCCTACCATGCAGGGCACACCTGGAAACGTTGCCTTTGGAAAGAGCCATGCATTCTCCTTACAGTCTATGAAACTTCAAGGCAAGCTCAGGGGAACTCGGGAAAGTGACTGTGGTGGTTTCGAGGTAATTCATAGAGGGAGCAATCTTTAAATTTCCTGCATATATGGACTGTGACTCTTCCTTGTCTTTGGACAAAACATAAAAGGGAGCAGAAAAGGATTGTTGTCCCCTTTCCCTGTTACACGTGTGTGCAAGGATTACTGAATGATGACTCTTGACTGTTCCCGGGAAGGTCAATAGTGAAGTGCCCATTTGTAAGTGATGGGGCATTAAGAGTTATGTGAATTTTCAAGCCTTCTGATCCATGAAATCTGCATTCTACCCAAGAAACTGAAATAGAAGCACTGCTTACTACTAAAACAAACAATTTATTACTTTACATTTCATATAGGTTCTGCAATTTTATACAAGTTCTAAGGAGCAGTATGACAGGATGCAGGGGTGAGTAAAAAAGCAAATTACAGGACTCCTCTAGGACACATGTGAAATCTGTTGTTGAAGCAGGAACTAAGGGTTGTCCCACACCCTATCCAGCCCCCATACCCTACAGAGAAAGAGTTGCCTTCTACTGGACTTCTGTCTGCAGAGAAGACATTTGTAGACGTTTGTAGACAGTGCTAAAATGTGTCCAGTAAGATCCAAGTGCAAGAATAGGACAAACTGGTGCTAGAGGAGTAAGAGAGGACCTGGGGAATTAATTTACTAAAGCAGAAAAGCTCCCCCTTGTGAAATGCAGTGTTAAGACCTCTTTGGTCCCCTCAGCAAACAGACATTAAACATTCTCACCTGTTTGCAAAATAAGTGCAGAAGGTACCAACATGCAATGAGTAATTGCTTCCAACTCTGAAAAAAAGCTGCATTTTCTAAACATGGTAAGCTCATTTGTTTCCCAAAACCACTCCATATTATCTTAATTTGCTTCCAGTTTATTAAGTATAATCTATCTTGCTAATTTTTCTCTTTCTGAACTGCAGAACAGAAGATCCCAGACTGCAGTCTCTAGCTAATCTCTGCCTGCTACTCCTGCTGCTGTTGTTTCATCTGCACAGACTTCTCCAAAACACTAATCATTTCATCAGCATTCAAAAAAGACATTAAAGATGTGCGTGTATAATTTTTCCTCCTTTTGTGTAAGAGGCAACAGTGGGGGTTACTCAAGGGAAATTCTTAAAATAAGGTCATTATTCAACTTCCACAGGCTGCTCTTTTCTTTCATCTGCAAGTTAATTTTCTAATGTATTTATCGTTCATAGTAGAAAGTAGCAAGCAGAATAAAAACCAGAGGGATTGTTTCTTTAGTAGGTGGTAACATCACACTTGAAATTAATGAGGAGGTCTAGGTAAATGATTTGGAAAATACTTTTTTTTCCTTTTGTTTGTTGATGGAAAACAATTTCCTCCAGGTGAGAGGTTCAATCAAGGCAAGGATGCTCAGAAAGTGTTCCCTGAATACGATCTCATGCTTATGTTTATTCTGAAGAGTATAGTTGTGTTTAGCTAACTCATACCTGAACCTAAAGGGTTCATTCACACACGCACACTTGTATGACTAGCTTCCCTAACATCAGCCCTGCATTTATATGTGTATCTGCAGGGTAGGTGCTAAAACCACATTGCCTTTAGAGCAAAGTAAAATTTACTACTGTAGCAATGAGAACACAAAAGAGTATGAATTGTACGTGTGGTCCCAAGAGACACGTCCCCGGCACATGTTGGTAATGACCAGGAAAGACACCTGCCCGGTTAGATGCTGCAGGATCTAGTTCATAGCATTGAGAGGGGGCTTGGTCAACTTGGGGCTTGGGGGTCCCACATGCAGTCTTTACATGGCTCTTTGTTGGCAGAGGAACCATGTCCCAAAAGCCCAGGGTGCTGAGCCTCTGGCTGAGACTGATGGAGGCAAAATTACTTTCTTTTCAGGCAAGCTAAAAGAAAGGTAACCATGGACACAGTGGTGGATTTCTTGATCTGAGAAGGTGTCACAACATGAAACCAGTCCGCCAAGGTTTACATTTAACTGAAAGGCTGCTCTGCTGCTCTACTAACCTCTATGGGCCTTTGCATAGAGCTGTTTCTACAGGCAAAACATGGAAGGGGACTGGAAAAGACTTGTAGCATGGCCCTGGGCAGGGTCTCAGTCCATTGCCTGCAACCTCAAGTGAGCTAGAAAAGGTTAACCATACTGAATACTCTGAGGCACTTCTGCCCTTCAGCTCTCCATGGGGGTTAGTAACAGCCCCCTGTCCCATGCTGCGTGTGTTTCAGGGTAGGCTCTCCTCACGGTTTCCCCTTGCCCCTCTTTTCATGGGAGGCATGTCCACTGCCCTAGGCCACCAATTCACCTGTGACAAGCTGGGCATCTGCATCCTTTGGGACTGCTATAACAATATAATTTACAAATTGCTTGGGGATCATAGGCTGAGGAATTTAAAAATATTCTCTTAAACATTACACTCCATTTGTCATCCCAGTTGTTCTCTTGTGGACTTGAGCAAGGAGCAATAAGAGATGAGTCTATTTTTCTTCCTCACTCCTTTTTGTATGTGGAACTAAATTAGATCTCTGTGCTGCAACCGGGCTATAAAAGGGGCTCCAATGCAGGCAGGGCAGGTGATTCAAAACAAAAGGCCTTGATTGAAGTGGTTACAATACACAGAACCACTAATGTTATTCTGGGCCATTCAGGGTGGTTTATAGCATTGTACAACAACAAACAAAGATGAAACTCACTGTGCTTAGTGACTCAAGAAATTTTTTTCTTTAATTTATTTTCTCTCACTCATTTAAAGAATTTATTTTAAAGGTTGGAACGTTTCTGTGACTTTTTTTTTTTCCTGGACCATTTTCCTGTACCCAAAGCCCCTTTTATCAAAGATATCTTTGTAAATAACCTCTTTTTCTTTCTGCGCGCTTGGTTGTCCTGCCAAATTAGCTGTGCTGCCATGGAGACGTGGCATCAGCAGTGCTTGTTCTTTTTCTGTAGGATTTCACTAGGCCCTTGTCTCAGACCTTGACTGAATTAGAAAAAATAATGAGATATTGAACGTAAATGTTATACTCCTAACATTGTTGGTAATGGTGTTGTAAGTGTTGTAATATTTCATGATGCAATGTGTCTTAGTTTTTCTCTGAATACATGTATCTCTAGGGTTTTAGTTTATCCCACAATTCAAGTAGGATATCAATACATTTATTTAGCAAACAATCTTGTTAGAAAGGTAGTAACCTATATATGTCTAAACAGGGAAGAAGATAGATGAACCTTTCAGAAATGACATCTCCTATTTATTAATTTTTCTTGTTCAGCTTCTGTATAAAACATACCACAACATTTAGGAATATAATAATCAAGGCCATTAAAAAAAAATGGACAAAACAGTGTCTCTGTTCTAGCTATGGCTGGAAATGACAATCCTGTAAGACTTGCTGCATGTACCAGGTGAGATACACCCTATTACCCTGTCCATACTTCTTGTATCTTTTGGACTGGCAACCCTACAGGAGACGGGTTGTTTCAGAAGGAAAAGGAAAAGGTTAATCCTGCAAGAAAACTTTAGACTTTGCCATTTCCTGATGGAAAAAGACAACTCAAAACCAAATCTGCCAAAAATCTCCCTCAAGCACCAAAACAGAGCTTCACGAGGAGGCATCAGATTTTCAAGCAGATTTATATTGCATGTTTGAAGCATGGTTTTCTCAAGGTAAGCGTTTAGCTGGGAGACAGAGCAAATACTAAGGAAGTGATTGCTACCCACAAATTACAGTGAAGGTAGATGAGCTTCCTAGTCCAAAGTTACCCAAAGTTCCTTGCTAAATGAAGTATTTTCTCTTCTGAATCCATACATTAGTGACAGGACTAATAAGGAACTGTGAACATCATCCTGAGAGCTGACAAGTGGTTAAGCAGCAAAGGAGCTAGATAATGAGATATATTTTTTCAGGTGTTTTCACTCCCCTGAGGGAGTCTCAGGGGAATTTTTGAATGAGTTAATGTGAAAAAAGGAACAGCTACATTTTGAAATTTCAATTTTCCAGTAATATTTTTTTCATTGTGGTGTCAGTTTCCTGTTCCTCCTCAAAAGATGCCAGATCAATGGCCTTTTAGCAGAAATAAGCAATAGAAAACAATGAAAAAATTCCCTAGGAAACTTCACCTCTCCTCCCCTCTTCACCGCTGACATTGTATTTGCAAAATAGGGCAATGTTCACATTGAAGCTATTGAGTTTGCACAATCGCTTCCCTCTATGAAGATGTCACCTTATGGCATTGACCTCTTCGACACCAGCTGGAAATTCCCCTGGTGCAGCTACCTGCACAACCCTTGCACTGAAACCCTCCCGACTAGGGATAAGATGGCTTTGTTATGCAAATCATCATTCTTATTGCTAACAAGAACAATATCAAGAGTCCAAAAGAGTAAAAGTTAAGAAAGTCCCTGTGAATTTACTTCCTCAAGCATTTCTTACAACACACTCAACGAGAAAAGATGATTTCTAGAACAACTGTACTTTCTTGGTGAAGTTCCCTGTCTGAGTAGCACAGGTTACAGATGGGCCTTCCATGGACTTCTCTAGGGCATTACTTGAAATGGTGCCTAAAATGGTGCTCAAAATGCCTAAAAGAGCATTTGTCTTTGAATGTCTGACAGACTTAAATGTACTGATTGGACACTGGTGCAAAGCTGAGGTATGTTAGCTGAAATCAGTGGTCTAGCACTATGTTATAAATTTTAAAGTTACAAACTGTCAGAAAAATCCTAGTACTGGAGAGAATTTTCTGCTCCAAGATCTACTTCGCTGTTCATTCAGCTTCTCCATGCCTTGATGGTCCGGATTCCCTGCTGCTTTCATGCAGCTCTAACCACAGATGACTCAAGCTTGACATTTGGGGTTGGGCGTTTTTCCCTCCATGTAGATAGAGATGGAGTTCTGAGTTACATTCCGCTTTGGAGGAAGGTGGGGAGTTGGCCTTTCTGCTGCTCAGTAGCAACATCTGCTGGCTACTGAGGACCAGCTGTGCTGTGAAGGAAGTCAAGTTAAAGACATCTGGCTGGAGAACAATTAGGAGAACAGGCTTTTCTACACAGAGATCTTGAGCAACATGTTGTTGAGAGGAAACATGGTGCTAGAAGTAATTATGGACCATGTGTAAGTTGACCTGGGGTAAACCACTTTGGAGCACAAAAGAGCCCAAGACTCCTGCAATGAATGGAATCCCTCCTCTGGCTGAGACCACAAGGAGAATCAAATATTCACCATCGTTTGCTCTTCACTATTACAACCTTTGGTGGAGCCAGAGCTTCCAACCGTGACAAACTGCTAAAAGGAAGGTAGTTTCATTAGTTCTAGAGGGAAGGGGTTTTGAGGCAGAGGGAAGGCTCTGCCTGTGTTTCTAGCTTCCAGGACTGACTCCTTCACATCCCAGCTAGACCCACAGGAGGTTATTTCAGGAGAAATGGCACATTTCAGTGCCATACTCTTATTTGAACAGCTTTTCTTGTACTCACATCTCAGCACTGCCCCAGCACATGTGGCACAACTTTCCAGGCTGTTACCACTATGATTATGTCCTCCTGGCTCAAGACTCCATGGTTTTAGGAATGCCCTTTATTTTCCAGTGGTTACTGCCTGTCAAATGACAAGGGAGGGAAGCTTATTGTGAAGCCTTCACCTCCTTGAAGAAAAGTCTAACAAAATAATCACACATAGGTATCCGAGACTGCAAAATTAAACTCAGGGTTCCTGCTGATAAATTGTAGAACATGTAGAGGCGTTCATGAAAAATTATTAAATACTTCATTGCAACTTTCTGCTACCCTATGATGTTGGGTCAGAAAACACACTAAGTCAGAAGTTATTGTCTGCGTCACCATTAATAGGACACAGTACTTACTCCCATACAACAAGGACCAGTGAAGGAGCAAGGGCTGCCTTTCTTAAGAAGCAGAAACAATTGTGAGTGCCATCTTTCATACACAAAAATAAGAGACACCCTCATGAAAAACAAAGACAACGTTTTCAGGGACATTTTAAGAAATGCTATTTCTCTCAGCATGGCATGCATCTGTCTCTCAAAAGTATGTTTCTACAGCTGTTGAATTTAAAATATTATTTATGTAAGCACAAATTTATTATTTAAAATGATGATTATCATAAATTTGAATATATTAAAATATATTTTTGAGTTTTAAATTAGTTAATAAAACACTTACTGTCCCCAGTTGAAGTTAACTTTAATATGAAACTAAACCTCAGCAATCTCAATATTTTGCAGTTTGTCTTAATGTATTTAAACCCTGTTTACACAAGGGAAATATTCTTTCATTAGTGCATTTGCGGTAAGACTAAACACAGTAAATACCACAGGCTTAAAGAAGCTGAGATAATGAGGATCTGAAGATAAAATACTGGATCATTTTCTAATATTTGTACTCTGAAGTGTGCACAAACACTCTGCTAAGTATCTTGGTATCTGATATTTCTTCTGAGCCAAATAATTCTCAGCAATTCTCAGCTCACTAATAGTATTTAAAATAGTCCAAAATGTTGACATTCTTTCAATGAAAAAATGACTGAATCAAGGTAAGATAATTTTGTCTGTTGAAACTGAACGGTCAAATAAGACTGGTTGTTATGGAGCAAAATCCCTTTTCTGTTCTTCTGCTTTGGCATTACATGTTGTTAGAAGGAAGTTACTATAATGACTACAGGCATTGCCAGGAATGCTCACTTGTAACTTATCTTTTGATGAAATCATTATGTTATAAACAGCTCTATGTTCTAATTTAAGATTTTATTTTAAAAATAACTTTTACCGTAATGTAGAAGACCCCTACAGATAATTCAGTCAACCTTAATATGAGACAACAGTAACAACAGAGAAATAAAACTATCTTAATCAAGTCTGAAATTGTTTTCTCAATGAAAGAAGAACTAATGTATTACTGGTGAGACACAAGGCTCTATTTCTTCCAAAATGTGCCATTTAGCTGTAGATGAATCTTGGAAAGCAATAACATTTAATTTCCTGTCATGGTCAAGGATCTGTATGAAAGACATGCATAAACCAGAATTTATATATTTCTGCTGCTTTTGCAGCTTCTGCCCAGGTTTTTATTTATTTGTATCTTTCTTAGGACCTAAAAATGTTTTAAGAGTTTTCTTCTTATAAATCATATTGAAATTATTGTTCAAGCCTTATGCTTAATAGTCCACCTCATGTAAATGGTAAATTCTACATAAGCTTCAGCAAATTTTACGGCGAATATTTCCGATTTTCTTGACCCACGCAAAATAAATTTGTTCCTCATCCCAGAGCGGAATCCTTCTTATTTGAGGCTGTATCTTGTTTTCATGAGTCAATGTTAAAATTGTCCTTACAGAGAGGTGTAACTAGTGAATATATAGAAACAGTACGTAAACTCGGGGACATCTTCCCACCTTTGTTATTTTTGTTGGATAAGGACATGTTAGCGCAGGCTTGTCCCGCTTGTCAGGGAGCCCATGTCTCTTCCCAACTCTGTGCTGGAGATGTGAAACCCTCCTTCTCCTGTGTCAAGTGCCAGCCTTCTGTTCCGTAGAGAGGCCTTGCTCATACTTGTTGCTGTGGCAGCCAGGGTCACCTTACTTGGTTGTTTACCCTGTGAAGGGTTTGCACCTCTGGGGAGGAGCAGACAGGTCAGGTGGCCCAAACTGACCAATAGGGTATTCCATCCCTTCTGTCATGCTCAGTATAAAACCTGATGGATCAGAGGGGGCCAGGTTGGCTCCTCTTCAAGGCTTCTTGTTCTATGGGGAGGGCTGTGGCAGTTTGTCTACCTTTGATCTCTACCAGTGAGTTCTGGAATCCATTTCCCATTGAGAAGTCTGGAACTTCCCCAGTGGAAGTTCCAGTCTGACACTTCCCCAGTGCTTGCTGGTGACATTTTCCTGGGAATTTGATATAGTTTTTTATATATTTATATATACTGTATCTATTTAATTATTTTCTTTTTATTTTATTATTAATATTTCTTTGAAGTAGTTTAGTTTTTTCCTAAACTCATAAAACTCTCTATCTTCTTCCTCTCCTTGGAGTGAGAGGTAGGGGAGAGGATCAACAATAAAAAGAATTTCTATAAATATATTAATAGCAAGAAGAGGTCTCGGGAGAACCTCCCTCCTCTACTGGACAAGGGAGGTAACATAGTGACCAAAGATGAGGAGAAGG
>JAOXNO010000024.1:45644040-45677916 GCA_028565335.1 Limnodromus scolopaceus
CGCCCTGCCGTGGCTGCCAGTTTACTTGTGCCGGTCCCCCCCCCCCCCCCGCCCCCGCCTTCACTGGTGTTTGCGTCACCGTAAATTGAATATAATCTGCAGACTGTTTATCTCATCCAGTCCTGGTGGCATCCCGCTGGACCTACCTCCAGCTCAGGACATCGCCATTTCTGGTTATCTGCTTTTTATGCCATCCAGCCAATTCCGAGCTTTTGGTGTTTTTATACAGGCTGGAATTAATTTGAATTTAACTTTTGCAGGATAATTTTATGAGGCAAGGTGTTAAATGGCTTAAGAAAATGCATCCACTGTACCACATTCCTTCCATTGTAATTATATTTTAAAAACTATCTTCTCTGCCAGGTATAATTGGATTTCTGGAAACCTACGCAGAGAGGAGTGTGATCTGGGATGAGCCTCGAATGAAGCGCCAGTAACTTTACATGCTAATACCTGTTCTTGCAAGTCACTCAGCCTCCCTACCTCTTTTACCCTAAATGTGAAGAAGAAGGAATTAAACTGTACATTGAAAATTACTGTGTTTACTTGCTTCTTAAAGGTGCTAAGGATTGATTACACTCAAGAAATATACAACAGTTATTTTGCTTCCCCAGTTTCTGTTAGAGTCAAGGTCCTTAATTTAATGAAAGCAAACATGCTTAAATTTTACTCTTTAACAGTGTTGAGGGTTTCAGATCCTGGTCCTTCCATCATTATCGCAAAAACCATAGTACATTAGTGAAAATGAAAATAAACTTTGAGGATCATCACTAGCCTCACTACCTTACTGTTTCTTTAAAACCAGTCCTAATTCCTATTTCAACTTCTGTTTGTAGTTCAAGATCTCTGATTCTGTATACATATTTACCCAAAATTCAGTGAAAGTTCATCAGGTTCCCTTAAACTTTGGAAACATTTCATTTTAACTCACCAATCTGTGTATGTACAATTTTTCCTGGCATTCCTACAACTGTTTTTTTCCACAGTTGCACAGATAATTGTCTGCCTCAAGGCTCCTGGGGTGACAACACAGCAGTGCACAAGAAATCCAGCAGATTTCTGCAGTGCATTGATGACAACTATCTGACATAGGTGACTGAGGAGCTGACAAAGTGAGATGGACCTCATAGCTACAAACAAGGAAGAAATAGATAGGAATGTAAAGGTTTGGGGCATCCTTGACTGCAGTGTTGATGGGATCCTGGGGTTCTTCCCTGTGATAAACATGGACATCCACATAACTTTGGCTCCAGAAAGTCTTTATCCTTTATGGTCTTAAAGGAAAGAGATTTCTTTGGATTTTTAGGGCAAAATCCAAAGGACTTCTGCTGCTGACGGATTTCTAGTTTCCTCTTGTCATTCACAGATTTGCAAAAAAACCCAACCCAATTTACACAAATATTTTTTTTGTGTACCTTATGTCAGCTTATGTCTCTACTGCCTCAAGAGACCCCTGTGGAGCGTGCTGCTGCTGCTCTCGGACTCCTCTAGTGTTTGACATGGCTTTGGAAGGTTAGCAAGGAAACACAGGATCCCCTCCCTTTGATATACTGTATCCTGTACTCAGCTGAACAAACTGATGTAGTGGAATAAATGACCGAGTTAGTGCCAGTGATGAGGTTGATGCTTCAGCTGCACCATACTGTGACAGACAAGCTGAAGAACTGATGAAGGCTGACGTTGAAACTCCTGGCTTGGAGGCAATGCAGCTGGCATTTGTGAGAGGTTGGCAGTTAAGGAGGTAAGCATAAAGGACACTAGCGTCTGGGTACAGGCAACTTTTTAGTGGGGGCCTCGCTATGGTAAAGCAGGTTAAATGCCACAAGTTTGGATGTGTGAACATGTGCATTACAAGCTGAGACCTGCCTTGTCCTCACACACCCCTTCTGGGGCCAAGAAACTTAATAAATCCTTTGTGTCCTTCCCCTTGCACTCTGCTTAGGTAGTGATATTAGAGACTGTAAATGTGAAGTACCAGGACGACAAGTCCCTGTCATGTGCAGCTAGAAAGCTGACGGCCATCAGGGTGCATGCATACCGGGTGGAGAGAAGGTAGGTTTTGCTTTTTTGACGCTCTCAAGACCACTCAAGGAGTTACCTTAGGATCTGAGAGACCTAGAAGGTATTTTCAGCTTTACCATGAATTGTTCAAATGAGATTGGTGCCAGAGCTCCATGGAAAATTCAGAGTAAACCTGAATGCCATGATAGCCTCCCTTCCATTGTGTGCTAGGACATGCATTCTATCCTCTGTGTTTCCTGCGGGAGCTCAGGGTTTCACAAGCATTGGCATCCAAGAGAGGACAGGGGAAATCCAGCTCCTGTTGTGTCACCAGCTGCTGCCCATTTCCTTCACTGGCTTTCAGCTGTGTGCTGGTTCTTGTTTGTCATGTGGGACACTTTTGACTCCCTGGTATTGTTTGACTCATGGGCTTAACTTTTGGAAATAACTTCTGAAATGTGCTGAAATATGTTTTATGAAGCATATCAGTATTACACATCTAAAACATGCCTACGAGCGATCTTATACTGCTTTCCTTTGACAGGGTGGTGAGAACAGCCGCAGACTCATTGCAGCAGTCAGGGAGCCAAGAGCAGGGCAGGATGCCCCTCCAAGTGGCAAAGATGAAGTTGCATACCTGCATTACCGAGGGATGATACATCGCTGCTGTAGTTTGAATGAGTAATTGTGACTTTGACAGCGAAAAGCAAATAAACCCCCTGAAGAAATATACATGGCTTGCAGGAACCATCACTTCCTCTTGAGTAAGAAACAGCCCCCAAATTCTGTTGTGACATGTCAGGATTAGGTAAACCACATAGGTGGGCTTGGCACCATTTTAATTTCAGTCATCCTTCTTTTCGTGATATCTCTAAGGGGTAGCACTAAGGCCATGTAGCAGCAAGGCAGCCGCAGGAATGAGGGCTGTGCCCATCCCAGCTGCAGGCTGAGGGGGGAGCAGAGGGTGCAAAGACAAATTGCCATGGCTGAAACAAAAAGGCGAGAAGTAGCTGGAGCCATGTTTCTGTGGGTGCCCTTTCCTCTTGTCTCTGTGTGGCCAGTGGCATTGCCTTGCTTCTTTTCTTGACTGCTACTTCTCAGAAGCTGTCACTACCATTGATACCCTTTGCAGAAGAAGGCCTGGAAGGCTAAAAGAAGCTTGTGGTGAGGAGCAGTAACAAGATAATCTGGGAAGAGGCTGCTGATTCTTTGCGACAGCTAAGAGTTAGATGAAGATTTTAAGTTTTCTGATGCTTTTCAGATGTGTGTATATCTTTGGGCATTTCTCAAAGCAGAAGTATAAATCAGCTTTAAATAAAACAGTGCCATCCATACCGACTGAGCCTCTGAGAGGTTTTGGTAGCTTCAGCAGCAGGGGTTTACAAAGGGAGAAGAAGGAAGGGGAGCCAGAAGGGTGTCCCTGTGTCTCCAGGCTGCCTGGGGATACATGGACATCAGATTGTACTGCTCTAAATGTTCAGAGGCTGTTATGTATCCCAGACAGATCTGATGCTGGCTGATGATACCAAATGTGTATTTACTAGAGAAGGGAAGAAGAATGCACCCACCATCTCTACCCCTGCACAGAATACACGCTCATTTCCTACCACACACTGGTGACTGAAGCCCCAGTTCCCCACCCCACCCCATCCCATCTATCTTGCCTCTGTGTCCAGTCCTGAAGATGTGACAGCAAATGGAGGCTAGCCAGTATTCCTTCCTGTGTTCATTGCTCAGCATACAGCCATGGGTCTTATAAGGCTGATGACATCCAAACCTTGGTCTGAGTACAGAGAAATTAACCCCCTTCTGGGCACTGCTGTTTACAAGCTGTACGACCCAAGCATTTCACAAACACTGATGACCTTCTCTGCACAACGGCACAGCTGGAGAAAACAAAAGAACAACCTTTCTGAAGTATCCACTGTTTTTTGATGCTCTACTCAAGACAGCTAGGGTTCAGCTGGCAAAATGTGCAGATCTGTATCATCTATAACACAACCAGACACCTACTTTCTAGTCTGGACACTGCAAGAGCCACAGAGCAACTCACCTCTTCCTAAAGGAGGTATCTAAAGTATGTTAGATGAGTCACTCTGTAAAAATGCATGTTTCCCTCCTTTGACTGTAAAAGGAGTGACTACTCTTGGAGGAAGATGGGATGTCTGGAGTGAGGCGACATGAACCCCACTTGTGAGGGCAAAGCATAGCATGATGCTTTGCAAGTGCAGACTGCTCTCCCTGAACTCCTGCCAAAGAGGTGCTCAGGTCTCTGTCAAAGAGCAAGGATCAGACAGTGAGTGATCCCTATGAATATTTGGGTGTCAAGGCTGTCAGCAGGGCAGTAATCATCTTTTGTGTTGTGGTAGTTCACTTTTTACCTTACTAGGGGACCCTAACTCATGTCTTCCTCGATTCCCACCTTCACCACACAAGATGCTGTGAATCCACAGAAAAAATCAAAAATGCTCCTGGACTGGCTGTGGGCCTAAGTCTTACATATATATATATATATATATATATATGAAAAGTTTAAGTGTAACAAAATCATAAGCTATCAAAGCCTGTATCTAACTTGCAGAGGGCAGAATTAGATCCCATTGCAGGCCTGGATTAGTTTAGCTCAAGCATCCATTCAGTATGTGTTCTCTAATTACTGAAGTGTAGCCTCCCCCTCCTGTCCCAGATGTTTTTTGACCCCTCCTGGTGGATTTATTGATTATCTGGTCTTGAGAGGATGCGGCAGTGCCCTCCCAACTCCTGCTGGAGTGCAGTTTTGCTGCCAAAGCAGCTGTGGCCTCTCAGAGCTCTCAGTTGGGGTTAGTGTGAGCCCTGTCTAACCCTCATCATTCCGGTTACGACTGAAGACTTGGAAACCAGCATTTTAAATGCACTGGGTGGAGGAGTGTTCCCACAAACAGCCTAGCTGAGAGGTCCAAGGCAGGCAGCAGCCTTTGACAAGAGAGGGACAGCAAGTGCCCAGGGAGGGGTTTGCAGCTGGCTTAGCTGGATTGGGAAGAAACTGTGCATCTGTGGGTTCTAGAGATGCAGGAAAGAGGGATGGGGGGAAGGTCATGACTACCTCTTCTCCTCTTGCCTCTCCCTTCTCAGAAGCAAGCTGAAATGGAGCCGCCTGATGACTAGTAGAGGGGACTGGCAGTGATAACTGTATCCCTGGGTGGGCATGAGGGTGTTTGATGCCAGCTGGGATATGGGGGCTCACAAAGGACGTATGAGCTCCTGCATTTGCTCTCTGTCTTGTGGGGCACTTGTAACAGGACAAGGACATGCCCGCTGCTGACTTCCTGTAAAGGAAGCCCAGAGTGCTCCTTTTTGCAGCAGCATGTTGCATCAGTGCAATACTCTTGGTAGAGTCAGGGTATCCACAGGTAATCTCTGAGTACCTTTTCCCTTGTAGTCAATGCTCTTGCACAAGCCCCCGAGAAGACCGTGTGGGATTCAGCTTCATTTGTGCCCGTTGCACATCCCGCTGAGGGGCTTTGGAAAATGCCTGTCTCCAGCAATGGCCTTGGGGACGCACCGGGGAGCTTGGCTTGCAGCGGGGAGAAAAGGAGCGGGAAGGAGCTGCCATCTGCTAACACTCTGAGAATAAACAGACTGTTTTTCCATTACCGCACTGTTTGTGTTGCGGAAGTACCAGAGGACACATTTCCAGTCTACGGCCCTGTCTGTTTACTTGCTGTGAAGGGGCTTGAAGGGGGAGCAAGGGCAGCATGACCTGGCGATCCAAAGCGTTAACTGCTGTCATTAACATCCACCTTGTCAGCTTCCAGGAGGCGTGAACCCCGGGGAGGCACTAAAAGGGCCCCGGAGCTTCACAGAGGAGGCTCCCGCGGTATTCCCTGGCAGGCCAGCTTCTCCAGTAGACCTTTTGCTTAGCACTTAATTCACAGATTAATGCAAACACTAACATTTATAGCCCGTCCTGGCTTCTTTCATAACTGTTTTCCTTGTAAAAGTGGACTACAGAGCCTCTCCACCCTGTTATTCTCCTCACGTGAATTTTTCCTTTTCCTTTTGTTACCATCGCCCCCCATCTATTCTTTCTGCCCCTTCCTTTCCTTGCCGCTTCTCCGTTAGAAGCAGAAGGGACCTTTGCCACCAAAGGCAGCTGTCCCCCCGCTGCCCTGCCATGGGGAGTGCTGCTGGTGGCGGCTGCAGGGGGCTCACAGACATGGTCCCAGACCACACGCACATGGCCGAGGGGCACCTGCACCCTCCCTCCTCTCCCTCCCACCCTGGAAGTGGCCATGGGGACCCAGGGAGAGGCTGGACCAGGTAGGACACGTTCTCTGTAGGTCCAGATTTTCATGGGTGACAGCTAGCTTCAGTAAGAAAAAGAATAAAAGTTATGCTTTTTAAGATAAATACCAAATCCTAGAACATAATAGAGCTTCCCAGACCCACTAGAAAGCTTGTATTACTGTTATTTAATTTGCTTTATTAAAATGTTACTTTTATTACATACCTGTGATGTGGGATAGGGAAAGAAAGTGTTTGCAATGTAAGTAACTAGTGTTACTTAAAGGGATGAGTAAGTAAATATCACAAAGGCCCAATAGTAAGTTTCCTACAAATCACAATCTTCCCTTTTAGCACAGATACTTGTAAAGTAGGGCAGGAACTGCTTATCTTATACTTATTATTGAGTTTGTATCCCTCAGGTAGGTGATACAAATCTGAGGGATTCAAAGAACATCAGGGAATCAAAATGTGCAGCAATAAATTATATTTATTTTCCTAATGTGGAAAATCAAATGTCAAAGTGTACATTAATACCAGTTTCCAGTGGTTAAATTGCTAAAGGTTTGAGGTCAATTTGCTTTGATTTCTTTTGTTCTTTAAATGAGGCATTATTTTGACTTTGAACAGCTCCTTGATCTTCCAAAAAAGAAAGGCTGGAAGACTTGAAGAAGGGAGAGTCTCTGGAAACAGTCTTTGTGGACCCTCCTTCTAGTTTGGAGGAAACGGTGTAAGGACAACCTTTTCCTCAACATCTTTGGGCAGTTCTTAGCACTGAAAAGGGGAGCCAGGAGTACAGTGTCAAAGGACTGCAAGGTGAAAGTTGGGAAGATGCAAATAAGGAGAAGATAAAAAAAAAAAGAGAGAAACCTTCTGGCTGTTGACAACCATTTGAACTATTTCTGTCAACAGCGAGTAGGTTCTTCTTTTTTTATTTTTCTCCCTCTCCCCCAAATTAACTAGGATGAAGTCTGGAAGAGGAACCTGCCACTATTTTTTCTTACCAAAATAGTCTCCACTGAAGTCATGCTCGTGTGCAGCTGGAGGTACAAAGGAAGCTGTGCTATGTCTTACCCCAGCCAGAGAGGTTTAATGGGACTTCGAAGGATCAGGTGGTGCCACAACTACTCTTGTGCTTTTGGAGTCACCAAGCCCTGGCTTCTGACTGTGAGCAGTGTTTGTACCTCACACATGACTGAGTGGACAGGAAAGGGAATAGCATTCCTTTTTGCACCATTTGCTTTCTGCGGACACCGAAATGTCCCCACAGAGGCTTTTTATTAGTGGAGCAGGTGAAGGCAGGTTGATCCAAGAGGCTCTTTCAAAAGAGAGAGACCTCTATTCCCTCCCACACACTCAACAGTGGATTGATCATTCTACACTGGCCAGTGGACTTGGGACAAAACAGCCACAGAGGAGTGATCCCTTCCTGTTCGCAATCCCAGAGGAAGAGTCAACTCTTCACGGTTGCCAGCACGTGCTTTGGTGGAGTTCTCTGACTCTTAACATGCCTACAAGATAAAGGTGTTGCAGCAGAGCAGAAGGAGATCTGTGGTCTAGTGCGGTGGAAGAAGATATTTTTACATGGCAGAATGCAATCCCATATAGCATGAGCATCTTGGGTTGCAACAGCAGGATGGGCTGGGTTGCTGCCCTCTAGGCTAAGCATCCCTCCCGCTCACCCACATGGCTTTCCTGCTTTTGGTTCTGGAGCAAATTCACTCAGAACTAGCTTAGGGATCATGACACTCAATCTGTTGGTGAAGATGTATCATCTTTCCATTGAACTATCAGCAAAAATGTATATAGTGTTAATGTATCTAATGAAACCTCACACTTGCTTTTTGTCTATGTCAGGATTCTGCCTTTAATCGGTAATTGTTGGTCCTCTGTCACTTGATTATTAATAAAAATCTGGATTTATTTTCTTGGCAGGCTAAACCAGTCTTATTAAAATAAGGCTTGGATATAAACAATCATTACAGTCCATCTAAATACCAATTTATCATTAAAAACATATTCATTTTAGATTAACGTTTGTGTGGGACCCAACCATGCAACTTCTTAGTCATACAGATAAATGAACTCATACATGTAGTCTCAATTAATTCAATGGGACTACTCATGTGAGTAAGGATTGCTCAAATGAGTAAGAGCTGAAGGATCTGGCCCTCAGGGAAATATATTTATGACTTTGTTGTTAATTCTCATGACTTATGTTTTCAATAAGCAAATGGTATTAATTCAGCTCACAATAGCTTCTTAATTAACCTCCGCACATCAGAGGCATATTCAGGAATCTTAATTTAAAGCATTACTATCTAAGCATGTCATCATCCATCCCATTCCTCAGGGTAACAATTGACTTATGTACACATGGCAAATGCTAATGGTGGGTTGACACAGTTCAAAGAGCTTCACATAATGAGAGTGGGAAAGACTTGGGTATGGTCTGCATGGAGATATTATATCAAACTGGTTACTTTTCTTAAAAATATTCTGCATCCACGCAGAACACTTACTAAAGCAAGTGATTTGGCACCACAAATTGCAGTAAGCACTTCTCCCTGTGACAGGAACATGTCCAGTTTTAGAGAGTTTGTCAACTTCAGGATTTGGGTGGTCCCTTTTCTGTTACTCTCTCCCCCTCAGTCTCAGTGCCCAGAGACCCTCGGCTTCAGCTGTTTTGGGTGGATGCCATCCCAGCCTTTAGACACAAGGAGAGTGTCCCCAGGGCACCCCCAATCGCAATATCCCCCAGCCTGTTTTAACCTGATAGATGATCAAGACCACATACAAACCAAGGAGTCCAACCAGGGAAGATTTATAAGAGCAACAAAAACTATGATCCATACAGGTATCCTGGAAAAACAAGCAATCAGTCTGCTCTGACATCTCCTCCTAAAACTGGCTATAAGAAAAATGGCTAAATAATCTGAAAAAAAAAAATAGAAAAAAGATGCAGTTCAGTAAACACAGAGGCAAGTAACTGTTATTTGAAAAGAATCATCTGCACAAATACAGGTTGAGAGAAAACAGCTCTATAGGAAAAGACAGCACACTATATACACCATAACACAAGCAAGAAATGATTCTACAATATCATTCTTGTGTAAAAAGCAAATTTCTTACCAGAAGAATAGATAAAGATGAATATCACATCGAAGAAACATTAAGACACGGTTCCAATATACCCAGGTCCTGACTGATTCAGAGTCAAGTCTTGAGGACTTGGACTTCAAGACAGATGTGAACCATCTAAAAACAGTTTAGAAAGAAAACCAAGGAGAATCTTGGAAAAAAATGTTATCTGTCAGGAAAGATCAGGCAAAATGAGGGAAAACTTGGTAACACTTGAGGTTACAGATTTTTTAAAAAGCTGCCACAGAGGGAATAATTTGTGTTATATAGCACAGAGGAGAAGAAGTAATGAGGGTAAATTGCAGAAAATGTATTTATTTTCAAAATTAGGAAAAAAAATAACTGTAAGGGCAGAGAATCACCTCAAGCTTTTGTAAAGATGCAGAAATATGCCCATTTGAAAATACTGATTTATGACACTCAGAGTGACTACACATATTTATGTACATGCAAACCACACACAGTGCAATTTAATATCCATGGTTTTAGGAGAAGAACAAGAGACAGGCTTTTATTTCCACCAGGAGATGAAGTGGAAGACTTTTGGGCATAATTGCTTGTGAGTAATGGGGTCAATCCCATCAAACAAAATTGGTACCAAGGAGAAACAAAATGAAAAGCAGCCATACTACCTGAAATAATAACCTCACCACCTAGGAATATCCAAAGAGTCTCTCTCCATTTATGAAAGTACTTACAAAAGTTCATTTCAAGTATGGGGGAAAAAATAGAAGCCAGAAGTAAATGCTGTATTTGGCATTTTTATTGTAAAATACGATTTGCAAATAGTACTGTGTTGATAATTGCATTAATCATCCCTCAAAGAACAGAGTTCACCCCCTCTGTGTCTGGAATAACAAACCAGAATCCTCTGAGTTCTCGATCACCCGCTCTCATGCAAAGTCTGTCATTGCTGTGGCATAGTTTGCCTTTTGTCCCTTCCTGGCCGGGTGTCCCGCAGCGCGCTAGGTGCCGTATAGAGAAAACATACAGAATACTCGTCCTGCTCATGTGTGAGTTGTAACTGAGATGGGACTCAGCGAAAGGTGGCCACACACAATGCCATGAGATCACAGTTTTCCAGCGAGTCAGGAGGGGCAGAATACTGTTACGAGATCCCAGAGGTTCTCTTGGGTATTATGCTTGCTTGCTCCATTCAATATGTGATTTGAGAGGCAGATGGGGAGACAAATGTTTCGCTACCTTGGTGTTACTTATACAAGGATGTGCTACAGCTCAGGAGCAGAAACTATGCCACGTGACTTATGTTATTTATCAGCCCTATGAATTGCAAATATATTCAAATTGCAATTGACAGCTTGTAAACAATCTGCAAACCAAGAATTAGCCTCTCCAGGGCATCACTTCTCTTTCTGAGTAACATATAAATATGAATATTTTACAATCTGGATGAAACAATTCACGAGCAGTCGAAACAGTAACATGCATGAAAACCATCAAATAATGATGTATTTATTTTTGCTAATTATATGTTTGTCTTTCTTACCAAGCACTTTTTTCCCTGTCTTTTCTGGTTGTCTGCTCTGAAAAGAAAAAGAAAAACAGAAAAGAAAACACAAAAACCCAGTTGGCCTTAAATGCCTCTTCAGGCCAGAGAAGAGAGCTCTGGCTACATGCAACTGACAATGTCAAAAAAGACAAACCTCCTACAAAGACAGATTAGAAAGTGAGCCTTAATGACAAATAGAAACAATACTTGTGAAAAAAAAAAGAAAATTCCCAGGCTCCCATCGTACCAAACAATAACTGAGCATTATTGTATGGGTTTGCAAACAAGCTGTGCCCACTGAGCTAATAGAAATGTTCAGAAAACGCCAGTAAAATCTGGTAGGGGGGAGACCCAGAGTCTTGAGAGTGTTCTCGCTCCCATCATCATGTAATTAATCGATACCCTCCTTCAACTAACACACACACATATGCACATGCTCACCAGCCTTGTGTGCAAATGAGTGGAGCGTAACCAGAGTCAGACTGCTCTCTTTCTCTCCTGGCCTTACTTGCCCAGAGAAGATGCTAGGGCTCATGGTGCCCAGGTGAGAATTTTGCTGGGTTAAAGGAGGGCTGTGGCTCTGACTCTGCCACTCTGAGTCTGACGGACCTCAGGCCATGCCCCTGCAGCCCAGCAGCACTTTGCCTCTGCATCTCAGTTGACATTGGCCATTCTGGCTTGGTAGAGCAAAGCAAAGAGGCAGAATCATAGAATCATAGAATGGTTAGAGTTGGAAGGGACCTTAAAGATCATTGAGCTTCAATCCCCCTGCCCTGGGCACGGACACCTCCCACTACAGCAGGTTGCTTAAAGCTCCATCCAACCTGGTCTTGAACACTTCCAGGGATGGGGCAACCACAACTTCTCTGGGGAGCCTGTTTCAGCGTCTCACCACTCTCACAGTAAAGAATATCTTTCTAGTATCTAATATAAATCTTCCCTCTTTCAATTTAAAACCATTGTCCCTCGTTCTATCACTACATTCCCTGATAAAGAGTCTCTCCCCAGAAAGGAAGTGTTTGGGAAAGCACATTTCTGACTGCATGAAGAGGATACTGGAAAATAGACCTTCAAAGGAGGTGGTTAGTGGAAGGGGCATTTTTCATGCAATAGAAATGAAGCTTCATGAAGTAGAATAGTTAAATCAGCTTCTGAGATGCTCTTTCTGGTGTGTCCTCATCCGACACTCCCATTAGAGGGCTGTGAGGACACCTTGGCAGCCTGTGCCTACTGGAGAGGTCCATGCCCAGCACAGGCATTAGCTCTGGACAATTGCATGGAGAATATGCCAGAGAGAAATACCGCTGTGTATCTGCAGCAATCCGCAGTGGTAACACAAGCCATCTGGCAACAGCTGCTTCTGATAAGTGTCTTGAGTTACACCACAAAGCAGACGCGGTGTGTGGATGCACCCACTGCACTATCGCTGTACCTCCCAGGTCAGGGCTGAGCCCAGGCTCGGAGCAGCCCCCGGTGCCAGGCTAAACTTGGTACCCCTGAGGCAGGAAAGGGCCCAGCTGAGACTTCTGTAAAGCACAGCCTCTGCATGGAGACAGAAATTCCCATTGCAGTGTTCCACCAGCACAAGGACTTAATCAGAATTTCCCCAGTGAGAAAAATATTATCATTCTCCCTTCCTAGTTGTCAGGTATAGCGTACTGAGGATCTGTTGGCCTAGGAGATGCTGCATGTGCTACAGCTGTTAAGTACCTTGCAACAATGAAAGCTGGCTTTTTTTGTGATAGAAAACTTGTGTATATTTTTCTTTGCCTGCCTGCCTTCCTTCCTTCTCCCCTTTCCCCTCTCTCCCTCATTGCAATGATGTGAACCGCCGACACACCATTTAGGGACTTCTGGAGAGATTGCTGGCCATTAGTGCTATCCACAGCCATTATTGTCCTTTCTCCAATCACTTTCCTCCAGAGAAGAGGACATGTCTTGGTTAACATGACTCCCTCCTTCTTCATCCTGCACCCAACTGAGACATGAACAGGGATAGCAGTAGTTGGCCTGACCCACCGAGATGGATGAGGCATCCCTCCTCTCTCCCACTCCCTCTGGCTGTGCTCAGTTTCCCCTGGCTCCAGGGGTTATTGCAGCCACAGACACGCACAGAATTTGGTGCAGCGCTGCCCAGTTTTGGGAAACTCAAGAGCATCCTTCGCTCCCAGCCTGGAGCCAGCAGTGGACAGCACAGATGCTGGGCTTTGCTCCCCTCCCGTTGGACGGACACTTGCACCTCCAGGTACGGCCCCGGGTTGCAGTTAGTGTCCATGAGGCCAGAGGTTACTTTTCCCTTCCGATGAGAGAGAGCACAGAGTTTGGCAGCAACAACCTTGGGTGGGGAGCTTAGGAAAGGCGAGGCGCGGTGTGCCCTGCTACATCCTCACTGCCGGGTACGGCACCTGGAAATGGAAATCGAGTCTGTTGCAGGAAGCCTTTCCCCTGCTGTTTCACATGGCTCAGCAACATGTGAAGGACACTGCGTGTCACTGCAAGAGCTGACGGTGGGGTGGGGAGTTACAGGTCAGGCAAAGGAAGGGAGGTGATAGTTATCTGACCTGATCCCAATCTGAAAATAGAATCGTCTCATTTATTCCTCTTCACAATCTGCCCAAATAGAATTGTCTAATGCGAAACACTTGCAGGGTTGCTTGGCTCCCTTAATTTCAGATGTTTAATGAGAAAATGAGTTAAAGTATCCAAAAAATGCAGTGTTTTCAGGTATGTATCTGAATTGATATAGATGCATCACACACTGTTGCGCCATATGGCAGAAAGCTGTGAGCAGCTGCTAACTGTCTTCCTGCAGACTTGGACCTTGACTCAAATCTACCATGTAGCTCAGTGCCATAATTTCACTCTGCCATGAAGATGTTGCAGACCAGATATTTTCTACTCTGCAGTGTGTCAATGCAGTCCGGGGCAATGGTGTTACATGAAGAGTTGTATGACACTGTGAATAACCCTATGGACTTTGGAGCGTTCAAACGGGCCTCATGCACAGAAGAGTGTCATGGGCTCCAGTAGGACTATGGAGCTTCAGGGTGTTCCTGTAAACTGGGACCTCAAGGTTGCAGCTCTTCTGCAACCCTGTGACGACATGTGTGACGACATGGTTATTCCTCATCCAGTCCCACAGATGTTCTTCTGACCTGTTGTATGTTCCAAGAGTTTTGACTGCAAGTTGGAAGCACTGGCGTGATGTATGGTAGCGTAACAGCCTCCATATACTTCTGTGCAAGAAACAGCAACGGCAGTAGGATGGTCTACAGCCCTTTTGCAGTGGCTGTGCAAGGAGAGAAGGGCTGCTGTGGCTCTGCCTAGTCTTTCCCTTTTGCCACAGAGCACCCTGAAGTTGCAGTTCATCTAGTCCCCTGTGACAACCCATACGGCATCTGCAAGGGGTGGCAGGAGCGAAGCCTGAGTGTCAAGCGCAGATTTAATGGGGGGCACATTTACTATCCCCTTTCTGCATCCAAACTGGCATGTGCTTGGGTGGATGCGGTACAGTCATAAGCCTTCTCCATTTAGATGAGGTATGCACCAGCCCTCAAACTGCAGAATATAATTTCTACAGAGGGAAGAGGAGCTCAGGGATCCGAATCTCGGTCCATTAAGGTAACAGGCAAAAGTCCCCATACCTGGAACTGGCTAGATACTTTTCTTTGTATGATACAAGCATGTTCTTTTTTGGAGAGCTGGTAACCCGAACTCCAGCCCTTAGAGAGGTTTGGATGACCCCAGGCCATCCTGCTGAGCCCCAGTCAGAGGCAGGCACCATCAGCCAGAACAATTCCCGTCCCTGCCGCCAGCCCCAGGGCGCCTTTCACTGCAGAGACCGCCCTGTTCACAAAGCTTATTCTTGCATGTTGGGGTTTGGACTTGGTAACAAAGAGCCTATGTGTGCATCTTATTATGTTTTCTTACTTATTTATTTTCTGGGATGGGTGTTTGGAGCTCCGGCCAATGTTAAAGGTCTGGGCTGACCTCTCCTCCCCGTCAGGGGCTGTCTTCTTGTGCGATCCCTGCCTGCCAAGGCACAAGGCAGGGCTCCTCACCAGCTGAGAAACAGCTCCGTGGGACCATTGTTAGGCTCCAGGACCCCTCCACAGAATTGGGGAAGGGACAACATTCACAGCGAAGGAGTATACGAGGCAATAAATTTTGTGTGTGTGTGTGTAAGATGCCAAATTAAATCTTAGGCATTTGGAAAACCACAAGAATACTCCAAGGCCATGAACATTATTCCTGCTACACAACAAGAAAAACAGAAGATTCAGCAGACCATAAAATGAAGGGGAAAATCATGTTTTCTTGCCTCAGGAGGGTTTGAAAATTCAGTGCTGCTGCTGCTGCTGCTACCACCACCACCACCATTAAGGATTTTTCATTGATGTCACTTTGGGGGCAAAGCTTAGGTGAACGATGGCTCAAGGGCATTTAACCCTACAAGTGCTTCACAAACATTAATTAATAGAGCTGGGCAAATAATTTGCAACAGATTATCCAATGAATTCACTGCCTGTCTCTGCTTGCAGAGAGCTAGTTTTTGCCCTGGTTTTGCTCTGCTGAGCAGAAAAATAAATCTCCTTTCCTCAGCAGCGCTCAGTGTACATGGTATTTGGGGTTTGGTGAGGAGGGCAGACCCCTCCACCCAGGTGTTCTCCCTGTACAGGTGAGCAAGGTGAGGGTAAAGATGTTGTTCTGATCCCCTCTCTTCAAGGGTCGAGCTGGGAGCTGCAGTAAAACCCCAGCCTGTCACAGCATGCAGTGCTGCTGGCCTCGGGGAGGACCAGGCTGTGCTCTGAGGGGTGCCCCTTGTCCCGCTCCTCCTGGGGTTGCGCTTGTCACTGGCTCCTGCTTGTGCCTGCAGGCACCAGGCCATCTCTGCACTGCTCTGAGTGGAATGAGCTCACCTGGCGATAGGACAACGCTGCTGCAAGTGGGTCGGCCGAGATGTCGTGCCAGCAATCTTCTGCCTGCCAGGGATGGGCCTGCATCCCAGTGAAAAGTAATGGGGCATACTAGAGCAAAGATAATGAACGCTAACGACTGATAAATAAGCACATAAGAGCGTGCTTAAAAATTGTATAACATTGTTAATAATTTTTGACCTGAAATCCTATAAAAAAAATGTTTATGCAGGTATTTCTATGCACACATGCATAAGCAGATGTGTTTGTGTGTGCATCCAGATGTGTGTGTGCCCCTTGGTAGTCTGTGAAGTTGCTGCTTTACTGGAGCAAAATTTATCAGAGAGATGAAGATAGCAAAGGTGACCGTGGCAACAAATTTCACCTACATTTCAGGAGAACTCTGTACAGCCCAGTATGTGACTCCCATAGTGATATGATGGACCAAAAAGCTCTAACGTGAGCTCAGCTTTCAGCAGACTTCAGAGAAGCCATGAGCCTGAGCAGGAAGAAGGCCTTATCCTGGCCTCTTTCTGTCCTGGGAAAGCTTTGTTTACTGCTGGTATACTCCTAGTCAGCTGTTTTAAACAACTGTGAGAAATGGATCTGTAGGAAAATAATTTTCATGGAGGGAGCAGGCAAGAATGGGTGCTGTGCACTCTCCATCCACAAAAGGTTCCAAAACTCAGCCAGACGAGGCCCTGAGGGGGCTCCGCTTGGCTCAGGGAGTTGGAGGAGAGACCTCCAAAGGTCTCTTGCCATCTAAATCATGCAGTGATCCTATGAAACCAGGCTTCATTTGTAACTATGTTCATGGAGCCTTTTACTCAACTCAGTGAGGAAAGTATCTAACTAGCAGCCAATGGTGAAAAACGCCAGGCACAGACACACTTTCTGGCAAGTGAGGAAAATCACATAGATGAACTTGTCAGCAAGTGGCAAAATCATCCAGAGCACCAGAACTAGTTGGAGTGGGGAATTTTAATTAATTAGAAACTTCTTGGGAAAGGATGCGGAGCAGCCTGCAAGCTTTTGGATGTCAGCAGTGGCCATTTCTTATTCAGAAAGTGGAGATAAACAGAACAAGAACCTATTCTAGATTTGGTTAATGAAGATTAATAAGAAGCACATAAACTGTAAAAGGGAGACCAGGTAAAAGATTCCATAGAAGGAAAACCTACTGGCAAATAGTGGCAAGAAAGCTGGTGCATTGTGGTCTCTTTACGTAGACTAACAAAGAAAAATCAACTTCCAGGTAGTGAACACAACTGTAAGCTCAAACTGGTGAAGGAATGAATGACATAATACTTTGGTAAATTAACGCTTTTGAGTTGGCTGGGGCTGCTGTTCTTTATCCTGAAATCTTCTAAGTATTGGCTGCAGTAAACTGAAGGCCACTTCTGATTGTCTGTGAGCACCTGAACAAGACGTGTGAGATATTGAGTAACTGGAGAAAGATTCTTCTAATAATAAAAGCAGGAGAAAAAAGAGGATTTGGGAATTATAGGCCAGACATCTACAACTTCTGAAAGAGTATTGGAAGAAATAATTAAACAAACTTCTAAAACTTAGGAGATAAAAATATTCATAAAAGTCTGCATGTACTCGTCAAGAAAAAGCTTTCTAGACTTGAACTATTTTTTTTCTCAGCTACTGAAAAGAAAATTCAAAAGAGAAAGATGGACCAGTAAGAATCCATATCATCCACCTGGCACAAGCATATAAAGTTACTTGTGTACCATCACACAGATGGCCAGCACACCCATAGGTCTAGAGTCACTATTGCTTCAACACTGACCTAACACTTCTATAACCTGATGGGTTATAGAATCTCCCAAAATCTTGCTGCCAGACTGGCCCAGGACACCACATCCTTTTCTGTTCCTGACTTTGTCGTCAGTCTGCAGGAGAGTAAAAGCAAGTCACATTCTGCAGTGCCTGCCCTTCTCCTTGTCTTCCGAATGAAACCAGTGTGTATCAAAGCAAAACTAATTTCTCCATAGTGCCATGGCACTGTTCCTAAATCCAAGCTGGAAGAATGCCGCTGGGAGAAATTCAAGTCCCTAAATAATGCTCCTTATAATCTCAAAAATTCTAGTTGCTTGTAAGTCGTTAATGCTTATCCAGGAATATCCTGTATTAATTAAAGGGTCTAATACGTATAAAAAGTATAGCTTGTCCACTTTTTTCAGTATCATCTAGAATGTAGGATCCTATACTCTGCATGTTCAAGCCAGGGAAACTGTAGGGCATAGCAAACTGAGAAACTTAGAAAGGATGGTTATAGTCTTTTCAATAATGTGAAACATTAAGACAGACAAAGCGGGAACTTTGTCCTGTGGTTCAGCCAGCACCTCTCATTCCCACTGAGCTCCATCAGTGACAGGTCATAAATGCCAAGAAAAGGAAAAACTAGCTGTCAGACCCCTGAAAGGAAAAGTTGAGTTGAACTGTATGAGGATTTAATCATCAACGGTAACAACATTTGTGACATTTACCACACAAAATAGCCTTCACACTGAAAACTCACTATCAGTGTGGATTAACTACATGTGCATTGCTGTCGGAAATAATGACTCAATGGTATTTACAGAGGTCTGTGGCAACATTTGTAGTTAGTAGCTAGCATCTGTCTTAGTTAAAATAAAAAAAGAACTCACAAAAAATGATGCTGGCTTGTAAACTTCCAATATAATTTGCAAAGACCTCTAGGGAATGGAGTACGACTGCCAAGGGGTCAGAGAAAATTGTAATGCAGAACTGAGAAAGAACAATAAACCTGACTTTATTACAGGCCACGGGACAAATCTTCTGTCCTCAAGGACTGTAAATAAGCCGGAGGTAAAGCAGTTTCAGGGGAGCGGGGAAGGGTCTTGGGTGGGCGCAGGGTCCAGGGAACACGAGACAGGCTGCTGCCCATCGTGATCAGCCCTGCAGCCCAAGATGGGCACTTCCACCCCCGGCCCCTGGACTGATGGTGTCCCTGCTTCTTCTCCTTTCAACTCTGGTAGAGCTGGTAGAGGCAGAGAAGCAGGTGTGTGGTACTGTGGTTCACTTCTGCTAGGGACGGAGAAAGCTCTTCTCCTTCTCAAAGTCACTCTGTAAACCCGTGGTCAAAAGAGCAACTCATACCAGGCAAATATGCACAGACAGCCTCAAGTATTTAGAAAGGAATTAATAACAACCCCAACAGCACTCCCCACCCCTCCCCAGTTATAATGTTTATCTGCCTCCCAATCCGCTTTCACAGCTGGGAGAGATTTTTCCTCCTTGCTAACCCCTTCTCTCTCTCTTCCCCTCCCTTGCCGCAGTCACACAGAGAGGGGCACATGCCCAGCAGCACCAGTATGCCCAACACACCCCAGACCGTGAAGGAGCTGAATGCTTTGCTCCCAAATGGGATGTTGAGGGAGATCGACTCTTTTGATGGGACTGGTGGGATCAGGTGCTAGGGCTGGGAGCTCTGATGCCCCTCAGCAAGAGTCAGATCTTGCCCCAGAGCAGCTCCGACTTACAAGGTTGGAGCAGTGAGAGAGAAGAAAGTATCAGCTTCATACAGTCTCTGGTTTTTCAAAGCCAGTGATACAGGATGTGCAATAGATTTGACTTTACCAAGTCCTCTGATATCACTGTCTCATGAGGCAGCACAGCACTTAAAAATTAGTTCAGACGCAGACATAGACATGAGGGACTACCTATTGCCAAGTGGTGAAGGAAAGCAGGCAGGAATGGTATGACCCCAGTATATCAAGCTGTAGGGAGGTATCTGTCAAGACACTGCAATTGAACAGATTTGTTTGGGGATGAGTTTTGAGGTTAGATCTGAAACACACAAAAATCAGTGCTAGACTTTACCTTGGCTTTTATAAACTTTAGACCTTTATTCAAATTTTCTGTTAATGACCCATGGAATTAATTAATGACATGTTAACAAATGTACAGGTGATGCAAAGCTGGAAGAGATACAAAAACCTGATGAGAACAAGCTGAAAACTGTGGGCAAAAATGAACAAATTACAGATGGGAGGCAATCATAAGGTACATACATTTGAAAACATAATTCAAATGTTTAGCAACACCGGAGCATGTTAGGCATCTTAACTTTTAGGATTTAAATAAACTCCAAATTAAATAGTTCTTCAGGTACTTTCACTTGGCAGGTTTATTTTTATTTTCAGCTTAGACTTCGCACCTGCGAGTGAGGAGATGGGACTTTCTCTTAGCAGAGCCTGGGACTGGCTTCCCACATTCTGCCCGGATGTGGAGGCACCCCGGTGCATGCATGGGTGGAAGGCAGAGGGCCCACACAGCTGTGCCGCTGATCAGGGAGACAGGGATGCTCTAGCACCCTCTTCCCAGCAACTGCCTGCAGAGCCTGTTAACCCGGAAAGACCCCTTCTGTCTACATTCAGGTTTGGGTTATAGCTATAGGTTTTGAGTAGAAACTTCCATACTTGATTTCATAAATACATGCCTGTTCATATTACTGCACTTTACTCGGGAGTGAAACATTTAATGCACTTCATGAAAATGGTCCTCTTTCTTATTTTGTTCTTCACTGCAGGCAGATAATTTTCATTGCCATTTCCCTTTGCCTAAGGAAATGAGGTTGCTTTATACTTTGCCATCTGTAATGAGCTTCATAGGCTTCTCCAGTGAAGAGCAGATTCCCGAGGTCGCATGAAGTGTTTCTGCTTTCACTGGTGGCACAGCGCTGACAGGTCCCAGTTAGGATTCAGTCCCAGAAGCCTTCTGGATTTGATGCCACTTTGGAGGTATTTTACCATTTGTAGTGGCTGCAAGTTCGTCAGCTTCTGCAAGCATATCATAAACCAGCAAGTAATATTTGGAACAACCTTTATTGGAACAACTAACACAGAACAAGGAACTTTATAAAAACAGAATGATCATAAAGCTTTCCCTATTCTGTCTCTGAGTTCTTAAGTTGGACTTCCCTGAGACATCCTTGCCTAGCTACATGCTATAAAACTGGAAAAAAAATGATGAAAATAATGGAAGGTGTGGAAGTAAAATCGAACAGGGGAAAATCTCGGTACAAATCCAGAAAGAATGATCATTGTATTTTTTACTGTATCAGGCTGTCTTCCCAAGTGAGGTTCTAGTTAAACTCCCGGTGGTTAGACCTAGACTGGTCATGGAAATGTCACATCAGCCAAAGGAACAGGCTGGATGAGCAACTCTTATTTTTCTGATATCCAAGATACTAGGGCAGTGGCAAGAAATCTCAAAAAATCTTAGGTGTTATATAAAAGTCTTTGGTTTGATACGTAATTGGAAGAGTCCAGGAGTATAGTTTAATAGTGGTATTTATATACCCAAGACATTTGAAAAAAGAGACAAAATAAAGCAAATAAAGTTTTGTGTGGGACTCCTGGACAGTCAATTTTTGTGTCAGGGCAAATTGACTCCATCATCATTTAGAAGGGCAGAAGCAAACAGGAACATCTTACTGTAGGAAATGAGGATGGGTAGGACTTTCTCTTTCTGCTGCCTTCAGGAACTAGTGAGGACACTTGCATACGTAGAGTCAAGTGCGTGGATTTCCTCACTGATAACACGGGCATCCTGCTGCGTAAGTGCTGCCGGATCAGGGCTCTGGGCGGCTCCTCCTGTGGGCAGCTCTCATGATTAATGAGTTATTTCCAGAGAGGCATCTACTGTCAGCAGCTCACACCGATTACAATAATAATAGTAATAGTAGTAGTAATAATAGTAATATCATCTTATTCCATGGCTTCTGCCTGAAGTCAGTGACTACAAGCTTCCTAACAGAGTTGTCACAAGTCAGCGAGTGCAGATGTCAGCTCGGTGAACTGTGGTGCAGGCCATAACCTCTCTGCTTCAAATGGACTGACGGGCTGAGGACATTGTGCTCGCCCAGGGCTGCTGCAGAGAGGGAGGAAAAGCATTGCTGAGGCAGCTTGCGGAGCTGGACGTGTAACCAGGTCACTTCCCTTCTGGCAGCTTATAAAAGTGCCAGAGGAAGTCTGCAGTGTACACTGATGTGAGGTGGAGGGAGAAACAGGAGCAGGAGAGGACAACTGAAATGTGCACACACACACACACACACAAAAGGAAAAAAAGGAAGAACCTTAATAATTAAGTGCGTAAGACCTCTTCATATTAAGAAATGGTGAAGTCATTTCAAATTTAGGTCATAAAGCAAGCACCTGTCAGCCGTGCTGAGTTGTGTATTATTTTCTGTGGCTTTGCAGCTGCTGTATCCTCTTGCCTTGCCCTTGCATCTTAAAGTCTCTCCATACCGAGGATCACAAACTCATGGGAAGTGATGGCAACAAATTCACACTGATGTCTGCAGGAAGCTGGGTGGGACCCGCAGGCTGGAAAGAAATTATCCTAGAGACTGGACTTCTCCTCAGTGGCTGGGGAAATTGAAAGGTGTTGGTAACTGTGGCACGTGTACATGTGAAAGGGGCAAGTGTGGCTAGAGGCGACATCTGGCTGCATCTGCTGCTTTAACTCAGTGGAAGGCGTGTAGATCTTGCCATGCTGGAGCACAGCCATGTCTACCGTGGCCAGCATCCTGCCGCTGGCTGGAGTTGGTGCCGGATGCTTCAGAGGAAGGTGACACCCTCCCCTCTCACCTCAGATGATGAACGTGGCCGACAGTTGCACAATCTTCTGCAGGGCTCAGGGAGGCCAGACAGTGACTTCAGCTCATGATGAGCTTCCAGCCTGGAACATGGAGATTAATGGCTACTGCAGTATCTGTCCCACTTAGCTGCAGAATGCCTCTGTAATAATATTTAACCTTTTCCTGGATCCCATCACAATTTTTATCTCAAGAGGACAAATAGAAGCCAAGCTGTCTTTTCCACCTGCCTCCACCAAGTCAGGGACCCAGCGAAGATGTAGGATGTCAGAGCTACCAGAGCCTGGCACTGCCATCGGCCAGCCAGAGCTGCAGGCAGCTCTAGACTCTGTGCTCTAGTTTTTAACACTTCGTACTGGGGCCTGAGGGGCAAGCAGGGAGGAGGAAGAGAAGGATAAACATTGACATGATTGAAGAAATGAGAGGCAGCGCCTTATGGGCTCTGTGCTACAGTGGCATGCAGTTATCTCCTGTTTCTGGTTCTGCACCTTGAGCTGTTGTCTTAAAAATATAGACAAAAATACTGAACTGGGCAATATAGTTTATATAGTTTCCAGTGCAATGGTTATCTTCTTTTTTTTTTTTTTTTGGACAGTAAGAAAGCAACAGGCAGCATCTTTTCTGTTTACTTGTTTTCAAATGACAGTTATTTGCTTTTCCTTGGAATAGTAACGGCGTGAAAGGTAAGTACTTGGCAACCAGGGCTGCACCCAGAACAGTTTATCATTTACTCACAGCAGGTTACACATTGTAAAATGATGGAACTGAGCCCCATGTTAATGTTTAACCAGACGTTAACTCCACCCTGGCAGCACTTGGATATCACCCCTTGAACGGATCTGCAGGTGCACTGCGTTGCTGAACAGCTCTGGTGTTTCCACTGTAAAGTACGTATACCCAGGAGGAGAAGGGGGGTATGTTCTCCTATGCAATGTACAGGATAAAGTGCTTAAAAAAATATAATAACACCACTTCCAATGAGCACTTCCAACACTAAATATTAATGCTAATGGTACAACTGACAGGAAGAATCCCACTAGTTTTCAAAGATGTTTCATGTTAATATAGTATGCAATAGAAACTTCTGTTCTAGCAATACTGTCCTGTTCACCAAGAGCACCAACCCAGCCTGAGGAGGACTTCTGCTTTGGGTCAGTTTAATTTTAGTGTTTGAACATAAAAGTGGCTGCTACCCTACTGGATTACAGCCAGGAGTGGAAAGAAAAAGATGGTGTGAGAGGCTGTTGTACAGGTATTTTTTAAGTCACAACCCAAAACAGGATGTGCTGATGATCTTGTGAGAGAGCTTGGACTCATGTGATTTCTGGTGCAATCTCACAGATTTAGGAGATGTATGAATAATTGAATAAAGCACACCACACTTAGGTGCTTATCCTCTGAAAATCTCCCTTTATTCACTCACTGCTTGCTACACTGATACACTTTCTCTTAAAATATCTATTGTGACAAAGGATGTATCCACGGGAGAAAACTCTGGTCTTTCATGGGAACTCTTCTAGGCTGGATCCCACCATGATCCCATTCACTCCAAGCATTTGCCAGATCAATTCTCTATTGCCTTTTGCTTTTTGTTGGGCTTAAAATGTATTCTTTAGCCTTGTTGCTTCGTTCTCTCTGCCTGCTTAGCTGTCTATGTGATTCCCCTAACCCCAAATACCCCTTGTCAGTAAACAGGATAGCAAAGAGAGTTATATCCGTTCCTTTTTGCTGGTATCAGAGGTTGAGTTTTGGCTAAAATTAATGTGCTTTTCATCTGGGGAGAAGTAATGTAAGATTTCTCTTGCATATTGCTAAGTTAAATGGAAGCTGGGAAAGTTAATATGATAGCTACAGCACTGGATAACTACAGACCAGCTAGCACCCAGTTTTCCATTTGTAAAATGCACATAACACACTGCTGCTGCTTCTCAGGAATTTCTTGAGGAAAAAAAATATTCATTTAAAATGAGCGCACGCAGAGCTGAAAGAAGGTATCTGTTGTTTTCAGACTGCAGCAGCACAAAAAGTCAGAAGATCCAAATTTGGTGTAGAGAATCCGCAATGATGTCGTTTTGAAAACTTTGGTTCAGTCTGAGCTGAACTTTTTTAAAGTGTGAAAGTCCTTAATCCTTTTCCCTCAATCTGGAGGGAAATGTCCACAGTGCTTTGCCTTGGCTGAACGCTGGGATTTGCTTAGACACCATGCAAAGGTGCTCTGAACAGCCACGCAGGGTGAAGCAGGGGCAGCTTGTCTTGTGCACCCTGCAGAGTGCAGCAGGAAGCCCTGGCAGGAACCGGCGTGGCAGCGTGGACACCTTTGCTTTCCCTTTCCCTGGGCTTTCCCAGAAGGAGAGGCTGCTGGGCACTGAAAGCAGAAACAACCGGGCCAAGCATAAATTGTCACAACAGGATGAATAAGGGGGGAACAACTTTCCCACTTCCACATGACTATGAGATGTGTGTAGATATATTCTCTTACAATATGTGTGTGCATATATATATATTTCCTAACATGTGGACTACCTGGCTCATGAGCTGACTGAGAGGCAGGTCCAGGCAGGACAGGGGTGGCTGGGAAGGGGCTCATGGGGCACTGCCGAGGGGATCGAGGAGGAGGAGGTCTCTCCATGTAGGAAACAAAGCAGCAGCAGTGGTGGTGGTGGTGGTGTATCTTGCTGAGGTCAGGTTTTAACAGATGCTTTAGAAATCAGTTTTGCTTTTAACAGCTGCCTGGCCTGCTGTACTAAACACTGCCCTGAAAGTAGTGAGCTTTTACTCCTGAGGCGTGCAAAAAGCTCTGCAGCTTCAGCTCAACGGGATGTGCTGAGTGGGTTTATACCTAACACATCCAGGAGGTAAATGCTCCGTGGAGATGTAGGTCTCCTCCCTCACCCCTGCGCAGGGGGCTGGGGGCAGGCTGCAGCGCGGCAGAGCGACAGCTCTCTCTCCCAGTGTGATACCTCTTTATTGGTGCCAGCTGAGTCCTGAAATCTCTGCTTTGGAGAGATGAAACACGGCTCGTATATTGAGATGGGACAGCTCTAGGGCACAGCCACACTTGGCTCTGTTTATTTCATTATCTTTCATTTATTCTTTGGTGTTCACCCTACCAGAAATATAATAATAATCAGACAGATAGATTAAACAAAACAGAATCTCTGCCTAAAGATTCAATAAAAATTGAGCTTAACCGTCTAGTAAGATCAAACAAACAAAAACCTCTTAATTAATTTTCCTTTCTGTCTCCCCTTCTATTTAATTTAATTAAAAATATTCTGGGTCCAGAAGTAGAGCTATCAAAATCCTTTGGGAAAGACATCCATTTCCATCTCAACTAGAAAGAAGTTTACACACAGTCTTGTGTGGGGAGTTGTGTTTTTGTGGCTTGCAGCCTGTTTTCACAGTTACAAAGAGGTGTCAGTGTCTCAGTACTGCAAGTGCCCGTATCAGCAGAATTTATGAAGCTCCTACAGTTGGTCTATTACTGTTGGTTTGCTTTTGTTTAAAAATTATAGTGCAAACCCCCAAAACCCAACAAAATTAAACAATGAAAACAGAAGTGACCGAATGACTCCTCCAAGAGGGAGCCGGGAGCCCCCCTGAGCCCGGGCACACCCCGGCCTGCCAAGCTGCTGTTGGTCTCTGCACCCACTCCCCTCAAATGAGTTCATTTAGCAAGTCTCCATCCCCGCAGAAGCATATCTTAAAGCCAATTTATTTTGATCACTGTCACTGCAAAAACAGACCACCCTGCCAACATATAGCAGCATTGTTCAGTAAAATTCACTTGCTGCTGTGGCTTCCTCAACACAAAATCAGAAAACAGTGGTCGGAGGAAAACTAGAGTGATGCCATGTTTTCTCAGCATCATGTACCTATGCAATCTGTGTCACCCAAGCCACCAGGACATCCCAGCCTTTCCTTTCTGGCAGCACTGATGTCCTTCAAGAAGATGGCAGTCAGGGGATGATGTGAAAAGAAAGGATTGGGGGCAATGCAGGGCCTTCTTGTCCCCATTCTCCACTGCTTAAATCTTGTTGTTATAGCTGTTATAATTAATTCAAATAAAGACCTTAACTGCTCAAAGCTGTGTTCACATTTTCCATCACTGAAGCTCTACAGGCCAGTGAAAGGCATTTCTAGGAAAGTGATACCCCGGGATATCTCTAGGTAATAAATTATCCTTTCCCCACTCCCCCTCCCCACTCATTTCATTTAAAAGTGAAGGGTGCTGAGTTTTATTAGGCCCCCTCTTGTCATCACAGCCTGTGATTTGCAGTCCCAGGGCCAGACTTCTCTTCCCTTTTTTCTCCCAAGCACTGTGAGATCGCGTTACATTAGACAGCGAGGTCTGCCAGGTCACAGCCCCGGTCGCTGTCACCCACTTCCCGTTTCCTGCAAAATCCATACGTGGGAACACATTCCCTTCATCTTTGTGGAAAAAAAATAATAATATAGCCTGAGGGTTTGTCTGTGCAAAGGCTGGCAAACAAAGACACTTGCTGTATTTGTGTGTGTATTGATGTACGCAGCTCTACCTATGAGCCAGATGGAAAGAAAACCTGAAGGAGAAAAGAGGGACGTGGTTAAATCTGGGGATCTGGAAAACACATTTCCCACTCTTGTACCACTTGTCACCACCTTTCAAGCAAGCCGTCACCCTGACAGCAACGTACCGCTGTTCAGCAGCATCCCCCTCACAGCCTGGGCGCACGACAAGCTGGTCCAGCTGCCCCTCCAGGATTTGCCAGTTATTAAGCTCAAAACAAAGTAAAACAAACACTGACAGTCATCAGTGACAGCAAGGGAGAAGAATACATGCTTTCCAAAAGCATTTTTGTTGTGAGACTCATGGGGACCCAGGAGGATGCTCAGAGAGTAATATTTATGTCCACGTCCTTGTCCATGTCACCGCAGTATAGGTATGAGTTAATATTGTATTTCATTTGTCAAATGGGACATGCACCCAAACCTTTGAACTGTACCTACCAGCACAGCTGGGCACACAAAGCACCAAGAGCCACCCTGGCCTGCACACCAGACCAAGGGGAGCACCCTGTGGTGCCAGCAGAGGGATGAGCCAAGGTCTCCACCTCTTTCCTTGAGCAAACACCTTGGCTGTGGGAACACTGGTGAGGACAAAAGAGACCTTAGGAGTGTCCAGGAGAATCTGAAATCTTAGATGCTTTGGCTCCCAAGTGACTTATGCAGAAAGTTATGAACTACAATCACTACAGCGGGATCATCAAGGGTACCACTGCAGCCTCAGTACTGGAAAACAAAGACAGTTCCCCTCAGGGGAGCGGGAGAACCAAATAATTTTCTTTCTTCTGTGTCCCTTGCATTAATCCCTTGTGAGCTGCTTGTCTTCTGTGCTAACATAGCCCACAGCCAGAGCTGAAATAGAGGGCTGACTTTATCAGACTGTGCAGGTTAGCTCGTTCTCCTTTATGGGACCAGTAACAGGAAGGAATTTTCTTTCTTATCTAGGAAGTGAACCCAAAATTGCTTTTCCTCAGGCTTCTGTTTTAGCTGAATGGTATTTGCTATTAAGAAACGGCAATTGTTAGCTGTAGCAGAGTGGGGCCCCTTTCCCTGGGAGGGCAATGGAAATGGCTGCGCCAGCATCTGCAGTGAGGGGATGGGAAGCACAGCAATCTTTCTCTTATGAATTATTAGCAGCACAAAGCAGGTATGCAGTGGAGATTTAACCACATGCTTACCCAGCATCTGAGGCAAAACTGAAATGGTGTGGACCTTCAGTACAGCAAAGCTGTGGTTCTGAATGTTTGGCATTTACAGTGTAAATATTTGGTGTTTTTTCCTTAAGGGTTCATCTTCCCTAAAGGTCCCATCTCCTGAAACAATATGAACAAGTAGGGATACCAGACTTCTTTTTGAAGTTAAGCTTCCAAGCCTTAAGAACAAAAAGAAATTTGAACACGTGAATCTTGAAGAATCTTTAAGTATATTTGGTATAGAAGAGTGTACTGCACATGAGGAGAGCCATGAGAGACCAGCCCTGATGTACTCAAATGGAACAAGAAATGAGACAAAGCAAAGGGAAGGAAGCTGGCTGGAGGGAAGCTATGTAGAACTTCAAAGAGAAAGGCAAAAGAGACTTGACCTTGCCCCAGGGTGTCAGCAAGAGTCTGGGAGATTTTCATGGGGAGTGAGAAGAAGGAAAGATGGTGCTGGTAGAGACAGTATGTGTGAAGCCCTTTCAGAGAAGACAGGAGAAAGTGGCAAAAAGCAAAGCAAGAGTTAATCCATGCCCGGGTAAGGGTTATTGCAGTAAGCACAGGAAGAAAAACAAAGTGTTGGAAAAGAAGAAAATGCTCAACCGTTTCCAGTTACAAGCCAGGGTGATTAAAAGGGATGAGAGAGAGGAATAAAATCTGACAGTGAAGATGCAAAACTAGATGACAGTGAAGTAAAAGTCAGTGAGAGAGGAATGTGGAGCACTGCAAAGGAAAGCATTCAGTGGCTGCCTCTGCATAGCTAGATGGGAGGGTGAGGGTACAGCAGAAATTTTGAGTGGAATATGAATGGAGAAACCAAGATGGAGAGATAAGTTGGTCAACACAAGGGTGCTTCTGCAGTCCAAGTTACTGAAGTCACCAGGGTTATAGAAGGCAGACAAATAACAAGAGGTTCAAAAGCCAAGTTGACAATGAACTCAAAAAGCAGAAGTGAAGATGACGCTTGCCAAGAAGCAGCAAGAGGGAGAGGAGATCCCTGAGAGAGTAAACAGCTCAGGAGGCAAAACTATTATATCCTGGAATGGAATAGTGAGATAAATGGCCAAAAAGGGGGTTTCTCCCAGCCAAATCTGCTGCACAGTTGCAGAGTAGTCTCCCCTCCCTACATACACTCTCCAAAACCCAAGGGGTTTGGTTCTAACGGCATACCATTGGGGTGCCATTCCAACATTAACTGCAGGCAAAAAAATCAAAACTGGTGGAATTATCCTGCCTGGGACTCAGGTGAGAAGAGGGACTGCTCAGCATAGCACAAGCTAGTTGAGAGAAGAACCTGCAGCCCTTCTTGTGTAGGGTGTGAAAAGGGAGATAAGATCTGACCCCTTCTTTGGAAGAGCAGGGCTTCTGTTAGCAGGGCAGTCATATTTGCAAGGAGTCTTGGATATCAAAACACAGCATGGCAGGTAGAAAAACAAAGGAGAAAAAAAGCAGAAGTGGCCCACACTGACACTGCAGAAGCACAGTAGCACTTCGGATTGTGTGGCACTGTTAAGGAATAGCAGAGGTTTATAAAGCTTGTTAGCTTATAGCTTTTAAACCTGTCTACCCATGGTAAGCCACTTGCACGTATCTGACCAAGTACCATGCAACATCTTGACGGGAGGCTTTGCCTGGACTCTCTTGGATTCAGAGCTACCAGGTATGGCACATTCCTAATTAGGGCAGATGCAGGAGGAGGCAATGCTTCGTGTCAACAGGCTCGCCCTTACCAGCCCTGCACTGCCAGCAAGAGGGTTTCCAGCCTGCTATATCGTTTGAGCTTCTTTCACTCTTCCCAATTTTCCTTTCTCTGGTGTCTCAGCTCCTTCTCCTCCCGCCTGAACCTGACCCCCACGGGACCACTGACGAGCAGCAGCAGAGGCTGGCTGAGGGTGAAAAGAAGTCTGGCAGGTCAGGGGAGAGCAGCAAACAGTCTCAAAGATCAGGTGGGTTACTATTCCTCTGTGGTCACCTTGTTCATTATCCCCAAATGCAGCGATCCCCAAATCCACCAGCGAATGCAGTGGGTGGGGGAGATGCCTGTGTCAGCTGCAAAACAAGTGTAAATGTGCAGGGAGCGAGTGGCATGGAGCTGCCTCCTGGTGCAGCTGCACTGCCTGCAGTGCTCAAGGGGCTTAAAGCGATCTGGGAAGTGTCTTCGTGAGGCGCCGCCACCACATAGGTGATGGGCAGACACCCTGGGGAGAAGCAGTGTCTGTTGCAGGAGGCACTGTGCCCTGGGGCACCACAGCTGTGACACTGGCACAAGTGGTGGCTTTACCTTGCTGTTTTCCATGGTGCTGAGAAGCCAGCTTGCAGCGAGACTTCTGGCTCTCAGCAAGTTTTACCTGGCCGTCTGAGAGGAGGATTTATTCCAGGGTTTTGTTCCCTTTTTTGAAGGAGTTTTTCTATTCCAAGTGTATGAAGCGTTTAAGTGAGTCTGATTTCCCTGGCAGTCCCGAGGGAAATGAGGGGAAGCCTCAAGGAGAGGCAGAAAATTGAAGATTTAATGACTTATAGATGGTCTGCTCAGCCCCCTGCTTTCTGATAAGATTAAAAGCTTGACCCGCTTCCTATGTATCTCACGGCTGAATTTTTGTTTTATTTGAACAGAGCAACGCTGGGCCCGTAAGACCTGCTACTCCTTTTCTTCAGCCGGGAAACGCGCTGTAGGGAGTGAGGGTTCGTGACTTAGACCTCTCCACGGGTCAGGGGGCAAACAAATGGGGACAAAATGCTTTTAAAAGTAGACTTCAGAGTGACACGTGAAACATTAAAATCTGATTGAAAACTGTGCATGGCTGTGAATGTCTCTCCTCTTCTGCCTAAGAGAATGCTCCCAAGTCTCCAAAAAGTAGGGCATTTGGGGAAAGAGTTCAGGCTGTTAAATTAGCAGCAGACACATTTCTAAACAAGTTGCCCGAGAACCCCTGCCAGGCTGGGGTGCCACGGACAATTTAGGACACCTGTTTTATTTCTTATAATGAATTTCTTAAGTATTAACTCCCCTTTCATTCTTTCCATAGCCCCATGAATGGCAAAGATATTGTCTGAAAGAATTCGATTACAATTTCTGGGTGAGCATTCAGGTTTAAGTTCCCTAGTACAGGATTCATACGAAACACCAGCACAACTGAAGCTGGTGAAACTTCTGGCCTGAAAACACAAAACTCTCTGACAGAGCCCTCACAAACCTCCTGTGTGTCTTTCAGACTGTTTGTGGACATCCTTCTGTGTCACACCAAGGCCCCTTATTGTGGCTTTAACTTTCATATTGGGTATACAACTTTCTACTCACATTCCTTCAAGTAAGTAAGGTCTAAATTCCTTCACGTATAATTGCCTCTAAAGTGAAAGTCATGTTTATAAACTCATAGAAGAGCAAACTTCATAAAAGTTTGTAAATACGTGAGTATTTAAGTCTTTCATAGAAGCTTCTGAAAACTCTTTCTTGAAGTTTCTTCTGCCTCCTAAAATTAAATTGAAATTTCTCACAGCAAATTGGGGAAAAATTTTGTTACAAGGGTGAAGTTTTGCTTGGTGTTGGCTTTCAGCCCTGATCAAGCTGTGTTCCTAAACTTCTGAAACATGTAATGAACCTGTCCCAAATTTAGAGTTTATATTGTTACCTGATACCAGCAAAATTAAACCTATCTTCATTGTGAAAGGTAACCCAAAGTTTACTTTATAAGCTGACAAGACAGCAATAAACAGCAAAGCTGATGGTATTACATCGAAACCAGGCCCCATGCTCATGACTCAAAACATGCTGGGCTACTCATCTCCAAAGCACCAAAGTACTTCAGCTTTGGTATTTAAAAAGCATACAAACAACCCTGTGGAGATCACAAATAGGTTTAAAGTTACTCATGGTTTAGTCCATTGCTGGATCTAGGTTCAACTAGGCATGGCAGTGTATGAAATCCAGCCATGGAAGATCTCCATGAATACTTCAGCATCCCTATCTACTATGTTGGCATTTTAAATGTTCAAATATAGATACAGATATGCATGAAAGAACTATATTTTTTTTCCTGTTTCCATTTAGCTTGAATCTAGACAGGGTTTGTGTTTCATCTGGAGATGCCTACAGAGAAATTTTTCATCTTTTCCTCTCCGAAAAGCTGTCCCAATACTTGAGACAGAAAAGCCCTAGTCTTTCACAAGATCTCTTGGTTATCTGACCCAATCAGACACCAAAAGAGTCTTTACCATTTAACAGTTGTGTTGAGAAGTGGTTAACAGGGGACTGATCTGTCCTGGCTCTTTGCTCTCTGCGGTTGAGAACAAGCGACCGCAGTCAGGGCATAAATGAGGATATGATGCTGGGTGACCGGCAGGGCTGTAAGTGTTTGTAGCTGCGAGAGGAGGGGAGGGCAGAGCTGATTACACACGTGTACATGCTTTTAAACAAAAGTTAAAGGAGAATTATAAAAATTATTCAGCTTCATGCCGGCTTTTAAGTTGAGAGATCATTCAGGCATGTCAAGCAGCAAGCAGAAAGGTCTTTTGGTGCTAACGTCTGGAGCTGTGAAAATGGGACATTTTTCCCTTTGGTGCTACAATAATCCACCATGCAAGGCAGGGTTAAATTCTCTCTTTCATCACATGCCAGTCACTCCAAGTGTTACTAATGTCTGAAATCAAATCTGAGTGTCTCCCCAGCTCATGTGATGTTCTGGGCCTCTCTTTTCTCTTTGGGTCCCCATTCCCCTGAACATGTCATCACATTAAATATGTATTATTTAAGTTGTCCTGTGGGAGAAGCGGTGACTGTGTCGTGTACTAATAGGTGTGTTTTTAGGAGGATTACCTCCCAGAGTTGTATCTTTGCCACTGGCATATTGCCTGAGAGCGTAGCCATAATGAGCAGATTTGCACGTGACTCTGTAAAATATTATTATGCATTTGCTATTTTTATTTACTCTCCTTAATCCCCTCTGCCCTTCCTCCTTGTACTGCAGGATGCTCTGAAGCTCCAGGGAAGCCTGCTGACCTCTGTCACGACTCCTTTGTGTGCATGTACACGTAAAGTGGGACTAATCTCCCCACTACAAAAAAAGCTGGGAAATAACAACATCTTGGTTTTCCCCTCCAGGACACAGGCCTTAAAAAGGTCTGGATATACCTCAGTGGCATTTTTACATTAACTGGGAAGCAGAATCCACACTTGGATAAAGAGATCTTTTTCGCCTTTGGGACTATTCTCATCAGGGGTTATTTGTGCCATAGGAGCCTAGGGAGGACACAGATAAATATTTGCTGAAGAGGAACCCCAAGCAGACAGAGGGAGGTGTAGACTGGGCAGACAGAAGGTGGTCTCAAGTGTCCTCACAGTAGTGGGAGTACAGGTCCCAGGAAGCTCCACCCTATGGTTTTGGAATAGGGCGTATCCTGTTTTCTTTCATTACAGTAATGCTTCCTACTGCTGTGCTCCATGGACTTAGTTGAACCAGAGGAAGATACAGGTTTAGATCTTTTTTTCCTTGTAAGACTTGGAGGATCTCACCCCATTCATCTGATGCCTGCTGCTTTTCCCAGAGCACAGGAGGGAAAACTTGGATCTCCTAGAACAAATAAGACAGAATTTCTTAGTCATAGAATCATAGAATCATAGAATGGTTTGGATTGGAAGGGACCTTAAAGATCATCTAGTTCCAACCCCCCTGC
>JAOXNO010000024.1:45678016-45714923 GCA_028565335.1 Limnodromus scolopaceus
GTCTCCAACAAAGATGTTGAACAGCACTGTTCCCAGTACGGACCCCTGAGGAACACCACTCGTCACTGGCCACCAATTAAACATTGAGCCATTGACCACAACTCTTTGAGTGCGGCCAGACAGCTCCTTATCCACCGAGTGGTCCATCCATCAAATCCATGACTTTCCAATTTTGAGACCAATTTTCAATTGGTCAATTTTCAATTGACTTTCCAATTTTGAGTCTTTGGCTAAGATTTGAGTAGGTGCGTGCTATCTACAAACTGGGGCAATTCACAGAATTACCTTTTAGCTTCAAGAGGACCAGCTAATGAACATGAATGACAACATATCACCCAAAAGATGCCTGACTGATGACCCATTGGGAATTAATTTTACTGCTAGTCTTGTGAAAGAACAGTATATTGCCACTGTGAACTCACATCACATTGCCATGACATTTCTTCAAAGCAAATAATTTCTCAAGCTTGCACCACAACTTTCTCAAATTTGTTTCAAGTTTCTAGCTTCAATTCACAGTCCTTCCAAAGCTTTTTTTTTTTTTCACCAGCTCTCACGTTGCTCTGAAAAATGTGTGATAGAGAGTTTGTTCTAAAAGAAGGAGTGGAAGAAGCTGAAGTGGCAGAGTCCACATCCTGGCTTTGTTAGCTCAAGCATGGACATAACTGGCCATCAGTGTTTCAGGGGCCCCAGAGCCTGCTGGCCTTCTGGCAAGGTTAAGGGCATGAGGATGGGGAGAGATGGAATTGTGGATAAGTCTAGGGTAGCGCTTAGGCATCACATCTCACTGTGCCAGGGGTGTGAAGAAGGCTGTATGAAGCTAGGACACTTACCTCCTTCCACTCTCCTGGGTGTTGAGGATCAGCTCTTTGCCATCTAGCTCCAAGCAGTATTTTACTTTGGAGTCCCACCAGCTGCTCTGATGTTTCTAACAGGTACTCTCCTGCACAGGAGTAACACAACCCAGCTCATCTTAGATTTTGGAGCTTCTTGGAGGCCAGCAGAAATGGAGTAAGTAACCTCAGCTGAAAGTTTAGCCTTCTGTACTTAATAAACTGTTACCAATGAGTTCAGCAAAAGTTCCCCTATGTTGTCTTTCTCTTTCATTAATTTTTCTTACAAGCCAACATTCAACTCAAGGGAGCAAAAGGTTGGAAAAAAATGGTCAGCTATGAAGGTGGCAGATATTTCTGTAGGAGTCAGGACTGTGGATAGGGAGATAAGGGCCAGTGGAAAGAGAAAAGATTTTTGCAGAAAAAAACTTGGATAGACAGAAGTCCGTGCCATGAAGAGGTGTTTTAAATCTCAAAATGTAGCAGCCAAAGTAAATAAAAAGTCAAACCTTTTCAAAATTGTACAGCCAAATCTAATAAAGTCTGTTACTTAATTCTTAATCCAGTTTCAAGGACTTGCCGTCACTTGAAATCTTCTATTGAAATGCCTCTGATTTTTGTTGCATTCTCTGAAATTTGAGAAGAAGCCACTTGAAAGACAGCCTAAAAACTCTGCAATAAATTAAGGAATTTTTTACATTTTTGCCTGTGTAACTGGAGAAGATAGGATTGATAGACTAAGACCAGGGCTCATAGAACTCAATGCAGGGTATTCACAGTAAATCTAAATCAGTAAATAAATATGGTCATTTCCAAGAGTTCCCATTATCCTGATAGATTAATCTAAAATATAAAAGCAAATTGAAGAAGCTGAAGCCAAAGTATTTCAACAAGCAAAGGGTAGGTCCATTCTGTTCTTATTCATTAAAAATTAGTAAAAAGGAGGAAAGAATCAGGGAAAGATACTGACAGAAGGGAAGTTAAGAAGCAAAGAGCTAAGGCATCGCATCCTCATATTATTTATAGAGGGGAAGACTTATGAATCACAAAGAAGGACTGCAGTAGGCCATTTACAAACAAAATTAAACAAAGGTCCATTTTTTTGCCAGAGAACTGCCAGTCCAATGTCACCTACTGAAAATGATGGAAACCAAAATGATTAATGGGACAAGAAAATGGAAGTTTCCTGTTCCTATGTTGTAAAGCCTTACAAAATCAAAGAAAGGCTAAACTCTACCCTCCAAAGCATAGCCAGAGCATTGAGTAGCTTTATCTGGATAAAACAGGCGCAGAAACAAAAGGGGAAAAGCAATTTTAAACATAACCTCATCACCACACCTCTTAATCAGTAAACACCTACAAAAACATTTTGACCACTTTTCTGGTCTTCTTCCTTTTCTGATCTCAAATGGGATAGAGCAAGATCAGTGGAGGAGTCTGGGGGTCTGAATCCTTGTCTGGTCATTGCCTATGCTCCCTCCAACTTTCTCTGACCTTGGGGAATTGATATGTCCCCTTTGATTCTGGTTAGTATATAAGGAGAGGGAAATAATATTTATTTACTCCAGATAGGTGTCAGGAGCTGTAAGAACTCTAGTGAGATGTGGGTGTTTCTGAACAGACTGTGTGGATATAATAAATATAGTAGAAATTAACAACAATTAGGGCAGTATTTTCCAGGTTGGTGCTGATGCTTAGCATTTCAAGACTTAAATTAGTAAGAAATTTATTTAGGCATTGAAGTCAATAGGCAATCAAAGTGCTTGTCACATTAGTATCAGAGATTGTTACTTACATGCCTCACCAGAGATGAGGTTTCTGTGTTTGAAAATGAGTTGAAGTGTGTTATACCTCCTTTTTTTTTTTTAGGACAGAAAGATTCCATGGTTAGGTCTGACTGCAAGAGCAAGCAATTATCTATTACAATTATTCTGTAACTTGGTGTCCTCACAAAAAAATAATTTTACAAGAGCTGAAGAAGTCAGCTATTTTTGCTTGGCAAAACAGTGGCTGAGAGGGGATGTGACTGCTGAGTGTAAATACATCAAGGAGGAGTAAACCTGAGGGAGGTGAAAAGAGCTATTTAAGCTAAAAAGTAACCTTGGCACATGAACAAACAAATGCTAACTGGCCATGAATAAAATTAGGAAAAGTAGAAGCAGGTTGCCAATGTTCCAAACAATGAGGGAAGGAGGGATCATTTCAACAGCAGAAATGCAAGCACATTTCTTCAAAGAAGTTTAACTAGTTCCTGAAAAGGAAAAAGAGAATTCAGTCTGCTGCTGTGGCTAAGCAGGGAGGCCTGGGATCACTTCCATGTCAGGTTGATATTTGGGGGAATGATGTCTTTCTCCTGCCTCCTTGCATCCAGTTTTACATTGACAAAGAGTATGAGGCCAGTAGTAAAAGGCAAAGCAAGAAGGATGATGGCACAGCCTGCCTCAGTCAGGTCTTTTTCCTGGAAATTCAGGGAATGAAGAATTTAGTCAATGCTATAGACTGAACTTTCACCCAGGACCCCCTTGTGATACTGGAGGTCTGGAACAACGTGCTCAGAAACTCACCTTTTATGTTTCTACCAGTTAATACTCCACTATTTCCTAAATTTAGAAGATATTTAAAGAAAAATAACCCACATTTCATATATAGAAAAACACAAGACTTCCCAAGTACAGTTTGTTATCATGAAGCCAGACACATCAGGAAAGAGACAATCACTCCCACAGCTAAATAACTTATCTTTAGTTAATTGAACCACTGTTGATTACTAAACTGAACGCCTGACTGCAATCCTTACAAGGCTCTGTAGGAGCACAGAAGAGCTCTGATCCTTTGACTGGCACATTGAGACAACTTTTTCAGCTTTTCTCTTTGCAGAGCATTTCTTTTACAGGCGTCACATTGCTGAATTTCCTGATTTTTGCCCTGTCACTGTAGTAGCTGCTTAATCACATGCACTTGTTTGTTATATATAAAGAACACAGCAACAACTTCTGCTGTGTCAAGTGAAATCATGCCAGGTAAAAATGAAAGATCTTCTAAAAAGTACAGTTTGACTATTGAGATTTAATGTGACAGATCTCTCATTCAGCTGCAAGCAATTACACTCCATTCTTTCCAAAATGGTGGACCTGCCTGCTTGTGCTGATCAAATAACTAAATTGTGATGATCGAACTGAATTTATGAAGCTATTTTCTAGCTTTTTTTCAAAATTTCCACAAAACCGAAAGACTACTAAGCCTCAAATATCTCATACACCACCATTTACTTTGCCATCAAACTTCTAGCTGGAAAGTTAATTCATTTCCTCACCAATAGGTCCCACAAACCACTTATCATCACCCAGCAGAGCACAGTGGGTTCTCGTCCCCATAGAGCACATTCCCCACCACTTGAAGTTTCTACCATGAGAACGTTGTCTGCAACTTTTATGTGATGTTGTCACTTTGTTTGCCTCGTCTCTGTCCCTGGACTGACTGACAAGCCAGTTTTGTACTGAACAATACAAGGCCCAAGTCCTCATTCCTTGGAGGAGCAACCCTCCCACCAACTTCAGACAAAGTCTTCGGACAGTCACAGTCAATGCATGTTTGGCATTAGTGCCTAGCCACTTGCCTCAGGAAACAAGCAGCAAAGACCCCAGGCTCACCATCATTGTAAGGAGAATCTTTTCACTGTCCTTGTGAGCAGGTGTTGGTTAACCTCATTTCCTGGGTGCAGAGCGTGCAGACAGCCTTTGTGTCCTGGGAAGTGATCCGTGTGCAACTCCCTCACTTCTCAGAACCATTATCATCAACTCTTCCTCTTTGCTGAGTCTTTGGAAAGGGGATAATTTTTCCCAGGTTGTTCATTACTGTGAACAAGAGGAGGAGGGGCAGGAACAGCAGCCATAGTTTGACAAATGACCCTTAGTAACAGATTAAACAAATGGTAAAAATTAGCTGTGCTACAAACTCCCTTAACTCCCTCTCCCTTCACTTCTGCACAAGCGCCTTACTTCCCACCTGCATCCATACAATAGGCTGAAAGAGATCTTCTCAGGGTCCTTAATTAGCAGGAACACATTAATGGAGAGGAAGGATGACCAAAGCACACACAATTAGTCACTGAATATAATTGTAATTCAGGACAGATTCAGTGACTAATTGATTCTCAAGTCCAGCATTGCCCAGGCACCAATAGGAATGCTTGGCATGAGAGTGCTCTGCCTCCAGTAATCACTTTCACACCAAAAACTGTGTCACAGTGACTTATATCAACAAAAACAACCAATGTGTTTGCAGCTGAGTCAATTGTTAACTTACTCCACTCAATGGACCTTCACACTTCCCGGAAAAGAAAAGGTAGATAGTTGGTGCGGACCCTCTAGCTCCCATTTGGAGCTGAGGAGGCAGCTGAGGTTTCAGCATGATCTGTTAGTTCAGGAGCACAGGACTGGCCAAATTCCTCCTAAGTCTGTCAGATATTTTTGAAAGACCACCTCCTGTAGGAATATTTTCACACCTGGGAGCTTGAACACAAAAATAGTGACTCTGTATCTCTAAGGTGTATATTGATGTTGTAAATCCCAACCACTTCTTCCACATCACTAAGCATATCAAACATGGACAAGCTGAAGCTGCAGATTTGCTCTCCCTACTATACCTCTTGTGCCTGTTATTTTTTGCCAACAAAAGGATACTGCGTCAGCAGATTAAAGTGGCTGATTTTCTAAATTAAATAACTCTGTATTTATTTCCTAATTTTCCACCACAGTAAGGGAGATTAGTCCAAATAATTTTCAGCATTTCACAGGAATACTTTCATTTTAAATCACCTGCATGAAGTACAAATTTGGAGAATGAAGGTGAAAGAGTTCAAAGAGAATTCGAAGTTGAAGAAGACAATAGGGAACCTCCATAGTGTCCATTTTTTTGTGTTTGGTGTTTACTGAACTGTTAGATTTTCAGTGAAATTTTTGGAAGATCCTTTTGGGACAGTGCTGTGTCACTGCCTCCCAGTGTAATCTTCTTTTGCTATATCATTACTGCTATGAATCTTTCATACCTAGTCAGTGTGTTGTGAAGGACTCCCTGTGGTAAGTCTGGATTTTTTATTTCTAAAACACTGAATTGCATCAGGTTATGCGTTTCAGTCTCCATCTATAAAACTACATGTGAAATGTCTAGGTGCCAAACATTGAATCTTTGCCTGGAAAGTCCTTCTCTTCCAGTTTTACTTTCATCTACAAGTGATATGTCAAAAAAATAGCCATTTTTACTTGTATTTGGGCAGAAATCTGCATAAGGCCAGGTTGCTTCATGAGCTCAGACAATATCAATAGTTTCAGCATATGGATATCTTCAACCATAGCCTGTAAAGAAGAAGGGCATTTGTGCAAGTGAATGAATATACATACAAGCACACACGTGCACAGGTGCAGACACACACACACATACTGCCAGGAATAAGGAGTGCTTGTCAGCATTTTGCCTTATAAATCTCTAAGTGAGGATACCAAAAGGTTTATCCTGTGTACCGCTAATGTTGCTTTTTCCAGCATTGAGTCCTGATGGTAGCCAGAGAGGCCTGAGGAGTTTGGGGTTCAAAGGAAGGATCAGGGCGATGTCTGATCTCCCATCACAAGCCACTCCCAAGACCAGCACACCTCTGAAAACAGGACCGAGCTGAGCCACAGTATTCTGGGGACCACTTGTCCTCAGTCCTTCACTGCCAGCTCAAGGAATGAGGAAAGTCTAGAGGAGATCTCAGTGAGATTTCCTTTCAGCTCATGGAAATAGAGCCATAGAGAGGATACAGAGCCATCTTGTAAATAACTACTCTACTTATTGTGTGTAACACCTTGTTTGGAAACTGAAATGGCTGAAATTTTAAGAGTAATGCAGGCTTGACTCCTGAAAAAAGCACCAGGGGAACATTTTTGGGATGAAGAGTAAAAATCTGCCAACTCACTTCAAGTGAAAGTCCTGAAAGATGGACTTGTTGGACTAAGTGTCTGTAGGTCATCTTATTTATTTTTATATCCAAAGTCATAAATTAGGATTTCGATAGACCACCTACCCCCTTGTCCTGGATAAAGTCTTGATTTCTCATTTAAAAGAGTTCATTTCAGCAAATAGTTCATTACAATGAGAACATGTTCAAGCAACATTGCTCCTTACACAGGGCTCTATTTTTGTCATTAAATGATTAAATTATCAGCTTTGTTTGCCATTAGCAATGCAAATAACAGTGTCTGGCTGAGTCACCACTAACCCAACAGTCTTTCAGGAAAACTGTAGTTAAGCCTGTCATGAGTGCTTGCTTCCATGAGGCGTTAGTGTACAGCCCTATTGCCCCAGGACATTCATCCCCACTGAAGACTAATGGGCTGATCACAGTGATGGTGATGGTGAGAGCATTTCAGCCTACACAGCCTGCTGCAGTCCAGAGGAGACTGCCTTCCTCAGGCATGCCATTCTGCCCACTTACATCAAGAGCATAGTGCTAATTTGGCACTATGGGCCAACTGTTCAGCTGTGTAAATCACTTTAGCTCCCTTTGAGTCATCGGCTCTACCAATTAACTCCAAAGGGAAGTCTAGTCCAAAGTACCAGAGAGTTTGCTTTTGTCTTTTTGGTGAGATTATGAGAACAATACCACTTTCTGGTTCTTGTGCTGAACTGTGACCCTCTCTCAATTCAGGCTATGATATACTCTTTAAACCCAGTTTTATTATCTACTCCCTTTCAGTATTTCAACTTCCCATTCTCATTAGGGACCCTATAGGATGATGACATTACAAGGCTCGTGTAGGATGCTCAGCAGGAGTACAGAAGTGACTCTGAAGTGTTGCATTCAGGGACTGGGTCCTGCGAGACCCAAAGTCAGACAGCATTCGTGTCCACACTTGATTGATGTAATTGTTTTGGGCAAGGCAAGTACTTTTAGTGTGAAGCCTGGGGCTGTCACACAGGTTGCAGATAGCCAAGTTTGCTAAAGTTGTGGCTTGAGATTTCGGCTGCTCTTCTGAGGTCAGGTCCACCCTTAGTAAAATACTCCAGGGAAAGGAATTGCCTTGAAAAGGGCCAAGTTTCTAAAGAAGTAAGAAACTGAGAACTGAGTCATTGCCAGTTGCAAAGCCAGATAACATCACTCTGAAGTTTTATTAGGAGAAATACATAAAAACATTTAAGCTGGAAAAGACCCTTAAGATCATCAAGTCCAACATACGCCACCTTTTTTTGCTCTGAAGGATCAAGCTGTCACAAACACATTTATTTAATTGAATTAGAATAAGTTACAATCTTCTCTAATTGTGCAAGCCACGAATTTCACAAGAATGTTTCTCAGTAAGATTTCCAAAACACTGCTCTTAGGTTCGAAATTATGTGAGAATAACCTTTTTTCCTGGTATTTTGGTGCTTTTTCTTCAAGTCAAAACAGAAGCACAGAGGGCTCAAAATGAGAGGGTGAATTCCAGCAAAATGGGAGTAAAATGGGAACTTTCTAAAAGGCTCCATTTGATATGAGTTTGGTGATGAAATGGGTAGAACTATCTTGTTGTTAACAGAACTCTGCCCTAACTGGGTCTGTGTCCGTGCTGGTCCACGTTCCATCAGCGAGCATGGTGCTCAGGCTTCAGTCCTGCTTGTTTGCAGAGGTCCTGTGGAGGCAGCCTCCTTCTGCAAGGGGAGAGCAGCTGTTAACAGCTCAGTCGAGATCTGAGCTTCAGAGAGTTAACTCACAGCTCAGCTCTGAATGTGACCCTGTGAACTAACACAGCAGCATCCTTCAAACCCTTCTAGCATCTCTTTGATTGAAAATGTTTTAAAACAAGATATCAGAACAAAAGTATGGTAAAAACTAAGCGGTTTGCAACGAGTTTTGTCTGCCCTGCAAAGCAAGAAACTCTAAGCAAATATTTACAGTCTACTCATTAGGAGTTTAGATACAAACTTACCAGACCTATTTACAGTCTGCTTATTAGGAGTTTAGATACACACTAATATCAGCACTTGAGAATTAGTCACTCTTCCTTTTCCCATTATGCAATGGATTCAAGAGAAGGGTTTTCTTCTCTGATGTTTGCTGTGGGGAAGGTATATTTAACCATGGAGAGTAACTTGGTCAGAGACACAGAGGTCACACTGAGGAGGTCTCACCTCACCAGCACCTTAGGCAGTGCTACGTGAACAGTGTGACTCCTTCAAGGTAAGTGTCGGGCTGTGGGAGGACATCCACAAACCCCAGCAAGAGGCCTTGGTTCCCTTTTTATGGGGTTACTTCTTGAAGGTGGTTGAATTGAGGGTGGTTTGAAAGCAGAAGAAACTAGCCAGAGGCCTCCCACATGGATACCAGCTCTCTCTAAGACTCTGCTTTCTCTGTGTCACCTGCCCACGCACTAAGTGCTCGCAGCTGCCCAACTCTCCAGGCTGCTCAATATCTGCAAAGAAACCAAACGAGCAAACCAGAAGTCACAGGCAGTCTCTGTCTGCCTCTGTCCCAGAAACCAGTACCACATATCCCACCTCGTACTTCTCCCCTGCACACGCGCTCACTGCTTCACATTAACCGCTGCAGATTTTGCATGTGTTCACTTACATACACATTGGGAAAAAGCCTTCAGGAAGCACAGCTTTATAATAGAAAAGGTTCTGAAATACGGCTATGAGAATAGTTGCCTTTTTTGCTTTCCTTGCAGTGTTGTTTATATCTTTAACAAGGCAAAAGGCTTCTACAGGAATAACTCCATTACAGGAAAAGGACAGAGAAGAGTGAGCTTGAAATGCAGCCCGAGCAGGTGCACGTTGCCTTCCCAAATGCAGCTCCCTTTTCCTCCAACATAGCTGGCAGGCCTTTTTCTTAGCATAGCTGGAAAGCGAGGACATTTGGGCCTCAATGAGTTTATTTTGGGCATCAATGAGTTAAGAATTAGTTAATATTATTAGTTTTACCTTTCCAAAATGTGATAATAAAACAATAATGTAAGTCACCAATTCCTGGCCTTTCTCCAGTATTCTGAAGTTTTGTTATGATTTACTGGACACCACAATGTCAGGCAAATCTATTATCTTTCAGATGGCTGTTTATCTCAAGCCTGGTCTCCAGACCTGTTTTTTTTTTCAAGGCATGCAGCTTTATCTTGAATTCACAGAGATTGACCTGTCTGACTCCTGACAGAATATGCTATGGTTACTTTCCAAACTATACACAAATACATACATAAAAAGCAAAGAAGAAGCGAAGAAGCATATGGTGATGCCAGAATTTTAGCTACATTTTGTGTTGGGGCAAGTTTTGATTTTATTTTATTTTTAATGTCTCTGCTGGAATGAAAGCGGTGGCATACAATAGCATGCTTACAGCAAAACATTGGCAGATATATTGAGTGATAATATTTTAATCTCTGATTCCACTGACATAAACTCCAGCATGAATCCCCTTCTCTTGTTACTCATTATAAGTTCCACTTTTGCTTCTTGTTTTGTTGGGTTTTGTTTTGTTTTGTTTTTTAAATCTGGGATTTGAACCTATTGCATTCAATGAAATGAGACATCATTACGATTAGCTTCAGGCCCCAGTATATTAAAGGTGGGGTAATTGCAGTGTGCAATTACTTTACACAAGGTGCGTAATTACAGTATGTGGATCCAGGCTTGGTTTAGATCTGTGTTCAGATGTCTAACTGAAAAGGACTCATAGCTAGGTCTGAAAATCTTTATTGGATGCTATCTGGCTCCCAATCTATCAGATCTGCCTACTCAGCTACCGTGCTTTCTCCTTCCCACTGCAGTGGCCCAATAAACCCTTTCTGTCCATCACACGCTGTTATTTCATCAAGCAGTTTATCACAGGGTTGGCTGTTCAGTAAAAAACCATCACCCCACAGGCTATAGCATGGGAGCATACCATTTTGGAAGAGAATTGTATAGAGAAATTATGTTTTGCATTCTGTGGTATAATTGCTTAGATATAAACATTTCCATAGTTAAACAAAAATCTGCGATTAAATAGGAGAGCACTTAAAATACTGGGTTCATGTTATTCTTGGATGCTCAGTGGTTGGAGAGGATTTTTTCATTACTTGTTAAGTATTGATTTACTCTACCAAAGGTGTGCCTCTGCTTCTTGGAGCTCAGAGGAACCTTTTCTGTTTCCAGAACCAGAACCAAAAAGTCAAATGGGCACCGAGGGCAATAACCTGATGAATTTCTTACTGCTTCTTTGCAACACCTCAGGAAACTTCTTCTCTCCTCAGTCTAAAGCTGCAGCCCTACCTTTTCATCCCCCTTGATGCAGCCCAGTAGCATACATATGCAAAGAAATGAGCTATTGCAAAATTGCAATTATTTTATGGGAACTGAGGACATGTCTTTGGCCGTGACAAGCTAACTGTCTCATTCTTAACAGTGTAAATGTGGAGCAGGATGCAGAAAGGACATCTATTTTGGGGTTATATTTACAGCACTACAACTGAGAGAGGATTTATCCAGAAGATCTTGAGTTGTCTCCATGTTACACTCACATGCAGAAGAACCATGCCAAGTATGAGCCTTGAATGTGTATGATGATTTCTTCTTCATAAGCTTACAGCTGATTTCTCATCAGACATCTAAAGTAAACACAATGTTGATGAGTTTTAAACTTGCTCCTCTAAGAGAGATGTCAAATCATCCACAGTTTGGAGGGAGCAGAGGGTTCCCACAGCAGTGGGAGGCACAGCCTGGGAGCTGACCATAGGTACATCTGTTGCTGGTGTTGCTCTTCTCAAGAATATGTGACTTTCCCCAGTTCCTTCTGTGGGGCTTCCCCTGAGCTCTGACTGGCCAGTAAATGAGGAAATATAGTTAGCCTGCAGCCATATTAACCAGTCATTTGTCTCACCATCCATATGAAGCAGGAAATGTGATGAAAAATGGCAATGCCATTGCCTATTTCACTCACCAGGCTCCTCTGGCTTGAAAGACACAAGTCATGCTTGAAAGACACAAGTCATTAGACGCCCCAGACTGAGGTTGAAGGCAGGATGTGAAACCTTTATGTCTCCTTAACTACTTTGTCTGAGGCAAACTTGTTTGCCCATTGTTTCTTTGATAGAGTGAGGAAGCCATATCTGGGATATATGTACTCATCTCTGTATTTATTCCCCACCAGTGAAGAGCTTAACCATGGAGCTTGTGGCCAGTGTCCAGGGTATTGAGAGAGGCTGGGCACTTGCTGTATTATCTCCTGGCTTTTTTCATGCAGCACCTATGTTTTCTTTTGGAAAAAGGGTACTGGATGCATCACATAGGATATTTTATTTCTTAGGTCATCATCTTTTTAATAGCAGCAGCTGCAGAGATTTTATTTGTGATCTGAGTGAAATCCCAGTAGCCCCACCCTTTTGGTCTGTTTCTAAAAGTCAAGGGACAGGAATCTCTACAGAGGGCAGGGGCAGATTGCAGTTTCTTAATCAGCATTTCACTATTAGCGAAAACTAGCAACAAAGCTCCCCCCGTCCTGTGTGTACGAACTGCTGTGATGAGCTGTAGCTGGTCACCTCCAGCAGCACAGACCAGAGGAAAGGCCGGTGACCAAACCTGTCCTAGAGAACCAGCTTTGCCAGGTGTAGCTATTTTCCACCTGGATGTAGCAAGGTATGTATTGACTAAAATGTTTGGGGTGTTTGGGAAGCAGCTTGTACCATAGCTGCCAAGGAACCACAGCCCTGCTTCATGGGTCTTGTATAAGACTAATGGTTTGATCCTATTTCTGGAGCTACTGAAAGGAGCCGGACAGGGCTTTGACAGAGGAGCTTTTCCCTAAGGTGCTGGGGGAAGCCTGAATATATTACACTAAAACTGGCAGTAGATTCAAGACAAAGTATTATAAAGGTGGTGGGAAGGAATCATAAAGAGATTGTGTTAGCATTTCCACTGACACAGCCTTCCTTCAGCTCTTGAGCCCAGATGCTAGGGCTGGTAGTCAGCCTGTGACACTTGCGTTGGGTGTTTTCTGGAGAATGACACCAAGCATTGCCTCTAGAAATGGAACGGAGCCACCAATGGTGTCTTTACCCAGCTTGCTCTAAAATGATACTAGTGGATTCTAAATGTAAAGCAGGAAAATGCAAATACTTGCCAGGCAATTAGTCTGGAGCTAAAACTTCCCCTCTATTGTCATTACAAAGATAATTTTCTCTAGCTTTCAGTGAAGTCTCTGCTACCAACCTAGCAGTTCCCTGGCTTGCCTGCTAGATGTAAATGGCTGCACTTGAACTCCTGTCTGACTACCCAGGGCTGGATATCATGCTGCCATGTGCCTTTGTGAGACAGTTGCCCCAGATTTGCAATCATGTCTAGCTTTGAACGCTGCGCTCCTGATCACACGGTTTGGGGGGCATTCCTACTTCTACTCCTTGAAGGACATTGAAATCTGACCAGGTTACCCACAGAAAAATACCCTTGGCTAAACTGCATTTGGTGTGTCTTATCCTATTTTTCATTTTTTTAAAAATATGATTCTCTAAACCAGTCAACATCATCTGGGAACGGCTGCAAACACCAACATTTTTTAATTACATGCACACATAATAGTGAACAAAGATTTGTCAGTGATCCTCCCGTTGGCACATCTCTGCTCAAAAGAAACGTCTGTCTTTTAACCATACCCCTCTAAGCCTTTCTTTTATGAGGCATCCTGTTATGCAAGACCTTGGCTGCGATCCAAACCATATTGGGCCCCTTCTAAGCATCCCTTTTACAACCTATCCTTTACAGTAACACACCAGTCCCTTGTTTCCCAACAACAACTTTCTGTACAGAAAGCTTTCAGCCCCAAAGAAGCCTTTAGACTCAGCAGTTGTGTGATTTTCACCATAAATAACAGCTCTTATTAATCAGCAGCATTAATCTATAAAGGCATTATTCCAAAAACTAGCAGCTTTTCAGAATTTGCTGAGAATGTTACAAGAACAGTAACACCTAGAAAATCCCTTGGATGCAATTAGTGTTGCATTTCTTTTGGATTGCGGTGTTCAGTGCTGTTAAGGTACTCTCTCTCGGACTTCGGTTGACCTAGAGGACACAGCGTGTATGTATTAGCCATCTACTGGTCTCCAGAGAAATTCTTCTGAATTAATCACTGAGCCTGTTATGGGCTTTTTTCACAAAGACTTAAGAACTGAGAATGCAGAGTTCTCGATATCCTTTTACACACCCTCCTCATGCCGCCATCTGGTTAACAAGTCGCTACCCAGGAAAGTAACTCATCTATCTGCAGGTCTCCATGAAGAAAGCAAAGAGAACAAATTTATGAATGAAATTCAAAAATCAGGTAATTAGGATATGAAAGAAATCAGGAGAAAAAAGGCACCATCGAAGACTCAAATCTCTTGCTGTAGAGGAAATGTAAATTCAGCAGCCTAGTTAAATACTTCTGTGCCGTAGATAGACTACCACCTGTTCAGTACAGTGGCCCACCTTTAAATAGTGAGAATGAGTTTTAAACTGCTAATATTTTGATTTTTCAAGTCTTTAATTTAATTTTGCAAGCATAATGCAGTAATAGGTGCATATGGATGCTGTCCAAGGGAAATTACAGTTGCTGTCTTGCAAATTATGGCTCAAACACAGGCCTGGAGGAGACGGTATTTTGGCAGGACAGTAGACTATCACTGGGTGTTTTCATTATTATGAAGTATAAAGGTCATATGACCAGATTTTATGCCTGGGCTGGTAAATTTTCAGGCCAATTTGAAAGGTGAATTACAGTACCTAGTACAGAAATTGCTTATTGTACCATACTAGCCACACTCCCTAGTGGCAATTTAGAGGAGTTTGTGTTTGAAAGACTGGGAAATAAACCATAATGGATTATTAGCAGCAAATGTGTTACAGTGACACGCAGAATGGCAACCTGCTACCATGTTCTTAATCCTGTGACAAAAAAAAATCCCTTGGTTTGATCTTTATTAGGGTTATGCTGGTGTAATTTAGAGATGATGGGTTGGATAGGAAAGGAGAATCACAATACAAACCTGACATTTCTGCCGCATACATGGCACCTATAGAAGTAGGTACGCTTTTGCTGTATCTTCTGTGTTGTCCAGACCAGAATGTCTCTTGGGTTTGCTTTTCTTTACTGACCTTAGATCCTGGTCTCTCCACGTACTGAGCCAAGGGCAGCTGGTGAAGAGGAACCTCCACTACCTTTAAAATCCACATCTTGCTCCTAACTCCAGTTGAAGTCATTGATTCTGCTTTTGGGATCGCCTCGGAAGAGTAAGACCCACAGATGCCTGTAACAAGAAAAACTAGGCACTGCTTGTACCTGCATTGCACAACTTCAGGAGCTCTCCAGAGGTCCTCTCCAAACTCTCTCTGCAGCCTTACCAACAATGTGAAGTTTCATTAATTTGGGAGGCGAGCCTGGTCTGGCTAATGTATTTGGGAACAGTTTTCAAGTTAGATTACTAAATATATTTTTGGAAGGGAGTGGGAATAGAAACAAGGGAAAGGCATTTTTCCTATTAGTTCTTCACCTGAGGCAATCGTTGTACAAACACGATCGGAAAAAAACAAGAATAAGTGAATACATGACTTCAGCAAGGTTTTAATTCCTTTGCTGTCAGGTATTAATTTAAGCCACAACTAAAACAATGGGCTGTTGGGCGCCATTGGTGCAGCCGAAAGCCTGGTGCACATGACTTTTCCACTGGAATGCTTTCAAGGTCTTTTTCCTCTTCCTATCCTAGCTGTGAAACCTTTATGCAAACGGTCTTAGTCACAATTAGATTACATCAAAGAATGTTTGTCTTGGTTTCAAGCCTGCTTGGGCTAAAACCAAGATAAATTGCAAATTGGCTAAAACCACCAACAAACACCCACTTTTTCTGGTCATTACAGATGAGGAATGTACAGTGCCTTTAGGTCTTATATTTCCACCGCCCTATCCTGTCCTTAGTCAGCAATTTGTAAGGTAATTGGAAAACAAAGTTCAATAGACTGTCTCAGAGTGGGTGGGGATTTTTTCTTTCCCCTTTTGGCTTTTGTGCGTCACAGAGTACTTACAAAGGAATCAACTCACAACCGGAGCCATGTAAAAGCAGCCACATGTGAAGCACAAAGAGAGAAGGCAACCCTCAGTTCATAATCCTCGAAGACAAGTAAAACTTAATATGACAAATGACAAGGGAAGGCAACCCTTTTCTGCCTCCTCCGCTCCCTTCACAGTCACATCTGAGGAAAATAAAGAGGTACCAAGCGAGTTTGTCCTTCTGCCTTGTTAATGGGAAGCTGCTGGCCTCGAAACTGTCTATAGGCTAGAAAATGTGGATAGGGGTTTTATCAGCAACCACTAAAATAGAGAGGGACACACCATGACACAGCATAGCAAAGCTTCAGGTGGGAGCCCCTCAAGGCTGGTGAGAGTGGAGTTAAACACCCTGCAGCTGGCCAAGCAGGGATGTGAAGAAGAGCCTTACATTAACACAACTGTTTTTCACAGGCCTTGCCATGAGATGGATAGTGAAGTCGGGAGCTGGGACTGAAGTTGTGCCCCGCACACTGGAAATGAAAAGTCACTGTAGGAGTAAATGAAGTTAATGTTTCTGGAGGCTGAAAGGGGCCGTGCAATCTCACGGTGTTAGGGCTGTGCTGTTCAGATCTCAGCACCATGACAATTTTGCTACATAAGTTTTAAATCTGTGTAGCTCAGTAGACACTTGTGAAGTTATTCTGGACTTACACCATCACTTTTTAATAGAGGTGGCCAGAAAAAATAAATAAGATCCAAAAATACTCTTGGCCAGATATGTACCATGAGGAATATTTACTCCTTGACATTTACATTAGCCAGTCAGCCCAAAATACACTGTTTTCCCAGAAAACAATTCCATGAAGGTACATTTTCAGAGACATTTTCTTCAGACTCTTTTCCCTATGTATTCCTGCCAGAGCTCAAGGTGACTGCCATGGCTGCTAATGCCATGCTGAAATCTCTGTCATTTAATCATGGGATAACATAAAGGTTGCACAGAAAATTTTAACAGCTGGAAGTTCAGGTTGTCAGACAGTAGTTTTAGCTGTGCACTGCCACATGCAGCCAATTAATATCCTCCTTTTGAATTCAGAAGAACCATAATTATCACTCAGTCCAAACTGAATGAGAAAAGCGTGACTGATGGTCAGCTTCCCAGGTATCTGCAACTGTCTGCTTCCTCACCTTTCCTTTCCAAGCATTCTTCACTTCAGGTCCATGTCCTTCATGACAGAAGTTCCCCTGGCTTTTGATTTTTCACCCACCACCATTCTTTTAATAGCAGCAAGTTCATTCTAAAGAATAATACAATCCTCTGCAGTCAGAGCAGAGGCATGAAAACTGGTCCCTGAGCTAGGATGGAAATTACAGTTTTAAATGTGAAATAAAGAGATCCAGCTTTTAGCAGATAAATGTGGTACTACAGTTTTGTCTTGCACGAATGGTAGCTGATAAGCTAAAGGTCACTTTGGACATTTCATTTTTCTAAGAGGTTCTGGTTTACACAGTGAAGTGATGCTGAGTTCAAACAGGTAGAAAATGGCTCACAGTTCTCCCAGGAGTAACTCTTCAAGTAATTATGGATCTTGGTATATGGCATGCCCTGGTCTAGAACAGTAGCAAGAACTGCAAATTGATGTTTTTATCTTCACAGTCACTAAAGCTGTCACCAGAAACCAACCAAAAATGCAGTATGTCAAAAAAATCCCCCCAAACACTTTTTGAACAAATCCATGAAATATAATTCCATCAGATTAACTAGACATATGAGTTGTTTACAATGAAAATTGACTTAATCTGTATTGTCCCATTTTGACCCGCCGTTCAACATATAGCACAATGTGCCCCGGTGTCTTGGCCATCTCTAGCTGTGCAGGGGGCATGGCAGCAAAAGAAACCTGACAGAGGACACCTTGTGCCCAAATCTCAACCAGAAAAGAGTCATTAGGTGAGCTTGATCCTACCTCCAGTTTGGGGTAGGTGTGAAAACACTGATGTAGTTTAGAGTATAAAGGATACATCTACTTGGTGTGATATAAAAGTTAAGTACAAGGTGATAGGTAACCAATCCCAGTGCATTATATTCTGATGGAAGGAAAGGTTTTCAAATTAATTCAGTGCCTTCCATGGACTTTGAAGACCCTCGTGATTTACTAACCACATAGGCATTTTCTCCAAAAGCCTGAAGTCCTAGAAAAAGGAAAGTACCACTCTAAAAAATACAACTGACATTAAAGAAAACAACCGTTGCTATTATGAAGTGTTCTGTTTCTAAGGAGGTTGTCAACTGCTTCTTCCCTGATGCTTTGATAATGAAGTAGAAATTAAGATTTTCAAAAAGTATGGGCGGTTGGGGGTGAGTTGTGTCTGTGTGTCAAATTGGTGACTGATTTCAGGCTTGATTTTCAGAAATGCTGAGAAATGTCTCTCTGAAAAACAAGCCATCTAACAATGTTGAAAATCTCAGTCAGAGTTCAGATCCAAACATAGTTACAAATCTCAGGAATGATTAAGTTAGTGGCCTGGTTTTTATCCTTCACAATTATCGTGATGACTTATGAGGTTGGGATCTGGTTCCAGATTTCCCGAAAGTGTGTGACAGTTTTGATCTGGCGTGTCCTAAGGCCATGTGCCTATTTAAATTACTTACTTGACTGAAAAGCGTGGGTTAAAATAACATACCAACTTTTAAAGAAAAAGGCATTGGCAAGCTACTGCAGCCTATGCACATATACAATTGCCAACCAGCAAAACGTTTTCAGACTCACAGACAAGGTAATCTAAAGGGTTCGTTAGAATCATTTAGTAAGAAATTTTATAGAGCTCTCCAGAGTGAAAAGTTTTCACATTGATTTCTGCATTGGACCCATAGCTTCTGTTGCACAAATATTTTCCGATGGCAATGTGCCATCAAATAATTTGAGGCCAGAACAGAGACCTCATGGATAAGGGTTTATGGATCTCTGTTGTGCCCTGCTTACCTTATAGACACCACATAGCAGGGCATGCCTTCCTGTCCCGTGTCTGCAGCGCACAGCAGTCTCGTTCTGTGATCATACGCTTATTTGGAGAAAGAGAAAGACAAAAGAAAGACAAACAAACGCATGCCTGGTATTAATTAATGTTATCGGATGCTAATGGATTGTGTTGTTGATCTCATCCAATGGAACAGCTCAAGTCAGGTCACATACAGCATTCTCCCTTTTTGTAACCTTTCGACCAACCCAGTTAAGGCTGGTGGGTAATGGGACGGTTGTGGGTGGCTGGATCTCCTGCATGTAGCGAGGCCAGCTGGTCAGCCCTCCATTTCCTCCCTGTGACTGAGTCTGGGAATTTCTGGACACTACTTTTGCCAGGAAATGCCTTGATGGGGATGAAACAAACTCTCTTTAGGGCATAATCCAAAGCTCACTGCAGTGACAAGACTTCTTCTGAGCTTTACATCAGTCAAAGGTTAAACTGCATATATAAGACACAAGCTGTATGGAGTCTTTTGGTGATAGTCTGCTAACTCCTGGATGTCCCTGCTTGCGGAGACAAAACCAGCCTCAGTAAGAGATGGATATGCTCAGTAAGACAAAGAAAACAAAACAGATCTGGTGAGATAAAAAAGCATGAGCCAGAAAATAATTCTGTTCAAAAGGGTCAAAAGTCTGCCAGACTCCCAGGACTTCTATATCCTGCAAGTGTGACCTGAACGTTGTTTAACCCAAGTGGAACCCAGGAAGGAGAAGAGAATGATTCGAGCGTCTTCTATCCCACCTCTGTGTTACGTGCAGCAGGACTGTAACAGCAGCAAAACAGGCAGCTACTGTTAATACTGCACCAAATGGTCTGATCAGAAAGTGAGATGTAATGGGGAAATGCCACTCAGCAGTGGCTATTGAAAAGCATCCAAGACTGAATTCCTGGCAGACTCAGGGTGTTTTTATAATTTTCTTGCAGGTTGCCAGGGGTTTTGGGTTTTTCTTCTTTTTTTTTTTTTCTTAGGCAGTGCACACATTCCTCAGAGGAATTTTGTGTCCCTCTCCCTCACTTCCCTGCACACCCATGCATTGTTGAACAATTTTTCTGCCTGCCTTGGTGGTGTGCTGGGCAGGGAAGGTGTGGAGGTAGACGAGTCCCTGCTCGTGACCTGACAGTGTGGCGGCCGTTGCAGCTAGTGGGGAGCAGAGGGAAGGTTCTCAGCGGAGCCACTGCTGAAGTCGGTTTTAATCAATTTAATTGTTAACGTTCAGGGTAGAGAGGGAGGAAGCGGATCATGGACTAATGCAGTGGGGTTAATGGAAAGAGAAGTGATAAAATATAACCTTACAGCCTGCTGTGCAGCAACTCTCTGAGAAATTAGAAAGTTATCAAGCGAGAGAACAACTAAACTGATTTGTAATTAACTCTGCAGAGTGTAAAACCAGCAAAAGGCAAAATACCGCTTGCTTGGTTTGTCCCTAAAAATTATCTTGGTCCCTAACTCTTTTCCTCTGTGCCTTTTAGCATTCCAAAGAGCTGCCAAGGGGGTCTGGGGTGAGCACTGGTGCTGTTGGACGTGCTGCGAGCCCATGGCAGCGCTCACCCCCCAGCCGCATCCCCACGTTAATGAGGAACCACAGGGAAAGGGAGGCAATTATCCCTGATGCTTTAGGCAGCTGCACAAATAGTCGCCAAAGGCCCGGCAGGTGTGTGGTCACAGGTGGCGGCGAGGAGGTGGCAAGTGTTGGTGCCCCACACTGGTGTCTGTGGGCAGAGCTGGCCAGGCATCCTTGCTCTGAGCAGCCACCATGAAGAGGTGGGCTGAGCAAATGGCAAACCCCTGTTAGTGACCTGGCAAGGGCTGTGTGGACATGGGTAGGGTAATGCAGGTGGATGGCTGTCCTTGCGCTGGCCCTGGAAAGGCTCTTTGCTGCTCCTGTGTCTTCATGGTCACGTTCCTCAGGCCTCACTCTCATGGGTGAGTTTGTCTGAGCAGCAACGTCCTGCTTGCTTCCAAAAACATTCGTTTCTGTGTCTTAATGTAGGTGTGAGAATAACCCTGCTCGGAGAGCAATGACTTCTCTTGGAGGACATCTGTGTTTCAGGATGAATGCCGGCTTACTTTAACTCAGCTCCCATCCACGTTGAAGATCCCCTGACTCAAGGATACCAGTGCGTTTAACTAAGCCAGTCATCCTGTCTTTGGTTATAAACTAAAACATCACTCGCAGCCTGTTTACTTTGTAGTGTGGATACAACCTAAACTCCCTAAACGCTACCAGTGTGTTCCTGCCTTGCGGTAATTAGCAGGGTGAAGTCACTGCAACCAGGAGGCGGCTCTGCGGCGTGACTCTTCTCCCCAGGGCACGCACCACGTGTGTGGTGCTAACCACCGCGACCGTCTGTGGGGAAGATGTGCCGTTAATTTCAAGCTTCCCACTTATCTCTGTGCTCATGGTGACGTGCAGCTGGCTCACACGGCTACTTGGGCCACAGAGGTGGAGGAAAAGTACCCAGGCAGGGGGACAGGCGGGAGATGGTCTCACCTCCAGCAGTTCAGATAGATGGATGAGAAAAACCAGCCCAACCCAGAGTTTTGCCCAGTAGCCCTCTGTTTCTGCAGGTCGCATGCCTGTGCTTTGCTGCCTTTTGGGGCACGACGTGTTTTTTGGTCACAGTGTATTGCTCTAAAGCTGCAAGTAGGCTAATAAAATACAGAGTGAAGCTTTTTTTCCTTTTTGCAATAATGATGTAACATGGAAGGAAGCAAGGGAAAAAACAAAGGAGAAGAGAAGGAAGTAAGGGGGGACAGTTAAAATAAATACAGAGGGAAAGGGGGAAGTTAATGAACTTGCTCCATCTAATAAACAGTTTCCTTCACTTTCCCCTGTGAACGCTGCTGTTTCACCAGCCTGAGCCAGTGATATTTTCCCGGTGCTCCCTGCCCAGTCCACCAAGGAGCAACGTCCATCCACCACATACCACTCAAGCAATGGGGTCGGGGCTTTCTCCCTGTCTCGGCAACGCCGGAGGCAGAGAGTCTACCTTGAGGAGGGAGCAGGGAAGCCGGTCTCTGTGGCCCAGACAAACCCCGGTCTCTTTTCTCAGTGTGCCAACAGGGATGGCAATTAATGCCAAGGGGGGTGGTGGCTTTAATGATGCGGACACCTGTTCCCCGAGAAATGGCCTCAGCTCTATTTGGCACGAGTCACTGCTGAGGCTCCTCAGCCACAAATTGCTTTTCCATAAAGGCAAAGCAGCTTTGTTTATAAACTGCTGTAGATAGGCTGGAGTTTTCATGATGAGAGCACAGAAGCAACAGTCATTACAGCCGTATAAATGAGTTTATTTATTCAGCGAGAGCACATCTGCCAGGCTGTCGTGAGGTAATCTGCTGCCGCTACAGCCCACAATTAATGGCTGCTGGGGGACAAACGAGACGAGCGAGCAACTCGCCTGCGGGGAAAGGGGAGCTCCACAGGCCTTGCTGGGCCAGCACCGGCCCCCCTGTGGTGGCGAGGGTGTCCCCGGGGACTGCCCAAGGGGCCAGGGCAGCAGACCTGCCCCGACCTTAATTTGGGCTCACAGGGCAGGATCTTGCTTGAAAGAGGAAGGGACTGGAAATGCAGCAGCTGTAGCGGCTCCTCCTCAAAATGAGCAGCCTGGAGGGTAGGGCTGTCCCTGTTTATTCTGCTGGATGCTAAAACAAGAAGAAAGATAAATCTGGTAAGAAATGGAGGGTGGATTCAAGACTCATATTTCCAATCCAGACTGTAAAAATGGTACCCTTCAGGGACTGCTTGGGTCCAGAGCTTTGACTTGATTCACCAAAAAAGTTGGAACCATTTCTTAACTCTGTATCAGTTTCTTGGCTCAGATCTTGGGGTGGGGGCGAGTGCAAAAGAGGTGTTAATCCAAGAGTTTGGTTTGGACTCTTGCTCAGTGGGAAATGAATACCCTGCCTGTGGCACTGCTCCTGCAGGCAAGTTGCAGGAGATTAGTCGGCTGTCATGTATTTGACCCAATGAGGCCTGAAGAATTTGCTTGCAATGCCACTGAACTAGTCAAACGCTGAAACATGAAGGACAGATGGAAATAACTGTAAAATGCTGTAACTTGGCATGCCACCAACACTTCACAGCTTTCATACCGACTGCCAGCAGTAGCAGAAAAAAGCATTAGCAGGAAAAGGGGAAACCTAGAAGAAGACTTCCATTACAGGCGGCAACGCTAAGAGAGATCGTGAGTTGTCCTGCACAGCCATGTCTGTAATCTTTTGAATGGCTGGAGAAACATCGCAAAATAGGAGGATGTCACATGCAAAGACCAGAGAAAATCCCCCTGTCCTTTCCTTTCCACCTCCAGGGTAAGGTAGACGTGACTGGCAGGCCCAGCTGATACTGCTGCTGCTTGTCTGGTCCCATCCAATGGTCCTGACAGATGTTTTAATCTACTGTTTGAAGAATGACTTCTGCACAGCTCTGCTGTTCAAACATCTGTTTCTGTTTAGATAGACAGAGGCATTTCAAACTGCACTGGCCATGCCACACACTGGGAATTGTTTAAACGGCAACCCAAGTTGCTTACATTACTCAGTTACAGCATGAGGAGGATTTACTGCAGCAAACCTTGACATATTTTTAAGCCCTGTAAAATAGATCATTCATGAAAAGGGAACAGTTTTGCTTCCTAAATACATCCCTTCTAAAAAGGGAGTATTTACAGTTATAAATCCATAAAGGCATCTCTGAAAAGCCAGGGCTTTTCTACTTCCATCCCTGTTCCCATGTTGAGGGAAGAAATGCTTGTTTAATCATGATTTCACTGTCCTTGGCTTTCCTAGCTTTTGTAGTTGAGTGTGTGTGTGTTTTTGCTGTATCACCTCTTGCCCTGCTGTTGTCAACACCCTCTGATTACTGCTACTCCAAACAGCCCATGACACATTGCATGTCAGAAGATTTCTATGTTGAGCTTCCCATTTCTCAGTGGGGAGGAACAAGAAGCAGCTAAATTTCAGATGACGATGGTGAGAGGTCAGTATCATTAAGCCAGTAAAATTTAAAGGACTTTCTGCATTCCTAGGTTTTGTGTACCTCCTGCCCTACCCTTGAAATTAAAGGAGATACTCTCCTCTTCCTCGGACTTGCTTAATTGTTCAGGCCTTGAAGTATAAAACACATGCCCAGATTGGATTTTCAGCTGGTCAATAATTGCTGTATATCACATGTAAGGAATATCCTGATTGCTAGCCATCAAGTGGAAGCTGCCATCATCCAGGCCTTTGCCTGCATTCTTGTAACAGGTGGAGCACTTTGTTAATGCATTTGGCTGATTTTCAATGGTGAAATATTCCCCCGGGGTTCTGGTTTTAAAAATAGCAGAAATCGGAGCTTTGTCTACAAGTGATAGAAGGAGCACAGTGTGAGCTTTTGCCTCTTTTGTCCTACTGGGAATTACTAGGATAAAACCACATGCTGAAGGATCATGCTGCTTGTTTTCTTTAGCATCCTTCTCTGTGACTTTTCAGATTTGTGAGCCGAGGAGCTGAGATCGAAGTCTCCCTGGTTAGCTTTTCTTTTCCAGTTGCCATCTCCCTTAACAAGCACCTCTCAAAATCAAACATACAACAATACTTTTGTCCTTATACACTGCTTCTATTCTCTAGGAACAAAAGAACAGGTTAAAAGGAAGCCCTTACATAAACATGAACACACTAGTTCGTGGCTGGCCGTCTTTCTATGCACGAATGGTATTTCTGTGTAATACTCAAGGGATTCATTTTTCTTCATGATTTTGGTTATATGGCTCAGCTTCATCAAAGTCCTTAACTACTTGTGTAAACCTAAACCTGTAAATAATCCCAAATTGGACGAACAGCTCACCTCCTTTAAATTAGACCTATTCGAATATGTTCCTCGTTTGGGTCCCGCAGTAATTAGCCTGGAAACAGCGAATAGCCAGTAGCATTGAGCTGAACTTTTCTTTCAAAGAAGTGCCTTAAACAATCGAAAGAGACTAATGATATTTCCTGAGATCCACCTGTTGCTCAGTTTCCCTTCAATTAAGCGACAAAGGGGAGGTGCAGGAACCGCTTCTTGTTATAAACACAAATTAGTATTCGGACAAATGAAGCTGGAAAGAGAAAGGCGAAGGCAAGGAGAAACAATGAGAGAAAAGCCGTCTCTGCTTTATCGCGGGCTGGCCATGCGCGGGGGTGCTCAGGAAAAGGCACATTCCGATGCAGCACGAAGGCTGGAAGAACAATGTGGTCCTTCCTCAATAAGGCATTTGAACAGGCTAAATGATCCCTCTGGAGATTATATGGAAGTGAAATACATCAAAATAGGAAAGGAGGAAGAAACACATTTCTGCCTTGATGAGGTACAGCCCACGTTTTTCTGAGACATGACAATGGACTTCTAGTAAAAACACCAAGCAGCCGATGAGGGTTTTCTGAGGGGTGATTGCCAGCCCATGCTCTGTGCTGTGTGAATGTGCCTTGGGGGCACCAAGTTTTTGGCCAGCTGTCTCTGCTTGAGATGCACCCCTGGCTGCCCCCACGTCCTTTTCCTCTACCCTCAAGTTCCTTGACAGCGCTCCCTTCTCTCTGCCTTACTCTAGTTTGACATCCATGATCAAAACATGGGTTTAAGGAGGTGCCGTGGAGCTATTACTTTAATGCCTGTAGGTGCAAAGCAGAGGAGGACATGGCATGCATTGGTCTTCAGGAATTGCCCACCACCTGGGAGCGCCTGCAGAGTGTCTGGGACTCGAAGTCACCCCTTTTATGGAGTGACTGCTCAGTTAAGAAGTGGCCATACCTATTCTTACCACATGTTCATCCCTATGGCATGAGTACCACAGTGCCTGTCAGGCAATTATGCCAACCTGCTAGGGCAACAGGAGAACTAGGTATTTACTGCTGATTGATAGTGGGGGTTGAGGCCCTGTTTCAGCAAGGCTGTGCCCCAGGGCTGCCCCACTGACCCTGTCCTGCCTGTGGTCAAGGACAATGGTTATGGAGGTGTTCTTCAGCCATTCCTCTGGTGAGCTAGGATGAGTCTTTTCTGGTTTGGCTGCCCTTGCTTTGCTGTGGGGTGGCGTTGGGTGAGGTGTCCAGCTCTGTTCTTACACCCTGGAGAGAAAGGGACCCTTTGTTGTCTTCCCTATTCCAACATAGTATATCCCAGGTCTTCTCCAAGCACCAGCCAGGAGCCAGGATGAATTTTGGAGGTATCCCAAATATTGGGGAAGGAGCCGAAATCCTTAAACAGGCCTTTCTGTACCTTCTCCAATGCTGAACAACACCTGGACTTTGCAGAAGTCTTGGTGCAGTAGTTTGGCCACACTGCTGACTACCCTCCTTAATCTTCCTGATAATGCTTTCACATTGCTGCAAGTGGCCTCACTGAGAAGCATCATGAATGCATCCTGAACCTCAGGAGAACTGTGTCTGCAGAAAGGTGCAGGTTGCCCTGCATTCCCTGCTCCTGGGTGTCTCATGCAGCATGCTTTTGTCCCTCAGCACATCCTTGTCTACTCTGGAAGGAAACGCAGGCATATGCTCCTTCCCGCCCGTCGCCTGAGGCACCATTGCTGTGCTGCACACCAAAAAGCACATTATCCCACAGTGTCAGTACAGCCTGGAGAAGCCATCCCAACACTTGTCCAAAGGTGTTACTTTGGGCATATTTCATACCCCATGGTCATACAACTTCCAGACCCAGGTGACATATAGGTGCTGTTATAGAAAATCATCAGAGGCTGGTAGAAATATCACTTACGGCCTTTGTCTGGGAACCTATGACAGCACCTGTTAGTTGTCTTGAGAAGTTCACGTACTCCTGAGTGTTTTGTAACTTCAGGTTATCCATGTACTGTTTAAAATATCTTTTCCTTCTCTCCAGGGATCTCATTGTCCTGACACCAGGAGACACCACAGCCAGGTACTTTCCCAACAGACCAGGTAAGAGCAAGTAAACGACTCTTCAGGAGGAGGCTATTCTGTTTTCAATTAAGTTAATTTGTGATGAGATTACATTGGCGCCTATGCTTGTGAAGCATTCAGCATTATTTAGCAGATGCCTTTCCTGGTGATGTCCATTTAGGCAACTTTGTCCCTGCTTTAACATGAAATAAGTTGCTATCTAGGTAAACATTCAATCAGAAGGAAAATTAAAACCACAATCCTGTCTTGAAAAGCGCTAAGGAGGGCGCAAGCCAGTGTAATTTCGGTATATCCATATATATATTCTGCTCTGACCTTGGAGCAATATGTGAAGTTCTTCCTTCAGAAGCAAAGCTTAATTTAAAAACTGTGGTTTCTTGTTGAAATGCTCTTCATGGCAATTCCTTATTTTACATGAAGGTAGAAGACCACTGAACTATTGCTACAGAAAAAGATAAAGCTTCAGACTGGATAACATTCATAAGCATATGAAAAAAATGCCTACATTTATAGAGAATATGAATACCTTTGACAAATGCCCATCGCTTCAATTGTCATGTTTGGGGTCTTTTTGTGTACACATGTACTAATAGCATTTTGCTTAGGGAGAAAAAGCATCTCAGATGCTTTTTGAGCATCTGAGATGGTAGTTCATTCTGCCAATAATTCCCTAAATGATTTTTATAATATTAGCACGTGATTAGGAACTGTCTTTAAAGTCACAGTGCAATACCATCTCTATTTTATTTAATGTTGTATAGTGCATGGCAGTGATTTGCGAGCACTGGGTTGAGATTGTCTGAGGCCTGATGCCAGTTGTCCAGAATAAAGATCTTCTTGTAGACATAACCTGTGTTTTCAGCAAGATATTCCGCTGACATTTGCTTGAGAATCAATGCACGTCTTTTGCCCAGATACATACACACATGTTTATACAGTGGCATTACAGGAGTTGTTTATCCCTTCTGACTGCTAGAGGTGGAGGAGAGGAGCTATCTGCTAGAGGAGACCACATGAGGTCTGTGAGATGCACAGTCCTTCTTGGAGCCAGAGCAAGAAGTGCTTAGCTCACACAGTCTTAAATCCCGTATGTACTTGCAAAAACAAAAAAAAAGGTGTGTATGTCTGAGACTGGGGAAATGGGAACCTTCCAACCTTCCCATCTTACCTTGGCTCAGTTTGACATTATTTCTACCCAAGTAAAAGCAACAGCTGATTATATATAATAAAGATAAATGCTACATTGCAGTACTGTGTTTATTAAATCACTGCATTTGTAGGGGAGTTCCTTGGCATTGTTTGTCCGTGGTATAAATATTTTAAGTCTCTGTCGGTAAGTGAGGCTGGTGTGTGTATATTACATAGTGTACTCTCTTATCCGGTTAAGAAAAGCAACAGATGCAAATTGTCCAAACAAACATTTTGTTTCTCCCCACAGCTGGCCTGATTGTCATCATTCCTTCCAGCCTCAGGCTCCTTCTCTGCTCTGGGTCGAACATGTTACTTTTACAGGTGTGGACTGCATTGGTGAGCACTGTGGATTTCCCCCTCTCCCCACTGCTCAGATTGTCTCCTGCTAATTCAGCTCACCGCTCCACCAGAAAGCCAAGGCTGCATCCACCCGCAGTCCTCCACTACACTTCTTGTCCTGTTCACAGTCAATATAGAGAAGAGTTTATTACCTTACTCTTTACAGCAACCACTTACATAGATGCATTTGTGTTACAGCATCTCCTTCTAGTCCTGTCTTTATTCTGAGCAACCTCAGTTCTTTCAGGCTTCCCTCATAGATTGTTTTTGAGCTCTCTCATCAGTATTCCCTGGACTGATTCCAGTTGCTCTGCATCCCTTTTGAAGTGTGGTGCCCCAGCCTGGACAGAGCACTCTGGCTGAGACCTTCAAGCACAGAGGAGTTACTTTGCTGGCCTTATTATGTTCAGCACTCCCATTGTACTTTGTATTTCATATTGCAAGAACACAACAAAATTACCCACTACTGAGGGGAAAGCAGGCTTCCTCTGTGTCAAAAATGTCTGTTTTCTTACAGAAAACCAAAAGAAGATCACACCAGTTGCATCTGAACTAAATTGTAGTGCTCTACTATGGCTTCATTTAGGGTCCTGAGGGCTTTACAACTCTTAACAAGCCACTTTCTGATGAAACCAAGATGTGAGATTGTTAGCTGGGTCTTATCCCGCTCTACAGTGACCCGGTGGCATTTCTGAGTCCCTCCTCAGTTTAGACAGAGGCACTAACAGTGAAGCTGAGAAGAAAATCAAGGCTGGCTGCCAAAACAACTGGCAAGCTCAGCAGAGAGGATAGAGATGGCTGTGGGCAGCGAGTGGTGGGGTCAGAGCAGCTACCAGTAAAGGAGATCCTATTCCTGAGATGCACCAGGAAAAAAATTGACTTGAAGAGAGGTAAATTTCACTCATCATCAAAACAAATGCCTAAAGAAAGATTATTTCTGCTCTTGGCCACCATTGTACAGAAATGATCACAGGAAATAAACATGGTAGAGTTAGAGAAACCTCCGACTGAGAGACTGATGGACGTAGGGTCCAGCAGCACTGATGGATCCCTGTGCTTCTACATCCCAGTTGCATCCAGGTCCATAGAACAGATTTAATGTTATCAACAGAGGAAAAATTACTGAGTCTGGATGAATTTAAGGGTCTGAATGAAATGCATTCAGGGACAGCCAAGAAAAGTGGGACAGAACCACAATTTTAATGGATCAGTACAGACAGATGAGTGTCAAGTGCACTACCTGAAAGGAGGTTGTAGAGACATGGGGGTTGGCCTCTTCTCTTAATCTCGGTAATCTCTTTTTAGGAAGAATTACTTTACTGAGAGAGTGGTCAGGTACTGGAAGAGCCTGCCCAGGGAGGTGGTGGAGTCACCATCCCTGGAGGTATTTAAGAAATGTGTAGACATGGCACTTCGGGGCATGCTCTAATGCCCAAGATTGTTGGGTTTTGTCTGTCTGTAGGTGGGTGTGGGGAGTGTGTGTGTTGGTTTGTGGTGTTTGGGTTTTGTAGGGTTTTTTGGGGTTTTTTGTGGGGTTTTTTTGTGGTTGGACTCAATGATATCAAAGGTCCCTTCCAACCATGAATATTCTGTGATTCTCCCAAGTCACAGGCGATAGGACAAGAGGAAATGGCCTCAAGTTGTGCCAGGGGAGGTTCAGATTGGATATTAGGAAAAACTTTTACACTGAAAAGGTTATTAAGCTGTGGAATGGGCTGCCCAGGGAGGTGGTTGAAGCACCATCCCTGGTGGTATTTAAAAGACAGGTTTACTTAGTGCTTAGTGACATGGTTTAGTGATGGTTTTTTAACAGAGTTAGGTTGATGGTTGGACTAGATGATCTTAAAGGTCCCTTCCAACACAGACAATTCTATGATTCTATGATTGTCTGAAAAAAACCTTAGAGTGAGCATGCTCTGTGTCGAAGACAGAGCTAACACTGGGTCTGTAAGACCAGGAGTGTCCCTGGTGGACAGCAGCTGAGGGCTCAGGGTCTGGGGTGCAGGTGCTCACAAGCAGGTCAGTTCTTCATCTCAGAATCAGCTCCCACAGCACCTCCAGCACTGCTGCATCCCCAGTGTATATAGTGTTGCTTCATTTTAACAGTGTTATCTGTTTAACAAATTGAAAGGCACCTGAAATCCTTTGGTGCAAAGATGAGGACGTGAACATTTAAACTGCAAAAGGTAGCTGCTTCTTTAGCTGCTGAAAACATATTTTCTCCTTCATGATCCAAGCAATTGAGAATGCTCCTTGTCAAAATTTAGATCTTTAATTGCACCATTTTTTGCCATCTTATGTTATTAGAAAGAAAATTATTTTGGTAAAAAGCCAGATGTCATCCTTATGTGAAGTTATAAACCAGAACTATTTTCTGTTGCAAGAGCAATTAAGAAAGATATTCGGCAGTGGCTTCTATAGTTAGAAGCCCAGATGGACTCAAGGGTTGTCAAAGGAGTAGCCCAGGATCACTTTACTTCATTCATTCTGATTTTTATAAAATAAATATTGATGCACAGGAGACACTTTTGTGTATTGGGAAAATTCTTCATGCTGCTTCCATATTAAAAATCTAAATTGGATAACCCAGTGCAAGATAATGGAATGGTTCACATAAGATGCAAACAAGAGCCAAAAGTTCATTACTGTCATTAACATAATCAACATGGGCCGATAAGAGACAGGTTTTAACTAACCAGTCAACTTTTAGACATCAAAGTTTAGGCAGCCTACTAGATATTTTTTAAGCAACCATTGAGATTTAACCACCAATGGTGAAAGTGTTGATGAAATTAGTAATTAATTTCCCTCGTTTTATGATGTCATTTTGGCTAAAGAAATCACTATGGTACATACTGAGGGGGTTGAGCCTGCTTCCTTTTTCATGTTACCAACTCATTACATTCTGAGGGGAAGGTTTACAGCCAGCAGGAGACTCTGCTTTGTTTCTTTGGCTAGGTTATACTCTGCAAAACCCAGCTGTGGTATAGATGCTCGAATGTATCTTCCTACCTCATGAAGACATCATAGCTGTATTTGGAATGTGCCTCTGAATTTTGCTCACTAACATTCTCCAAAGTAAGTGCACGTACCAACTGGCGTCTCCAACCAGTCTTGAACCCTTGAAGGCAGCAGCGTGGAGGGGTGGTGATGGGTACCCTGTGCTTACATCAGTGCCTGCTGAACTCCTGGGGCCAGTATCCTAGAAACAAAGAATTAAAACATGCAAGCAAACAAACAAACAAAAAAACCCGAAAAAACCAAGACAAACTGTAAAACTCTAGCAACATCAGGATGCTGCACTGGTCACTCGTTCCCAGAGTGTTTTCCAGCAGATGCACTGTTCAGTAGACTAAAGAAAGTAGGGCTAAAAATCAACATGAAAAGAAATATTTCCTTGGAAGGGGTAAAAAAGCTAATTCATCACCTTATGCTTCCTTTTGAGAGTGACAAAAGCACCAGTGATTAATATCGCAGCACAAGATCACATGACAGCATCTCTACAGTAGGACTTACCATATGTATAATAACATGTTGTCATTTGTCAGCCCCTGTGGTAACCTGATGGCTTTTGTTACTCATGCTTTTGGCAGTGACTGTGCTTCCTCTGAATTTTTGCCATTAAAAAAGAGAGAAAAAAAATCAGAATGTGACATTAAAAATATAGAGGTATATTAGAAATGGATATTATGATGTTTCAATCATGTTCATCATCCCAGCTATTAAAAGCACTTTGGATATTATTGCTGCATCCAGCACTTGCTCAACTGTGACTTGCCGTGCAGAGCTTTTTAAAACATTCCTGCAGGAGGCAACACGACTGCATTGGCCAGAAGTGAGTGACCGCTTTGGGGAAAACCTCTGTGAAACGTGTACCTGTGTGTTATCACTTTTTGCAGGTTGTGCCGGACCTGAACAACGCACAACGTTAATGCACAAGCTCGATACATCACCAGCCACAACCTAAACAGTGCGAGGGCCCATTGCCTGGCCCGGGGGCCATCTAATGCAGTGTAGCAAAGCCCATGCAGCTAAACTCTCTGACTGCCAAAAGCTGCCAGTGGCATCTGAGCTGCCTGTTGGGAATGGTCTGTGTCCCCCGCCAAGCCCCGGGCTGTGATCGGGAACTGTCTGTCGCTCCCAGCTGGACTGGGCCAACACCTTGCCAGGAGACAGGCTAAATATTTATCAGTATAGGTGGTTGTGTTCCAGTGTGTTCCTCACCCTGAGTTGTTTAATATATTAATTGTTATAGATGCAGCCAACGAATCCCAAACCCTAATTTAGTTATTGTTCTGACTGGGCAGCATTGGGCGTTCGTGGGGATGGACGGCCCCGGAGGGAACGCGGCACTGGTCCTCAGGAACGGGCTGGCACGAGGCATTGCCCTGCCAGCCCTTCCCTGTGGGAACAGCCGTGGGAGCAGATGCTAAGTTAGATGAAATGCTAGCAAGGGAGAAAGAAAAACAGGGGAGACTAGAAAGAGAGCAGGAAAGGGGTGGGCAGAGTGGGCAGTCGAGGGGGATGAGAACGAGAGGGGAGAGTAGAGAGGGCATTGAGCAAGTGATCCCATGATGCTGGAGAATGGTAGGAAAGTGGAACAACAAGGCCAAAGAGGACAAGTAACAAATACACAACAAAAGGCCAAGAGACTTCAGTGGTAGTACCCACCCCATTAATTTCAATGGCCTTCTGCAAAGGTCCTACTCGCTTTGACTTTTAGCCTGATCCAGTCAGAAGCATGTTCTTAGATCAATTTTAACAGGACACAGCTACTTTTTCACGTTGTTTTCAGGCCAGGTTGCCATTGTACCAAGTCCCATGGAGAGGTATGAGCTGAGGCTAAAGGAGGAACCGGTTGTAAGGTGGTGCTGGGAAGTCAGCCCCACGTGTGGGAATATAGCTGCAGTCCTCTTGTTTAGTAAGTCATTCTTCTATGAAAAGACAGTTTAATCTTAGTTCTCTTGTGTTGTTTCTCAGTCCATGACATATTTCCTACTGATATTGCTGGTAAAACTGTTCTTTTCTTGATAGAAAATATAATGTTTAACAAACACTCTGCATTTTGTATACTCATTCATGTTCTTCAGCTAATTTTATCCCCCACCTATGTCAAGCTAAAAGACATAGCTGACTGTAGATCCGCAGCTGACATTTGGATGTCCGGAGTGAATTCCCATATGCTGTTCTTGGCTGCCAGCATGACCCATGTGGAGAGTGCTGGAAGCGGGAGCCCAGCCCATGCCCGGGGCACAGAGATGGAAGGTTTGCTCTCAGCCTCACCTCCAGCAGCATTTGGCATGGTGTAACACTGTGGGCATTTGCCAGAAGGCCAAAGGAGAGGCGTCCCATGTGCAGCTTGGCAGGGATGTGAGGGAAGTTCATCTCAGCTCTCAGCACTCCAATCCTTCACTTAAACTCTTTAGGGCAGGGATGGTCTCGCTGCATTGGTGCTGCACAGGAAAGCTCCACTCCTGAACAAGAACTCTGGCAGACAATATAATTAATCTATTTTTAAAATTTTGCTGGATATAATTTTTGCATGAATTATGGTATTTCCCGGCACAGCTTTAAATATGTGCAAATGCTGATTGTGGAAGATTTACTGTTTTTCACTTTGTCAGCTGTATCAAGCTAGCCATGGTTCCTGCACTCATTTGTACATCTCCTTTACCTGTGTCATGTGGAATTCTTCAAGCTTTTAGCTGAAAAAGAAAGAGAGAACAAAGGTATGATAAGATCAGGCCTCTGCACAAAGTTGCAATAGTTAGAAATATAAATATCCTACTTCTAGTCTCATCGTCTGAGCGGTATCGGTATTACTCAATCAGGTTGTGTATGCTGGAAATGTCTTAGAGTTTTATTCTAATTCTGGTCTTGCTGAGCTGTCTGCCTTGGGAAAGTTAAATACCATGCAGACTTGCACGGTGCCCCCTTGAAGGGAAGTGAGTGTTGTGTGCAAGCACTGCTTTTCCTGTTCCTGGAAAAGTTTAGCACTGGAGGTATCCAGTGTAGCAAGCAATGCACATCTTACTGGGCATTTTCCAGAAACAAATGCTGTTCTCAGAAGATGGCTTATTAACAAGCAGAGAACAGCCCGACAAATTTTGCATTCACATAAATCGATGTAGGATTGTAACAGATGGGGTCTGTTTAGGTTTGGCTTTTTTTTACAGCACGAGGAAGGGTTCTCAACTAAACTATATTAGATGATCCATCAGCAAGGGGGTTCAGTCGAAAGGACTGAAAGGGGGGGGAAAAATTATCTCATTCATTTACAGCTACAGCCATCCAAGTTAAAGCCTCTCTCGCCTGACAGCAGCAAGTGGCAAACTTAGGGAAGCAATGGGTCATGGGAAAGGTCCCATTAGATCAGTGGGAGCACACACTAAACAAATACAGCCACATGGATGCACACATTTAAATACTGCCCAAGGGAATATGTGGACATATGTTCAGTGTGGCTGAGAGAGGCAGGCTCTAGGCCTCGAGAAAGCTATGTTTAAAAAAAAAAAAAAGAATTCCATCAATCAGTCCCTGGGCCCTGTGAAGTATGAAGATGAAAACTGCAAAGGAAACATGTGCTCAGCTCTCTCCACCAGCTGCCCCATTAAGCAGCGCTGCTCCGCAGTACTGCCCTGGAGACCCCACGACTTCAATTCCAGCCTCCCTTTAAGCCCAGATGAGAGAGAGAGAAAGGGAGGGAGGAGAAAAAGAAAGAATTAACAAAAAAATAGACTAACATAGTTTAGCTTTTTCTGTGACCTGTTTTTTTGCCAGTGATAATGAAATCTAGGTTTTATGTTGGTCACCGTCCTTTCAAGGGAGCTGACTGAAGCTTATATGGTAATATAAATGCTATTAGCACAGCAAAGCAGGGAAAAAAGAAAAGACAGACACAAACTCGAACATGATAATCTGACTGTGCCAACTCAGCTGGTGCCAGCCGGGGCTTTGTGATGCCATCTGCGGTGATGCTGTCACTGGGGCATTTCCCTGCTTAGGAAAATAAGATCAAATCAAAGTAAAAGAAGCGGGTCTTCATCCATAGCACTGTGCCACTTGCAGATGTTAATTTAGCAGTCGAGCGTGCTCCCTTGCTTCGCATCGCTCAGGCACATTGCCCCTAGTGTGTGCACAAAGCCTGCTCCAGGGTCTGCCCATGGGACGGGCAGGGTGGGGTGGCCCTGCCCAGAGGGAGGAGGGATGGGGTGACTTTGACCACAGGGAGGTTCTGGCCTTGGCTATGGGGTGCAGATCTTGCTCGCTCCCAAGACAAAGTGTCAGGGCAGTTTGGTAGGGAATACTCCTAAATGACTGTACCATCCAGTTCCATATCCTCCTTGATGATTTTAGAAAAGACATAGAAAGAATCTGGGATGTGTCAGCATCAGCTTTCAGAAATAGTTTCAAGGGGGCTGCCTTGCAGTCAGGAGACCTTGTTCTTACGTAGCCTTGCTATCCAAACTGGGCACAAGATTTGCTTTTTTAGCTTGTGCAAGGCAGGGGCACCACCGTCACAGCAGGATTTGCAGGATGATGTCTGAGGAAGCTTCAGCCACCAGGCACTCCCCGAAGAGGAAAAGGACACTTTGAAGGCTGTCCTCTTCTTTAAGGAAGCACCCACTCCTATCTGCCTGGTGGTACCTTCCCTAGGAAAAGGAGCACGTTGCCTTCTCTTTCCAGACCAGCCTTCCTGAGGGCTGTGCAGTATTTCCTTCAAGAGTCATTTCTCCACACCAGAGCAGAGTCTGGGTACAGGTGAAGCTGGCTCTTGGGACAGTGCAGTGTTAGGAGCAGCAAAGTAACCATGGATCTGATGCCTCATTTGTCCCTGCCAGAGCCTGCTCGCAGCAGCGCTGCAGGGAGGTTTCCTTTTTATGGCATGTAGGAAGAGAAAAACATAACTTTATGTCTATATCCTCCAACCCTTCAGTCCCCTCAGAAAGTAGTGGGGAGCTTTGTTGTAGGGGTTTTTTCAATAGGCTCATCCCACGGCTTGCAATGCTGCCATGGACACCAGCAAAATTGCACTTAGTCTTCACAGGACCTTCTCTTGCTGAGACAACATGCTCTGTACTGTGGGATCATCAGGTACAAAAGCCAGATTTCTAGCTTTACTAGGTAGGAGCTTGTAAAGGGTGTGGGAGGTGGGAAGGTATTTCCAATGACAGAGAAAAACCTGGACCATGGTGAGCGATGCAGCGTTTCCCCTCAATGTGCTCAGTGCTCCCTGCCAAAGAGGCCTCCATGAGCTCCATCTTAGGAACAGAGGCTGGCACCTGGTTAGATGGCGGGGAAGAGAGGTGTGTGGTAAGTCACGTTTGGGCAAGTTAAAATTTGTCGCTCAGTTTTATATTGGTACCCCAAAAGATTTCCTCTCCTCGAAGGGAAGAAATCCTCTCAGACCTAGCTACTCAGAGTTCAGGGGCAGGGAACCTCCAGTAGTGCAGCCACCCCAGGGACCTTGCGCTGGAGGGACACAGAGAGTGACAGCCCCAGTCCCTGCTACAGTCCTGGGTACCCATCTGCTCACTCCGGGAGGAGCCAAACCCCCAGCCGAAGATTTCCCACCACTTGACATTTTCCTTCTGAAAGACAAGACCTTATATACTGAGAAGAAGA
>JAOXNO010000024.1:45715023-45725744 GCA_028565335.1 Limnodromus scolopaceus
CAAACCCCCAGCCGAAGATTTCCCACCACTTGACATTTTCCTTCTGAAAGACAAGACCTTATATACTGAGAAGAAGAAATACACAGGCATCCACTAGACCGTAAACTAGAATATGCAGCTCACCTCCACAACAGACTTGCTAAACATTTAAAATAAATAAATTAATTAAAATATATCTATCTATCTATCTCAATATATGCTTAGAAAACTGCTCACAGGTAATTATCACTCCCATTACGCACACAAGAGCGCTCCCCCCCTCCCTCTCTCCCCATGCTCAGAGCCCTTCACGCACAACAAAGAGGGCGGCAGAAGCCTGCATTTTATGTCCCTTTTGACCTACAACATGGATCTGTTCCAATCTAGCAGGTAATTAAGTGATGAGGCATCTTTTTAATCCACATTTTACGTTCACAATCAGGTCTTTGGGGTATTGATATAATTAAATCATGTGATCCCCTATAATGAAATCCTTAATTAGGGAAAATATAATTAAACTGGGTTTCTTAAAAACTGAATGTCACAGCGCTTAAGTGTATTTTTCTTTTAAACATGCACAGCATTTTCTTTTAAACATGCACAGCAATCAGGCTAAATCTCCTGCTGATGCTTTGCTCAATTTTCTGTTTAAAATGGCACTATCTACATTTATAAATTTAAATAGAACAAAAGGATTTGAAAGGATTTGAAACTAATTTTTAAATATAGCTTTTAAAATTAACTCTTAATGCAAGATTACCGGATTCCAGATATTTTACTTTGCAGAACAGGAAAAAACCTACCCAAGCTGAGACCTGTGTTTGGCAAATCACATGAATGTAATCGTTAAGCTTTCAGTCACAAAATACTGCAAACAAGACATATTTTTGGCTTCCTTGTTCGCTTTTTAGCATTAAACCATTTCTTTATAAAAGTTGCCATACAGAGAGCTGCTGGACACCCTGAGAAGCTATTCCTTCCCTGGCCCCTAACTTCACACTATAACAAGTTCAACAAGCTTTAGAGGTGGGAGTGGGGTGGCAGAGAGGGGCACTTGCCTCACCTTTGGCTCTTCTCTGTCTACCCCTGTAAGCTGCTACTTGTTAGAGTTTTAATTTTTGGGGGGAGGGATGGCCTTTTTGTCCTCTATTGGTACAGCCCATGGCACAGCACTGCCCTGCTTCATACTGAGGTTTTGTGGTTTCCCAGGTTGTGGGACCGGTGACATCCAAGCAGTATTGAGGGGCATCGGTCCCTGCCGCAGGCCAGGCTTTTTGGTGGGTGCACTAGCAGGTAGGCACTGCGGACACCTGAGGATGAGGTTTCCAGGGTACACCTGTGAGTACCCCAACACGAGAGTAGAGAGACATCCCTTCACCCTGCCTGACACATTCATCTACTGCGCTTTCCTGAGAGGACAGTGGGAAGAGATCCTGGCTTTTCCATTTATGCTAATACATGGCAGATTGGTGACAAAAAAGCTTTGAGTGTTCCAGATTCACTAAAAGGGTGAATACCCTAAGGTGACAAATGTCAGCATCTTCTAGCTGCTCAGGGCTACAGGATTTGCTCTGGGCCGCTTGATGCCAGCAAGGGTTTTGGTACCACCTAAGCAACAGGCAAACAAAAACCCTGGCTGGGCCCTTCACATCCTACCTTGGATGCCATCAGGCTTTTGCTGCTAGTCCCTCCTGCGGGGGCTCTGGGCTGTTGGTGACACCGTGGCTTCCACTGAGTCGAGCAATGCATCTTATGCTGGTTTAGTCAGGAATGGAGAAGGAATGGAGGAATGGAGAAAACATCAATACTAATGCCTTAGCCTACACCTGAAACTGGTGGAAAACCATGTTTTAAATAAGAAATATAATTTTATGCTATGGTTGTGCAGAAAGCAAAGAAATTTTTCTTTATTTCTATTGCAGCAAAGTCAGCATTAGCACCTTTGCAATGAAGGATATAAAAAATCTATTCTGTTTTAGTTCAATAGCTAGTGAAATGCACTCTCTTTTAAAATAATTTGTTTATAACTGCAAATGCTTTGCCGTTTTAAGGCAGCGTTTGCCTGGTTGTTTGGGTGCAAGTCAATCTGTTGAGAGGATAAACACCACATCTTAAACTTGCCATTGACATTCCCTGAGGAACTGGGTTTGTTAGAATCTCTTCAACAGCAATAGGTTTTCAGTGTCCACATTATTCCTGACTCCTGAAAGACAAAGATAGAAAACATTTGCATCATTTCTGGAAATAACTGACTCCTTGAGAGAGCACAAGCTTCTGACCAGGAAGGAAGCAGGCAAATCCCAAACTGGTGATTGATGCTGACGGTCCAAGCAACGTTTGTATTTTAGGATTCATTTTGCAGGAGAACATTAACAGTTGTGAAAAATAACAGACTTCACCAGACACATGATTTTACCTGTAATCACTTTCTCACTGACACTAGCAGTGAGACTGGCATTGCATCTATGGCTCATCCATCTCGCCATTCTCCCACAGATTGGACACCTGGTTGTCCACTGACCTTGTCCAAAACTCCTGTACTCCACATGACCTGCTGTGTAGTTGGTCACTGTTAGTGTTTTCTAAAGTGTTTTTGCTGACAGGTGGTGTTGAAGCACACTCCTATCACCTAATAACCTTTGCAAGGTAGTGGTAGGGAGTCAGGCTTCCCAGGTGTCTCTTTGAGCTTCAGCTCAACAAAGCAAATAAATGACAGTACCAATCTAAGGTGCTTTCACATTAGTGTTTCAGTTCAGATCCGTAGTGCAATTCTGAAGTCAATTTTGTGGTAGTGTCTCCTTACTGCACTTCCGTTTGCACCAGAGAGTGATCCCAGAGACCCCAAATTGGATTTATTTTGTACAAAGCTGAGCCAGAGGACATGTTGCAAGAGCACAACCTAATTTGCTCTGGCTGTTAGTGGAATCATAGAATCGTTTTGGTTGGAAGAGATCTTTAAGACCATCAAGTCCAACTGTTAACCTCTAACTGCCAAGTTACGACTAAACTATGTCCCTCAGCGCCACATCTACATCTTTTAAATACCTACAGGGATGGTGACTTAACCACTTCCCCAGGCAGCCTGTTCCAATGCTTGACAACTCTTTTGGTGAAGAAATTTTTCCTAATATCCAATATAAACCTCCCAAGGTACAACTTGAAGCCATTTCTTCTTGTCCTATCACTTGTTCCCTGGGAGAAGAGACTGACCTCCACCTCGCTACAGCCTCCTTTCAGGTAGTTGTAGAGAGTGAGAAGGTCTCCCCTCAGCCTCCTTTTCTCCAGGTTAAACAACCCCAGTTCATTCAGCTGCTCCTTACAAGATTTTTTCATGGGATTGGATGAGGGCTAGAGTCAAGAGAGACATCGTTTAGATGTGGTGTTGGGGGATATGGTGTAGGGGAGAACTTTGTAGAGTAGGGTAGATGGTTGGACTCGATGATCCCAAGGGTCTTTTCCAACCAAAATGATTCTATGGTTCTATGATTCTATGATTCATGGTGTAATCTCCTGCCTGGCAACTGCAGTACTTGCAGCAAAACCACTGGCAGCTGTGGTTTAGTCTCTGGACCACAGGGGAAAAAAAAAATAAAAATCTGTTGTGGTTACATCCGCCTTTTCCCACATGGCACCGCCTCTGTGGTGCAGTATGAGAGAGAGAAGCAGCTTCTCTGCACTGGGAGCTTCTACTGCAGTGACCAGTGTGGAAACAGGCAGGTGGTGCTACCCTTACCTTAGCACTGGCTTTGACCGGAGGCAAGCAGCACACAGCAACATGGTGAGGAGAAAGCCAAGTGCCTGCTGTGCACACAGCCTTCAGGCTCCAGGACATGGGGCTGGGTGGTGGAGGAGCTACAGGGCAGCCGAGGCTTTCTGCATCTTTCGGCTCCTGCCATACTGAACGTCAGCAAGAAACCATGGCCACAGGCCAGGCACACAGCCCTTTCTGTGTGGCAGCCTTGATTCCCCAGTAACATCAGAGCCCTGGTGGGTCTTTGCTACTGGTGTCATTGTAAATCAGGATGCAAAACGCAGAGAGTAAGAGGAGGTGAGAGCCAGCTTGCTTGGACTCATAATGGTCAAAACTGGGTTCCTCTGTGACGGTCTTGCTCTTGTCATGTTGTCTGCTGTAAACAGACAAGACAAAAATTCCAGTGTGTAAATTAGGTAAAGATAAAACATGGTCGTTACAGCGCACCTCAAACTGAGCAAGCAGTGCAATCTTGCTTTGCAGAATTTTTATCCAAAAATGAAAACCAACCTCCTTAACTACTCAACACTCTCATCCTGTGACAGCCATTGAAAATAGTTATTTCAAATACTTCTGAGCTCTCAGCCTGGGTAGTGAGCCTGGCTTTGGGCTCCAAAGGCAGACACTAGAAGGCAGGGCAAAAATATGAAGTTGAGAATCCACAAAAGGCTGCAGGGAGAGACTGGCAGAACTGGGTCTGCCTCACCAGGGAGGAGGGAGACTAAAACAGGCTACAGGGAATATCTCCCAGTATAAAAAGGCGTGTTGTTTTAATGGGTATGATCGACTATTCCTCGTCTACTCTGGTGGTGTGACAAGATTAACTCATTATGAAGTAACAAAGGAGAAATAAGTAACGCAGAGGGAAAGCAAAATAATTAAAAAGGTATAACAGGCTCTTTGGTTTGGTACAGCCATTGGTTACATCATTGGAACCGGGTAGCTCATGAGATTGAAATCATCCTTGCTAGTGTTTAAGCACAGGGACAGGCAAACCCATGGTCTCGGGGGAGCAGAGTGGTCCCCTGCCAGCAGCCACGCTACCAGGAGTCCTTCCAGCCACCCGTTTCTGTGGGTCTCTGTGAGAGAGACCTGGAAAGAAATAGGAAGTCAGTCTGGGTTTTTAGCATGAGTCTTATTTTCCTGCTGATTAAGAAAGCAACAGTCAGGAACAGTGGCAGTTATTAACAAATTTAATGAAAACTAACAGCCAAAGTTCACATACTTGGGTTGTTGTTATTTTTCATCAGTACTGCATTTTAGTAAACAACAAAATTTACAATTTCTTTCTTGTCACGGTGTTGAGACAGCCGTCTTTGATAGATTATATATACCATCATGTATTAAATTAAACTACTTTCATGCATACACTGTTATTTGTCTATGTTACTATAATTGTTTGTGTTTAGCAAGAGGCAATTTGAAGGCTGTTTATCTTCAGCTCTGATTTGCAGCCTGAAAAGAAACAAAAAGGAAGCCTTCCCATGGCTTTATATCAGCTTAGAAAATCAAGTATAAAAGATAGTAAGCTAACTAAATGATTCAGCATGTTTCTCTGCTCCAAAAAGAGCATTTTTAGCTGATAGTCCCAGAGAGAAATTGTCCCAATGCTTCTCTTTGCATTCTACTTTCCTCAGAAAACAAGTTTGCCTCAACGTTAGGGAAATGTATTTTCACACAGTAACTGTTGACTGCGGTTTGCTAAGGTTATCCACCTGCAGATGAAAGGAGTGGATGCTAATTTTTTATTCTTAAATCACAGAATCGTAGAATAACATCTCTATTAACAAATTACTTGTTTTGCTGTTGACTGCTTTACTATTTTTCTCATTTCTGATAAGGATTTTAAGCTTCATCACTTTTCATACGTTTTATATGATTCCTCCAAAGAAAGAAAATCAAGCTTTTTGTCCTCATTGTTGTGTACGTGTTTCACTGATTTCAGCTTAATGAAACACCATGTCACAGCAACACTTGGACCACATGCAAGTGTTTCACAACAGCGTCCTCCACACTAACATTGAAATAGAGCCTCTTGTTGTTTGCACATTTGAAGATCGTAGAGAAATGAGCAATCTTTCTTCCCCCACCCCTCAAGTCAGCATTGTCTGTCTTTAGAATCATTAAGATTAAAAGTGCACAAAACACCCAACAAGCTCAAATGAACTTGACTCCTAACATTAGCTTTTATGACACCGAATTGCTGCTGATGCACATGGTTTTCCCAGAGAACACATATCCCCCCGATTGCTGTTTAACAGCAAGCCCCAAACCGATGCTTCCATTGAATCAACACTTCTGATGTTTGAGCACAGTTTCTAGGCTTAACAAATTTTGTGCAAGAACATTAACTGCTAAAGCAGTTAATGCAAGCTTCCCGGTGCATCCTCAAGCTTCCCGGTGCATCCTCAAGCTTCCCCAGCAACTAGAGAATAATGGAAACTTTGCAAACTGTCAGCTGTTTGTTTGATAACTGTCACATACTTCAGGAAGATGTATTGTCAATAGTTGTCATCTTAGGAGAAATGTTTAACAAGAATGCGTGTTTGTTTAGTAAAGCTAAGGAAGGCTTGAAAACTGAGCCATCGCATAATACACAGCACACACAGAGCCCCAGAGGACCTCACTCACCAGAATTGCTTCTCTATACATATGTCTCAAGCACCGCACTCTTAAGTTTTATGAAGTTTTTTCTCAGGCCTTAATTTGATGCAACTAGCAAATAGTTTTTTAATGATCCAGAAATTGCTTGCTTTACCATTTGCTTCACTGCTATAATGTTTGTGGCTAGAAATCATAATATCCACACTGTTCCTTTCCTTCAAACATTTGCTTCCAGCTCTTTACACTCTGTGTGACGCTCTTTAGTGGCTTCTCCACACGTTCCATTCTCACAAACCAGCTTCATATTTAATTAAACATACATCTTTTTTGCATCTAAACATCAGACTTTTATTGACAAGTTTGTTTTGGCAGCGAAGGAGCATGGTGTAGGAAAATTAATTACAAGCCAAAAAAAAAAAAAAAAGCTACCACAGTCCACCAGTGAGCCTTCTAGCAGGAAAAATGGATGGGAAGGGGATTGCTTCAATGCAAAGCACAGAAAAGCTTCATACTGAGTAGCGTTTATACTCGTCTCTCCTGGAGCACCCATAGTACAGTACTCTCACTCATCTTTTCCTGCCAATAGCCTTCTCCTCTAAGCAGCAAGGAAACTTCAAGGAGTACATAACTAAACAGAGGGAATTATAGGGGCTTACCTCTGGCAATGGAGAAGAAAGAACACGTTATTTCAAAGCTTCAGGGAGCATGTCCCTCTATGTTCTCTCATCTACCATTTTCTAAACACACCCTCTTTTCCAGTGTGTTTCTTTTATCTTATGCATTTTTCTATTACCAGGAAGAAACACCAATTAATTTGGTGGGCTTACAGCTATCCCTGTCAAGAAAGGTGCTGCTGCACATCCCCAAAGCACCTTCCAACACTCAAATGTCTCACATTTTTTTTCACGAGCCATGCAAATAACTCACTTCTGTTCCTTGGCAAGTTCACAAGCTCTGGTCCCACATCCTCTGCCCTCCCATCTTATCTCCCAAAGCCTTCATTACCCAGCGTGCTCCTCCAGCATGCAGACCTCTTCCTTATTACTAGAGCCAACAACCTTGTGCTCTGCTGATTACATGAAGATAATGTCACAGATAAAAACAAATCAATCTTTCTTTCAGCTGCAGTGTTACCCTCCCCAACACAGACTCCTCTTTACTCCCCAGGACTAGGGAGCCCTCCTACCCCCCTATTTATCTGCACCTGTCCAATTAGCTCCTCATTAAGAAACACACCTGCAGTGGCTTTACTTCCACCCACTGCACTGTAACCATTAACTCTCTATGGTACGCTACATGATTAGCATCCTCCACTTCAAAGCCACTGAGACTTTTTCATGCTGTTCTTTAGCTCTTATTTGAGAATTAACCTAGTCTGAGACTCCCACTGTCACAAATACATTGTAACTCGAATTCACACCTGAGTAACGCTGGAAATTCATACTGGTGTCAGCGAGTTGCCAGTCTAACAGTATGGGCCGTTTTGTGAGTTGTGTATATCCAGGGCACAACCCATCCTAGTGCTGTGATGCTGAAAAGGGGGGTTACGCCATGTGGAGGACAAAAACACAGACAACTCTAGGTAAAGCAACGTGAATTATTTTTTTCCTTTGAATTATTTTCTACGAGACAGCACTATTTTAAATTCACAGTCAATTGGAAAGGATAACAGTCCTGTGTGATTAATCTCAGAGGCAAAAAATAATGAAGATATTCTCTCTGTACTGCTAAGGACGTGTAAGTAGATTTGTCTCTGATCTTTATTTTGTTTTATCTTTAGCTGGTATAGCCTCTGAGAGGCAACAGCCAAGGGAATTCGTAACAGTAAAACCTGTGCCAGATCACATCACAGCTGACATCGTACCTCCAGCAGCGGCCTCCTGCTAGATGCTCCAGGCAAAGACAACAACAGAAAGCTCCAACCCAAACCTTGCTCCCGGTGGGCAGTCCCTCATCCTTTAGCCACAAAAAATACCAGGATCGCAAAGAAATCAAGGGCACCACTACATAAAACTGCATGAGGACTCAGTTGATTGAAATTCTTAATAAAACTCCTGGTGTCTTTCATGAAGCAGGCTTAGGCTGAGCTCCCAGAGAAGTGAAGTGGGATTCTCCTGCCTCTCAAGGCATTCATGGAGCACATATCACTCTTTCTAAGCTACCCTAGGGAGAAACTTCTTCTTAAACCTTCTAGTAATTGATCTGTGCCCTAAAGCAAGTTCAGCTTACTGTGCAGATGAACATGGGATCTCTTGCTCTTCTTTTATTAGGATCTGCTCCCCAAAAATTAACTGTCTATTTGATTATTTTGTCCCTAATGTAGAGAATTTTGCAGGCTGACCATCACTATATGAACAAGCCTCTTCTTATTTTGGGCCTAAATTTTCTCCCAATTTATTTAACGTGTTATAATTGCCTGAAAAATATCCCCAAAAGAAACAATTTAGCCCTCCCTCCATATTTTTTAACTACCCCACACATACTTTTTGATAAATGAAATGAAATATGCTTAGATTTTCATGGGTTTGTCTTCTGTTAAAATTGTTTTCTGATTAAGCATCTGCATAGGTTATAAAGCCAGGACCACCGTGATCATCCTGCCTGATCTTCTCTCTTAATACGGGATGTGAAAGTCCTCTGAATGAAGTAAAGCATCTCTTTTTTTGGGGGGGGAGAGAAAAGGAGGGGAAGAGACAAGAAAATTCTGATGTGATTTAGAAGTCTTCAGTGACAGAGAATCCATCACAGCCCTCAGTAAGTAATTTCAATGCTTCGTTATCCTCTGTTACAAATCTACCTTTTAGTTTACCTGCCTCCCTGCCTAATTTTGACTTTTTGCTCTAGATTTTGTTATACTTTGGCAGAGTGAGGACTGATGCACTGCCAGGTTTCCTTTCCCAGGGCAGGCGCTTGGGGAGGGCAGGGAGCCGTTTCTGTTACACTGGAGATGATAGACATGTTTGCCTATTTTTTACTCAAGCTTGTATCCCTGCCCAGCTCCCTTCCCTGAAGCCTCCTCTTCCTTACTTACCTTCTTTGCAAACTTTGCTCTCTGACAATTCTTGTACGTAACACAGCTTTTATTTTTCTTCTAGATCACTGATAAAATCATTAAAGAACTTGGTTCAAGAACACATCCTTCGGGAGCCACGAGAAAAAACATTTTTTGCTTTCTATTAACCTTGGAGATGTGACAGCTGGTTCCTGTCCAACCCATTTAGTGCATTTTATATATTTCTAGTCTCTTCGTTAACAAATCTTGCAAAACTGAGGCTTTCTTATGCAGCCCAAGTGCCTTAGTCACCAAAATGCACAAATTCACAAAAAAAAAAAAAAAAAGAGAAATCACATTGCTTGGATAAAATCCGTTTTCCTGACTTACTAATTTACTGTCACAAACTCTACAACTCCTTTGTAATTCACCATTAAGTAAATCTCACATTAACTATTGACTCCATGTTATTTATTTGTTGTCACAAGAAAACAACCGAAAATATTTAAAGGTCAAACGTAGATGGGAGGCTGCGTGGAAGAAGAACATCTGTTCTCATTGAAAGCATCAATTTATTGCATAGCATTTATGGCAGCTACTAGGAGGATACAGCAGCATTTCAGAGTGTAACCACCCAGAACTCCAATGTTTTAACATCAGCACAGGCCTTTTAAACAGCTGTGAGCAAAACTAAAGTGCTCATGCTTCTCTTTGCCTGTGTGAATAATCTTTCCCAGTAATGCACCTAACGTGGAAAGCAAGGGTTGCTTCTCTGGGAAATCAGAGATAAAATAAGCCCTGTCCAAAAAACACCCACCACAGCCTTTTTCTCTTCTTCTTTTTTTTTGTGTGTTTTCTTTTATGGGGAGGGGGGAGCTGGGAGGAGGCTCAGGCAGAGACAAAAGACAAGATTTGTCTTCAAATAGCAGCACTTAAATGCTAAGCCCCGACCACGGCAGGTGTTTCAATCCCTGATGAGCAGGTGCAGCAAACTGGCTATTGGGCCTTGCAATGCCCTCCAGCCAGATTAGACCATTCATTCAGGGAAAGAAAAGGAATGTGCAAAGCCATCGGGGATCTGGCCAAACGCCGCAGCCGCCGGGTGACTCTCAAGACGGCCACCGCTCCTAAAGAGCCCAAGGCCAAAATAATGGGAGCCTCCACTCTTGGTGCCTGCCTTGCATCTGTCACCCCGTCTCCCGGAGAGAGAGATGGGGTGAGTCCAGCAGAGCCGCTGCCAGCCTCCCTGAGACTGCACCACGCGTGGTCTCATCCTGCACGCCATCCAGCGCTGCTGTCTCCTCCTGTCCCCAGGGAGGCCAGCCTGGGCAGGGGGCAGTGAAGGGGGCATCGCTGGAATCCCCCTTTGGGGATGAGGGATGGGAGCTGGGGAGC
>JAOXNO010000024.1:45742758-45773347 GCA_028565335.1 Limnodromus scolopaceus
AGAAGAAAGGAAGAAAAGAGAGCAAGTCCATACCCAACACCAGGGAACTTGACTGCACCCATCACAAAACATAAGGACAGGTATAGTTCTCATATGGGTAAAGTGAGGTGAAAGCAAAGCTCTCCTTCACTCACGCATTCATTCTCTTTTCCTAACACTGAGTCGTCTCTCTTTAGTCAGTCATCCTTGCTGGAAGTTTCTTTAAATCGTAATTGGATAAACTTCCAGATTCTGAGGTGTCCAAAATTCCCCCATGTACAGCTTCTGTTAGGTGAAACTGAGTTGATAAATTAACAAAGGGCCAACTAAAGATAAAATTCTTTATAGTAGAAATCCTGTTTTACCAGCAACTATTTCTAAGGAACCCCATACCAGAATACACGTTTCATGTTACTAAATGTTCATGTTACTAAAATTCATGTTACTAAATTCATGTTACTAAAATTTATGTCAAATAAGACTCTGAATTTGTGAATATTGTGACCTATGCATGTGTCTCATTGGAAATTTGGACCTTAGGCTGCATACTTGTTACCCTCAACCTCGGAGATCCCAAATGTGTGGTCACCATTTGAACTAATTTTCCCAAATCTGTTCAATTTTTGTACTCTTGAGTGTACACGTGGCTCTTGGTCACATGCAAAAAGCCCCAGACATAACAAACGAGCTCTCACTAGAATAGGAGTGCGGGGATGTGCCAGCGACATGGCCACAGCCCCCAGCCCCCTGGCTGCATTTCCCTGAGTGTGGGCACGGGCCCACTGCCCGCCTTTCCCTCAGCAGCAGGTTGTGCCTACTGGCCTTCTCTCTGCACCTGCGTGCAAGGAAAATGGCCATCGCATTGCCTTCTTTCAGGCCATTCACATAGGGGAAATTAAGGAGCTTTGCCTTGGTGGGGACATGCCAGCATTGGAGTCAGGGGCAAACCTGATTTATTTTTTCTCCCAGTAGGTAAGAATGTGCTTCTGTGCAGAGTAACAGAAGACATGCTCCACCACCCCCTCCTCACTGCCTATTTTTTTTCTCTCAGTTAAGTCTGTGAGGAAATCCTCTTGGTAAAGCCAGTTAATAAGATTAGATAAATGTCTTTGAAACCAAAATGCTGATATAAAAATCAGAACAACAGGGCACCAGCTGGCCTTTCTTTTGCTCATTCAAATGCAGCTGGAACGGCACAGCCAGTAACGTGCAAACTGGGAGTGATAATCAATAAGCAGTGAAACAAGAGCAAGATGCCTCTAGAGGAATTTTCCCTTGGTGAGAAAGATGGATTAACTTTAATTCTCAAGGCAACTGAACAAAAACCATTTGCCTAAATTCAGACATAATTTAAATACTGCTCCAGAGAAATGTGACAGCCTGAAATAGCAGTGAAACAAGATCCTCCAGTCACAGCCAATGATGTTATTTAATGTTGGCACTGGCCTTTTTTTAATGCAAGGTAGCTGCTGCACTGTACAATAAGGAACACATATTAATGATGTATAATGATTAAAGGCTGTTTTGTTAAGGACACCAGGTGAGAGAATGATATTGCTGGCTATTATAGCTCTGTGCATACAGAGGCACACAGTTCTGGGCAGCTTATCCAGCAGGGTGCTGTGTACACAGCAGGCTAAAGACAGAAACATTAACTAAATCACAAGATTCGGATCATTTATCTTATCGTCGCATGGGGGAAGAGTTTATCTTTCAAGCAGGCACACCTGCTCTCCTTGTAAAACTTTACTCGCGCCATTACTGAGCGTGTTATTGTTTCTTGTTCAAACATGCCGCTGCAGGAGCGAGACAGGGCCAAGGGTGGGCGTCTGTCCCTCTTTGACTGAGCACCCGGCCCTGCATCTGCACATCCTCACTTGCGCGGGAACACCTGCCCCGCTCGGGGCACCGGCGCATGGTGGCAGCAGACAAGCTCCATTACCCATTCACCTTACCCAGGAGAAGGGTGCTGGGCTAAAATCAAACATGCTTCAGAGGCTTTTACAGCAGGTCAGCAGAGGTGATTCTGCCCCTCTGCTCTGCTCTTGTGGGACCCCACCTGGAGCACTGCATCCAGCTCTGGAACCCCCCACATAAGAAGGACATGGACCTCTTGGAACGAATTCAGAGGAGGACCACAGAGATGACCAGAGGGCTGGAGCATTGCTACTAAGAGGAAAGGCTGAGAAAGTTGGGGTTGTTCAACCTGGAGAAGAGAAGGCTCCAGGGAGACTACCTAAAAAAGTCTACAGGAGAGATGAGGAGGGACCCTTTATCAGGGAGTGTACCGATAGGATGAGGGGTAACGGTTTTAAACTGAAAGAGAGGAGATTTAGATTAGATATTAGGAATAAATTCTTTGATTTGAGGCTGGTGAGGCACTGGAACAGGTTGCCCAGGGAAGCCGTGGATGCCCCAGCCCTGGAGGTGTTCAAGGCCAGGCTGGATGGAGCTTTGAGCAACCTGGTCTAGTGGGAGGTGTCCCTGCCCATGGCAGGGGGGTTGGAACTAGATGATCTTTAAGTCCCCTTCCAACTCTAACCATTCTGTGATACAGAATCAACACGAATTTCTCATTTGTGCTTCTGTCCTATGGGATAAAGTGATGGGAATTAAATTTGGGAATTTAATTAAATTTGAGAATTTAATGAGATGAGTTAGTGTAGTGAACTGGGTTGAAAATCTTGTTGACCTGGATTTCAGAAGAAAATTGGAACATCTTCAAGACAAAATTGCCATGAAATGTCAAACCTCTGGCTAAAGGGTGGCATCAAACCCATGTGGATAAATAATTATCCTCAAAAGTGTAACAAATTAAGAAAAGATCACATAAATACTGGAAATTGGGATTGGCCTCTGAAGAAGTCACATTAGGGATGAGAAAGGACGCCACCAAAGTTGAAATTATTCCAGCTGATCCGATCTCAACTATACCCAACAAAACAAAGTAAAAAAATTGAGGCATTAAATACAAGTTCTGAACTTAAACAATTTCTTAAATCTTAACAACTTCTGAAGTTAAGGACATCAAAAATAGCATGACCTGAAATCTCTAAGAAAGCTTCCCCACCAGGCCTTGTGAGGGAGGGCAATGTAAAAGGTGGATGCAAAGGTACGATGGCTAAAGGGAAGCAAGCCATGGAGATGGAAGCCACCACATCTTAAAAAACTGTAAACTAAGAAAGAGACAGAGTAGGAGTCTGAAAAAATTGCATCATGGGAAGCTGTGAGATCAGTGGCAATATTTTTAACAAATATTTCAAGTGAGGAAGGGGCAAGAGAGATCTAAGTAAGTGCATGGTATTGTTCCAAAGCAAAAAAAAACCAAACCTGCATGCCTACTTCAGGAAGACTAAAAAGGAAAAGACCTTTATTTATTAGATCACCATAGAATGACCAGGACCCCTTAAAAGGAGATGTTGCAAAGGTAGATATGGTCGAGTGCGTAGCATGTGAAGTAAAGCCAGTGCAGACAGGCAGGCCAATACTTCTGTCATTATGCTAGATGGCAGTGCAATCTCCTCTGCAAGACTGGGAGGGTTGTGCAAGACTGGTCCCGTGGATGAGGAACTGAAACCAGAACAGGTGCAGGGAAAGGCTAATGGGTATATCCAGGAAATAACGAATCTATTTTATGAGGTTTAGCTTGCTTAGCCTACAATATGAAGACTGAGAAAGCATATGGTTTCTTATAAATACATCAAAGTGATGTGTAAACATTAGATAGAGAGAAGAGCTACCCAACAAGGGGACAATACTGGCACAAGAACAAATGAATATGAATGGGCCATGAAAAAAATTGCTTAGAAACCCTCTTCTAGTATCCGATCTCAACAAGGTTCTGATACAGCAAGCAGGAGAGTAGGAGACAGAAATTATTTCTGGTATTTAATAAAGCTGAAAAAGATGCGTGATCTGGTTGGCTGTAACAGCAGCATACAGCACCTAGGAGGCCCCTTCTAGTCCCATCCTTGACATTTCTAAATGCTTTTCACTAATTGGAGAGGAAAGTACAAATACAAAGGTCAAACTCAGGATCTTTGGAAAATTTGGATAAAAACACCTGAATAAATAGAACTTATATTAGGCCAGTCTGTAAAAGTCAAAAGGAAATGATAGCTTCCTCTTGAGTGGTAACAGCTGTAATCCCTGCCATCCAGCAACGGTGTTGGCAAGTGAATCCCCATCGTCACAGACCCACCGACGTACATGGCCAGTGCACTCGTGCTCACACCCTGTTTCCTATGAGCCTGCAGAAGCCACAGCTATAGATTATCATGCTGCAGATGCAGGGATGCAGAGCTTCTTCCATCATGCATCCTGTCTTTCCCACAGACAGGACTGCACCTTGCTTGAATGTCAATGAAAATAAACTACCAAAGTATCTATAGCACAGCTTTGACACAGTCTGTGTTAAATTAATCTATGTGAATCAAGTACGTGTATTTGCAAAGGTGGTTTCTCACTCCCGATCTGTACAGAGCATCACACAATGAAACTGAGAAATCCAGTTCATTTCAGATGATTTACAATCTCACTCAGGACATCCAGTCACAGCCACAGTGCAAATAATGAACACGATGCAGTTGTACGGCTTAGGTCCCTCTCCTGAGATTGGTAATGCCTCTCTTTCTTCAGTACATTAACCTGGTTTAAAGTAAGGGATGCTAAGAATCTCTATTGGGCACTATCTCATATTACCTGGTATAGATAGTCAACAAAAAAACCCAACCCGACACTAACTCCCCCACCTTTATACATATGCAAATCACATGGGAGACTTCAGCCAGAAAAAAAAAAAAAAGGAAGAAACATTACAAATCAGGTTAAACTGGTAGGTATTTCTAGCATGAATAATAGATTGTAAATAAATAAACAATAATGGTGTGTGATAAAGCTTTAAAGCTCACAATGTGATTCCTCATGTCAAGCAACTACTGATTAATGTGAATAGAAATTAACAGCAAACTGGAAGATAATTGTGTAGCAGCTCTGTCTTTCCTGGATCCAGAGCGCAGGTGCTGGGCCACGTCTGCCCCTGAGGATAGCACAGAGACCATTATTCTTACCCAGAAAACGCTCTGTCCCACTTTTACAGCAGAAGACTCAGGAGGACAGAGAAATGCTATCAATTTGATGGCCATCAGTTCTGTAATCATCCCACAGCCGTCTCCCCAGAGATGTATTTAGTATCAGATGCATTTTTCAACCAAATAAATATTCCAGACTTCAGTGTTAATACACCATTAAAATGACACCATCATGCTACATGGAATACTATAAATTAGACCTTGACTATCACAGGCCAGACAGAAATAGCTATTACACTCTCCCCTGCCCCACTTTCCCCATCTCCGCCTACCCTTCCGAAGCAAAATATTTGTAAAGGAAGCAGAAAAATTGCCTCCTTGTAAAAATGCCTTTGACTTTGAGGTAGACAATGTTTCTCTGCTAGTGCAGGTTCCTAAATATCAAGAAATAAGCGCTGAGAGGGCCAGCCACCAGACATTGTCAGTTCAGAGCGTGGTGTTGAAGAGATGAGCTGCGTTTGCTTTATCTTCCCTCCTGCCTCTTTTTCCCCTCCCTCTTCCCTCACCTCATCTCTCCTTACCCCCTCCCTTTGGCGCTATATAAACCAGAGGGCAGGGCATCCAGCTGCTTCCACAGCAGAACAATGTTTGGGCAGAGTCCATGTTGACACAAGTGCATTATATCCTGAAGGGTCAACTGCAGCTTTTTTTTGTTGTTGTTGTTACTTTTTCTTTACCAACTGCGTAGAATTAACCTTCCACTTTTGCACAGATGCCATTGGTCCAAAATTTATGAGCTCATCTAATTGTCATCTCCTATCATTGTACTATCTTGCCAGTTTAAGACTATCCTTGCTTTCCTATTAAAACAATTAGAAACCCTCCCCTTCCTTAACATTTAATAAAAGTTACACCTAGAAGGTGCACATAGGACTGGTTAGACAACCAAGACGCCCTTCTCGGGCTTTTCTGAGCAAGGATTATCTCAGCTAAAGGTCAAAACCAAAACCACAGTATACGAGCCCACGGTCCAAATGTTGGCTAACCTGGGTACCTCAATATCTACCCCCTTGTGCAATGGAAAGCTGTCTAAGGGCTTGGTATGCTTTATGTAACCCCTCTCCACAGCTCACCTGTGCTCGTCGGTTCTGTGGTCCTTCGGAATGGTAAAATTTGCGTGGGAGGGCTTACAATGTACAGCCTGTTTGAGAAGTACCTTGGGAAATGCCCCATTGCTACAGCTCTGAAGGGGCAAAACGGCCTCAGTCACCTGGAGGCAACAGCCCAGCCAAAACACTCCCTTCGACTGCTGCTTCTGGGAAGCAGAAACGTTCATCGTGTTTTCAGAAAACATCCCACTCCACAAAACGCCCTCAAGGTGGAGTTTAGCTGGTGCAGTTTCTTGCAGAAAGGTGTATCAGACACAATTCCGTCTATTACACAAGGAAGTAGCAGTAAAGCTCCTCCCAGATTTGAGACCGACACTCTCAGGACAAGAGGCCCCTGATTCTCCTAGTTATTCCAGGCACATTTCCGCCATGCTGTAAGTTTTTTTTTCTGGTGGCAATGTACCACACAGTCTATTAAAAATGGACTATCTGATGGTGCTTAAATTTTCCTTCTCTAATCATATCTCTACTAAAATCAGCATAAGGAACTTCAGAAACACATCCCCACCCATCCCACTTCTAAATATTGGCTGCATGTCAATAGCTCAGTGTCCAGGCATTTCAGATACAAGCCAATCAAACAAATTAAAGAAAAGATAATTTTTTTTAAAAAAACTTCTACCATTCATTTTTCCAGGCAAATCCTTTGCATGTTCACTCTTCTAAAACACAATGCTGTGGTATCTCAGAATTTCTGAAGTGGCAGTGTAGGCACTGTACTCTTATGTTTCATTGAGTGCTCGTTCAAAACAGCTGTATGTTCTATATAAAACATGTTTACATAGTAAATGTACTTCCTGTAGACACAAAGAAATGTTAATGAATAACCATTCCTGCATTTCAAATTTTGCAGGGCTGTGGGAAGGATCAGTGCATGACAAAATAGTTAATGTTCACCCACTTTCTGGCACATGAAATCTGTTACTACAACTAATCCCTCACAGAGAAAAGAAAACATGGAAAACAAACTGGCGCTGGCTGGTTCTACTACGCTTTTTTTTTTTTTTTTTTTTTGGTAAAGAATCTGTGAGATGCATATACATGGGAGAGGAACAGAGGAGGTATTCAGTGGAGAATGCCAGAAGGCATGGACTCCTTTTGGTAGGCAAGGCTGTTGGCTTTAATTGTATATATTGTCTTGGATTCTCACCTTCAGAAAAAATGCCAGTTTGATCTCACACAGTATTCACTACCCATATTTACATCCTATTGCCTGGGGCCCAGGGAAGGCAAACAACAGGCATTTTCCTTTCAGTCAACTTCTATCTGAAAACCTATATGGCTTAAAAGACTTCTTAAATAACAGATCTGCATTTATCCTTGAAAAATTTTAAAAAGCAAAAATCAGGTGGTCTAACCTATAGCACTGCCCCTGAAAAAGCCTCAAAAAGAAAACTAATTTCTATTCTAGGTGAAGTTAATTCTGCAACACAAAAATATTAAAGAATTTGTTATATAGCTGTGAAGTCCCACACAGGATCCCCACTTCCTTGCAAAGTAAGCCGCTGAATTAATTAGGTTTTGCTATACAGCAATTCTATCTGAAATGCACAGCTTTCTTTCAGTCTCATGAAAATATGCAAGCCTGAAAAAGCAGCACAGATAGGAACCAATCCACTTCAAGGGAAACCCAAACAGCATGGGGTGTATCCTTGTGGAGTAAAGTATCCGCACTGAAGTAGATGGGACAGGAACAGTTTACACCAGCCAGGAATCTGCTCTGCATCTGCAGACCAATTTATGAAAAAAAGGTGATACACCATACACAGACCAGATGCACTAATGTAGTATAAGGCAAAAACAAGCTCTGCTGGGGATGTTCCAACATTTCTACACAAGATTTCACAGCGTACAAAAATTACTTCATGTGAATGAAAAACTTTTTAAATTGCAATCTCTCTGCATGGTTTGAAAGTGCTACTGTGGACAAGGTTTTCAAAGGCCACCCAACAAGCATTGCTCAACTATATCTTCTTCACAGGGTGGCATATGAATAGCACATTTCAGTTTTAACAGACTGAAAAATCATTACCACGGCCATAAGGCTGAGACCTCAGAGCAGTTTTCTCAATAAACATATTCCTTGACAATTATTATTTTTGTTCAAAAGCTGTATTTTGCTTTTAAGATAGTATTTTTTGTGATATCACAGCAATTAACAAAGGAGGATCTGGAATTTTTCCTTTTAGGAATGTCAATACCTTCTTACGCTTTGTAATAAACAATAAGTTATTCAAATAAACTATATATTAAATTCAGAGAACTCATTCTCTTAAACTACCTAAGGAGAGGGGGAGTCGATGAACTTCTAGCAAATTTGAAAAGTCCTCAGCAAGTAATGTGGTAAATGTGATGAACCTCTATCTAATTATTCAAATGCTGTTTGCAAAACATTTTTTTCAGAGGTGTTCCATTTCTCCAAAAATGATCTGAAACAAATGAGGGGAGAAAAGTTTCACCAGAAGCAACGGCCACAATTAAAGACACATATAACAAAGCTGATGAAATCAGCAGAAAACTTGATTTCTTTATACACATTCTAAGGGTTAAGAAAGTAAATGTCGGGCTGGAATGCTATTTTGCATTACCAAACACTGCCACCATGTGTTCACGTCAGACTGTCAGGCAGCTTGAGCACAGCTCCAAGGTAAGTATTAAAGACAAAGTAAATCAAATTTGTTGCTCTATCTCATATGTAAAAACTTTCTGTATAATCCAAGTGATGACAAGTCCAAAAAGATTTTAATTATTTTTAGCCACTTGTGCTACATTTGTATAAGAACACATGTTTCTGTTTCTAACCCTTCCTGTCATCATTTTGGAATGACAGAAAATAATGGACAAATTTTGTTTCCACACACACATGCCTACAATAATTGATGCTTCATTGTGTTTTCACCCCAGTAAACTTCTTGTTCATCTTGATGGTCCCTAGAAGGTACCAAAACCCACAAATGTTCACACAACTGCAACATAATTATTTCAGAGATTGGCTTTTCTTCAAACATTTATGTGTATGAACAAAAACATTCATAGAACGATGGAGACAATGGATTCAGAGGACTTCCTAAAACATTCATTCTCATTTGTTCTTATGTAAGTAGCAAAGGATCTCTGCTCTTATTTGAAAACTATATCCACACCAATTTGAATTCCATACATTCAATTTCTTACTACTTAATACAATCTCTCACCCGAAAACATCCCTTGAGGTGAAAGGCAGGCATAGGAACTGCATCTCACTACTGAAAATCTAAAATTATTAGAGATGCTCCTCTTCCCATTTAGATGGGATATTCAAGAAGATGCAAAGGAATTCCAGCGACTTAGCCAAGAAGACAGATACCTGATTTTCTTCCGTGTTTTCAAAACTTCTGTCATAAATTCTTTGAGTTTGGATGCCTAACATCAGCTTGGAGGATAAGGGAGTTTTAGAAACAAATCCTCAGCTATTTTTAATTAATAAACACACATACACATATAAATTGATTAATTGAACTTGGAAGAACTGACTGGAGAATCATCACTGCCTCATCAGTATTATCCAGGTAAACAAAGTATTTCAACCCCTTTCCCCAGAGGATGCTGCTGATGCCACATCTACGTCTGTGTATGTGAGTGAGTCATTGAGTGAATACTAACTAGCTCCAGGAAAATGCAGACCTCAGGGAGCAAGGCCAAAAATTAAAACAGACCCAAGTAATACTTGAATGAAATATCACGCTTGCAAGAAAACATTCTTTGGTACAATTCTAGATATTTGAAATTTCAAGAATGAAATAATTTTGAAAAAAAGACTAAACAACTACTTGAATGCTTAATGGATGACTATGCAATTTTGGACAGTTCAGCCCCAGAATCAATTCCCTTTAAAACAACAAAAATCGGAACACTTGCATTTAAATGTGATGTATTTTGTCAGCATTACTCATGCGTGTACCCAGGTTATTCCAAATATCTTTTGCGCTCAGGAATACCGAGCATTCAGAGTCAAGAATCTTTCTAATATCTTAAAACTCAAAGTGACTCCAAACAGATGGCAAAGATGAATAACTGAAGTGGAGAAGTCATTTCAAGTAACTGATAAAGGACAAACCCCATGATCCCTACCATGTCTCTTGCCATTTGTTCTTCAGGGCATTGTAGAATATACATTATTCTGCAGCTCTATTCTGCAAGTCTTTTAACAGCAGGAAGAAACCATAAGCCCCACATGCAGCTCTACTGGCAAATGACAGCATTAAGTCAGAATAAATTGGATTGTCCCAGTCTGTTCCAGATTTGTTTAACAATAGATGGTAGCAGCGTTCCCATCAGAGACCTTCAGAGGTAGAAAACAAACTGGAAAAGCATCTTTGACAAAATGGCCCAAAGTCCATCATGTTTCTTACTGCAGACATAAAGCAGCAAATCACATCTATGGCATTAATTACTACAGGAGAAAATGTCAATGTGCTCCATCTTAGGTAAAAGCGTATGAAGAGAATAGCATGCAAGTTTAAATACAGAAACAAAAGGAGAACTTATGCTGTTCAAAATATACATCTATGTTCTATAAGGTGCTTTTCAGTACCTGAACGTACTTTTAAAAGGAGAAAGTGTGTCAGCTGTTTATGTACTTTTAAACCATGACTCTGTGATTTCATTTCTTGATGTCTTTCCTACAATAAATATGTAAAGCTTAACTTTTTTTTTTTCCCTTACAATACTTATCATCATCAAAGCAAGTGTCATCATAAACATCACTAGCAAGCTACACTTAGCAGAAGTTAACATGTCTGAGCAAAGTCAATGGTTACAATATAAGCCTTCAAAAATATAATTAGGATTCGCCACCTCGGGTGTTAAAAAAAAAAAAGCTGAAATTTCAGACTGTGGCTCATACACTGCATTTGATTCATTATTCTCTATTCACAGTTTTAATCTTTCTTTTATCTAGTTCACACTTGTTCACATCATTTAGTTCCCGAGTAACAGACTTGGAAAGTGACATAGTTAAGTTTCAAACACAAAATATATTGCAAGAGTAGCATAAAGGAAGCAACATGATCTTAGTTTATATCCATCACCCACACCAAATAAACCAAACTAATAATTCTCTCACTGCTTATTTCCAGTCAAGAAGCATTGCAAAGAATCTTATTCAAACGTAACTTGAATCTCTAAATCCCTTGTAGAGCCAAACATTCTCCAGACATTACCCTCTGGTTTTACTCTCAACAGGAGAAAACAAATGGCTAGAGATTGGTGGTCTTCTGCAAATCAGTTCTTCAACTGATGCATTCCTTTGAAATTCTACTCTTTGGGCATGAGAAAAGGGGAGGATTTATTTTGAAAAAAATAAATTATTCAAATGAATGTTGTGTCCAAAAAGAGGGTAACTTTTTGAACCACAATAAGTATCTGTCTGTGAGCATGTGCATACGAGTGTTCATATTTAATCTGCATGAAATTAACTCACTAACTGGATACGTATTGGGAATGAGCAGATGAAATTAAACAAAAGAAACACACACTGTGCAAAAGTTATTCCACCCTACCTCATTTAAATCCTGATATATAAACAACTGGTTACTGTGTTACCAACTATACCTCAGTGCAAGATTTGACTCTGTTTTGAACTAATAACAACCACAGCTGCCAATGACCACTACTTTATGCTAAATGTTCATAATTTCTTAACCTGTTGACCACAGTGTCTCACATTATTTCCACTATATTTCAAAGTAAAAAATTACTTTTTGGATTTAAAATTTTCCAGAGCTTTTGTTCACAGTTTTTTTCTTAGATATTTTCAGTATAATAGAAATAAAAAAATCAAGTTACAAAACACATAATACACATAATATACTTAAAGTAAAACTTGCATTATCCTGATTTAGCCCACAGTAAATCATTTTCACTGGATTTGGCAAACACTCCATTCTTTGGAAGCTTGACCTTTCATCAACTCAGTCTCAAAAACTACCTCCTAATAAAAAGACTAAATTTTGCATCCAAAATTTGACAATGACTGATGAAGTTTGTCTTTGAATTAGACTTGTGAAATTTGAGGACTCCAGAACTCTTAAGATATAACAATGTCCAACAATCTTAAACCTATTTAATTTATGTAGCTAGCTGCATTAACATCAGCTTTCTGTCACTGATTTTCCTTATTTTTATCAAAGCCTTGTTTGTAAGCTCCATGGTTTCATCCCACTTGTTTTTCTCAGGGCTTGTGTATGTCACCAAGTTCTCAGTATACTGCAAGACTGACTTCAAAAACCTACGAGAAATAAAATCAAAGAAGAAAAACTCATTAAAGGATATAAAAAGAAAAAAAGAAACAATGAAAAGTATCTCAATGCCTGATTTAAAGCTGGTAATGTCTCCAAATTTCCCTCGGGATGATCAATACATTAAGGTTTCTTCTACTTCTGGAAGAGAACGGCTCCCTCATTCTCACAGTAGGAAGCGATGATTTTCAAAACTGCAACTAAAAACCACCATAGAAAGAATGTGGTGATAAAATGTGTGATAGAATTTTCCCAAATGGCTTCCTTGCCTTTCTCAATCAAATATTTCACGATGCCTATGATATCCAACCAGCTATTAATTTACACACAAGGAGTAAAATTACCAACATATTGAATACAGCTTTTATGTACTAATATTTTTTGAGTGTGTGATTGTTCTCTATCTATATTAAGGAAGAGACTAATAAAAATTTAAAATGTTAATAACTGGACCATATATTTTCAACGAAGTTATTTTAGTTCTTAAGCGACCATTGTCTGAGATATAACGATGACTAAAGAAAGAAGGATGACAATGTACTAGAAGTCATGCTGTTCTTTTTTATTTTTTTTTCTACAGGATTTATATTACAGATCAAAAAGGAATGTGTAAAACTTCCAATTTCATTAAGTAAATCTTATATACTCACTTCAGATACTGCTGATAATCAAAAGGATTCTTCTTACAAACCAAATGAATATTGACTAATTCCACAGTAATCAACGCTAAGATGAGCCGCAACACCGGAGACAAAAATTGAATGCTAGAAATAAGTAAAAATATTTTAAAATAAAAAAACTAAAACCCAATTAAATAGAAATAATTAATATAAAAAATTCTTCAGACTTTTGCATCCATCCTAAATAGCTGCATATTGCACAGTGTGGGGAGAGGGAGGTGGTGGAAGAGTATGAAATGTCTTTCAGCAAAGAGCAGAGAAAATATCAAAATTATAAACAAAGACTATAAATTATGAAACCTCAAAAAAAAAAAAAAAAAGAGAAACACATTTAGTGAAGATTCCAAAGGAAACTTCACCAGCACCCATTATTCAGTAGATAATAAAGTGTAGTTCAATTGAATTTCAAATATATATCATCTGTTGTCAGTTTAACCTATGTTTCTTAAATAATATTATTAACATTTTTAGGAACATAACCTGGCCAAGAATACAATATTTACAGTTTTCCCAGTTTTTCCCAGATGTAAAATCCCTGGAAAACACTTCTGAACAAGAACAAAATTAAACACATACTAAACAATTTCACTTCTATCTATAAAGATGCTGACCCAGATATATTGATAAAAAACAGCAGGACTAAATCAGGTAGAGTCTTGAAATCAGTTTAACCTACTGCATTCAGCTAAAACTTGAATGGCATTTATACACTTAAGTAGGAAAAGCTAGCAACTAAAAAATACAATCTAACATTTGAATGATACTTTTATTTGACAGCTTACAGTTTACAGTAAAGTAATCTAGCAATGCTAAAATACCCAGGAAATTATTCTCCAATTTGAGATCTTCTTGTTATTTCAATATTATCACGTAATAGAAATCTGGGTTGACACTTAACTCTAAAATGGCTAACAAGGAGCCATGAACACTGTTGACTTTAAACTTGGAAGACAAACCACTGAGGTCTAGCAACAGCAGTGTGCAGCCACACTCTCATAAACCTAAACCACAAAGTAAAGAAAACCCATCAGCCAACCTGTTCAACATTCGTAGATAGTTATGCCTCTGGCGAGAACGTAGAGTCTTGTTCATCCACTGTTTGTATCTCAACTCGGTGCTGGCAATAACTTGTTCAGACACTTGATGGCACTGTGTGCTTATTTTACGGAGTACCACCAGTATTTCCAGAACAGGTCTCGGAGAATAAAGCGTGCAAATATGCGTATCACAAAGTGCAATCAATAGCCTCCAAAACAAGAAGGAATTGTTAATTTCAATCTTTTGTTACCTGGATTTAACATGAGATATATTTCATATTCAGTGTGGTTTGATTCATAAGTTTTAACTCAGAAAAACCTGGAAACAGATTACTCTTACCTAACGACTGAAAAAAAAGCAAGGATCTACCTAGCAGCAGCAGTGATTCTGTTCTCTATTACTTTACTGAATATGAATGCAGAACTGCTCATGATGAATATGTTTCCCATTTCAGATCAAAGAAATACAACCACAATAAACAAAACTGCCTGGCTGAAACGATACACTGAACACATAAAATCACAGCAGGGTTGTCGTTGAAGCCTCCCACCATAGTTCAGTTCACAATGAACTAACATCCACTATAATAAAACTCACTCAAACAAATGGTATTAATGAGTACTCCCATTAGTGTGTGGTCTTCTTTCTGGGCAGAACAAGAAGCAGACTCAACATTTCGTAAAATGCAGGTGGTGAGGACATTGTTTTAATCAACATCACACCAGATTATGCTTTGTTAAGGCACCCAAATATCTTTCTGCTGTCATACTCTAATCTGCCAACCGTATGTGTCACACATCACTTTAAACGCTCTGTTCTTATAAAAATGTTTCTTAATCTCCCTCATGGTCAATTTATCTCTGAGACAGCAAGACATTAAGCACTGAAAATGATAAAGGCAGAAAACTCTAAAAATGGTTTAATACTTTAGTAATTAGGGTTTTTTTTCATAAATGAGAAAAGTGCAGATTGGTGGGTAGGAAAGAGAAGGCACACGTGCTACGTAAGCGACAGGTAAAATCCTCTTTGCACTACTCTGCCCACACCTAATGGGTTTGACTAGAAGACTTTTGTTCCAGCATATACATTCAATCACGGGACCCTTAAGATTGCCGTAAGAGTGCCAATTAAAAGACAAATTGTTTTGATCATTATTACAAGTCAGATATAATTGGAACTAACATACCTCCAAGTCTGACAAGTATAACAAGATACCTTCAGTTTTGGAATCTTGATACTAAAGCACGTAAGAACAAAATTATGTAGCAGCATATTATGATTTCAAATGTCACACACAGCTGTGACACCAAGTACATTAAAACAAATTTCTGACGCAGTCTTACCACACAGAACAGATTAAAACCAACTTAATCTAGTCAGTACATAAATATTTATGTTTTTTTTCCCCAGTCTGAAAAGAAAATGCTTATTTTTTTCATGCTAATTTCTATTACAGTAGAGCTTTTATTTAATGTCCCAAATGTACAATGTCTCATCTTAATTTTGAAGATGATGTTCAGCTGCATTCTTAAGGTCTTTAGATAAAATCAGCAGCAACATTAGAAAACTGCATGCAACATTTCAAGCACTGTTTTAAAAACAGGGAAATGAGTAACTTAGGTTTGAGAGTTCTTGAGTTGGGCTGCATGTAGAAGCTGAGAGCAGGTTCCAGGAGGACATCAAACTTACCTCTCTGTTAGAACACTATTGATTGGATCATCTGAACTATAGCAATTCTGTGGCATATACTGCTGCAACTGAGATATAATTTCAGATATCATCAAAATTAAAGGACTAGCTTCAGCATTTCCTTCTAACCTTAAAAACAAAAGAAGAAAATAAAGCTTTGAGATGATAAAACTGTGTAGCACTTCTTACTTCTCAAATGGCATACATCAAGAAGCATATTTTTTGGAAAATAGTGTATTCAATGTCCACTCTCACTCTCTGATATTATGGTTGTTTTCCCTCCACCTTATAAGCATTACTTTCTTTCAACAACTAAAACCAACCTTTTCTCAGTCCCAACAGTCTTCTGAACCACTCTTAATTCTCTATTCACTCATCAAAATCCTGCAGCATATTGAGTATGTGCTAGATGCATTGAATTTTCACCTCTAAACAAGTAAAAGCTCCTCCAGTGATAATATTAATGGCTTCCTCCTTTTCAAATAACAAGAGAATGTTACATTCTTTTTCTAAGTAATAGTTCATGTAAAGTCTTCCACTGATTTGGTTATCAAGCCATTTTTAGACTAAGAAGTTGTTTTTTTTTTTTTTGCATCTGGTGACCCATCCTTTTTTTGTGTGTGTGTGATGAATTCAAGATCTAGTTTAACTTCTTAACAGCTCCTCCAGCATCTCTTCAACTACTCTTCACTACTTTCTAGTGAAGTATTTGAAGAGATATGCCACCATCTCAAATCCCAGTCTTCATAACTATTGTGAGAACTATCTTTTTTTAATAGCATATACATACCCTTTAATTGTTTGAATATGTTCCCCGGGCACTGTTGGCAATTCAGGCCATAAGTGAATGCTCTTCATACATTCCAGCACCTCAAAAACATATAATGAAAAATGTTATGCAAAGCGTAGCCTTTGACAGACAGGACAATATATTTTACCTTTCTTAGCGGCTACTTTAAAAAAAAAACTGCAACAGGTAGCAAGTTACTTGTTCAGTAGTCATAATTGCATACGCTGACATCAATTGTTAAAGTTTATGTTAGGGCAAAAAGTCTTAATGTACACTTTCATGCTAAAACATCATCTGAATAAACCAATTTACTATTCTTTCTTCCTTTTTTTTTTTCAATAAAGAATTAACCCACATGACTTTTGTAACACGTGGTTTGAATGCTGTCAAAAATGAAAAGTACTAAGTATGTCTACTGCAATCTCAAACCAATAGAGGAACATCTTAAAGCCTTTCAATAATTCATAAACTGATTGGAACTGATAAACTGAACAGCGTGTTCCTGACATAAGAAAGCACAAGAAGATTAAGAAAACTACAGAACAGCAAGCATTCAGGTAAGAATAAAGCTATTCAGTGATCGAGGACTGTCATGGTTTAACCCCAGCTGGCAACGAAGCACCACACAGCCGCACGCTCACTCCCCTCACAGCAGGATGGGGAGAAGAGAACTGGGAGGGTAAAAGTGAGAAAATGCATGGGTTGAGATAAGAACAGTTTAATAATGGAAATAATAATAATGATGTAATGAAAATGAAAAGTAAGAGAGAGAAATAAAAGCCAAGAAAGACAAGTGATGCAAATGAAAACAATTGCTCATCCCTAAGGGACTGACACCCAGCCAGTCCCCCAGCAGCAGCCCCCCCACCAAACTTCCCCTTAGTTTTATTGCTGAGCACAACAACATATGATACGAAATACCCCTTTTGTCTGTTGAGGTCAGCTGTCCTGGCTGTCTCCTCCTAACTTTTTGTGCACCTCCAGCACTGGTGGGGCAGTGTGAGGAACAGAAAAGGCCTTGACTCTGTGTAATCCCTGCTCAGCAGTGACTAAAACATCCCTGTGTTATCAACACTGCTTACAGCACAAATCCAAAACACAGCCCCATAATAGCTACTATGATGAAAATTACTACAGCCAAAACCAGCACAAGGGCACAAACACCAATTGCATCAACAAGAGTGTGCTTAACTACACCTCCTTTTAACAACTGTAAATTCCTGTAAATTCTGAAAGATAAAACTAAAAAGCTCCTAAAAAAAAATAAAAATCTAAGATTTTAACTTTTTATGAAGACAGCAATTAGAACAATTTTAAGGATTCACAATTTTAAGGACCAAAATGCTTTCACAGTAGGAAGTACCTACCTGTTTCTTGAGTCGGGAAATTGGATGAAATCGAGAACGGTAGCAACTTGCACAGTTCATCAGTGGTTTTATGACCACGTGTTCCTGATTTACAAAATCATAGGCAATACACAACAGTTTCTTTAAATTGTCCTAATCATACGCAGACATAGAGTTATATTTAATTTTATGCAAGCCACCTAGAGTACTGAAGTCAAAAAAGACTTCCAAATGTCTGAGGGCTGAAAGCAGTAATCAGCACAGTGAGTGTTTAAAGCTTAATTTCTTTGACACATTTTAACTATGAGACCTGACAGCAACTGACAGAAAAGCAATCAAGTACTCTCTAAATGCAGCAGCATGCAATATATCTTGAGAAACTAAAAAGAGCTTCAACTAACAAACGGAAGATTTTTCTCACAGGTTGCTGTATGATATTGAAAGAAGTAATCCCAAATATTAACAGGAAACTGGGGGGAGTAAATATAATAATTGCTAATGTTGAGAAACATGTATTGCTAGACAAAAAGTGGTCACAAATTCACAGTATAGAGAGTGGATACAAATCACACCTCTGTTAGTGAGCCACCGTTATTTATAGTGTCTCAGAGAAAGAAAATCTGAAATATTACATACCTCTCTGGCTGAGCTACAGCTGTTCTACAGACCTTTCCAATAATACAGCAGATAAACAGGCTAGGTATTGATACAATTTGACAGAATTAAGTGAAATCACTATAATTTATGGATCAACGATGTGAATAACAAGTGGTTAAGCAAACAAATTAAGGTACAGTAAGAAAAGGTAATCTTTCAGAAAACTTTCTGTACTTATTTCGCTACAAAACTAGAGAAAACATACTTGCACAATTTTTCACTTGGAGGAATACTTCAATTCCACGTAAGACTCTGTAAAATCAGATTGGGCATCCAAAACACCTGAAAAAAATCTGAGAGCATAATAGTGCTCCCTACCTTAAAAGCAAACACATTCTCATCTGAGAATCTGCAGAGAAGAGTAATTGCAAATGCAACTATCTGATTAGCTACTTCTCTGGGAAATGCTTCTAGATTGATCTCTCCATGGCTTAAACGATCTCTTATACGTGGTCCCTCCTGGTGGTTCAAGAAATCCCAAAGAAATTCCTGTGGAAACATACACCAAGTGAATAGAATTCTATTGTATGTGTATTCACATAGAAGGCGACATATTCAGTGTATAGAATACCTTTGAAAGTTAAGTATCTGACCATGTCTATAGGAAAGGGGCATTTAGACAGAAAAAACAATGCAAACTATGCTCGTAGCAAAAAAAAAATAAATAAGCAACTTACCCATCTTGGTAGCTTCTGAGGTAATTCAAAACTAACATACATGCTATTTCATGTGAGGTAACAACAGATTTCATTCAGCTTTTTGTCCCAAGTCCTCCACAGCCCCACCGCCTCTGGCAACAAGACAATAAACTCTGGTCTCCCCTCCTACAGTCTCAAGAGGCCTCTAAATTGAACACCCCCAGTTTTCATGTTCACTAGCTGTCTGGGTGGCAGGATGCAGGATGTGCTCTGGTAGGTTTGCAGCTATGTCTTTGTGCCACCTGCCCAGGTAGTGTAAAATGTGTCCCAGAAGCAATCAGAAATAAATTTTAATTCTCCCTTTATGAGGCATCAGTTTTTCTTCTGCTCCATTCAGTGGATCTTCAGAAGTCTAAAGACAAATACCTCTGAGACTTACATATTTCAGAAAGAAAGATAGTCTTAATATCCTAACCTAGTACCACTTGTAAGCTTTGTGTCCTTCACAATGAAAAAGGGTAACAAGCTTCTGGTTCTAAGCTGCTGGAGATAAGCTATGTGAAATAAATGACTATTTGGCATGATCATAAATGTATTACTAAATTTAAAAACAACAAGAAAAAAAAAAAAAACCAAGGAAAAAACAAACAAAAACCCCTTCCGAAATACTTGCCATGGTAGGTTCCTCAAGAACTGCAGGAAGCTGGTTGACTTCTTCGTTATCCAAATGCTTTGCTAGCATCTAGAAAAAAGTAATTTGAGTAGAAACTTATTCCTGAAAGCCAAAAAATCAAAGAAACCCCAGCAACTTAAGTAATAAGTTTTCCCTAACTTTAAGCGATTACTTCTGCCACTCAAGAATCAAGGTGGCCAATTATTAATTACAGATCATTTGAGATAATTAATGAGTTGTAAAATTTGAGGATTTCTACTTGCAATGTTTATTTGTATTTATTTTGAATAACTTAATCTAGGAAAAAATAACAGAATGTTTGTATTTATGAGATTTTAAGACAAAATCATTTAGAAGAAATTAAAGTCTGTTCATTAAAATTTGCATTAATTTTGATATTTTCTGAGGTATTCTGATGTTTAATGTAAGATATTTACTGTCCATCATTTTCTATTTGGGAAAAAATTGGAAATAATGTCTTATCCAACATAAGAAAGTGCTTTCTGGTCTCCAGTAATGCGAAATGTGCTTAAATTCTGGCATTGATATATATTAAAAAATAAAAAATAAAAAGTACCTCGTCGAAAGTGGTGTAGAGAGCTGAAGGCTAGAACAAAAGACAATTACTATTATTTGATTTTCAAATGAAAACAATTAACTAGACATGCATATCAAACTTACACTTATTCATTTTCACAAGATAGCAGAGGTGCAGGAGTAGCAAAAAAACCACCTTACAAATGAAAAAAGGGGCTGTTGGATTTTGTGCTAAGTTTTTTAAAATAAATACAACATGATCTACTTTCCACCCTATACTAGTGTTTCTGAACATTAACCTTCAAGTACTTTTTCAGACCTCTTTTATTGGCAGACATCTTTACAAAAAAGTAAGAGATATTCATGAAAGTCTACTGGAAATTTGTAAATAATGTTCTGTAATGGATTGAAAAATCTTGGCGGAAAATCTGTAAATGTTTAGACACTATGCTTCTAGAATAACTATTTTGCAAATATTGTTAGCACTAAATCATAATTCACTTTAGACAGAAATTTTACCTCAGCTGTTAACAAACGATTTGGACACTTATTAGTGGTAGTGAAGAGCAATCTAAGTCCAACTTCCAGCTGAGGAAGTAAGAGAATCACACAGTCAGCATACCTGAAAAAAACAACAGAGATACCCAAAGGGGTTTTCCCCCCTTATAAATATAATCTAAATGGAAATTAGAGCCATCTCAGAATTACACTCTCAGGCCAAACAAACCAGACCAAAATTTCTCTTTAATGTAATTTGTAAATAAACAATAAATGACTACCTGTGCCCAAAAGAAATTGACCATCAAATTCAAACCAGCTCAGAGATGAGAATAAATTACAAAAAGGCAGAGTATGGGAGAGGAAAACCAAACAATATACTTGTGGGCTTTTTTTAACTCAACATGTCAATATTTGAAGATCTGTTTCCACTTGCTGTGTAAAGCTCTCCTTTTGGCTACATCTGCAATTGCTCTTTTTAGGTTTACAGTATAGTCTATAATCCTAGTTGGCAAAATATAAAGTAGTAAGTCCACAAACTTTCTAAAAGACCACCATAACAAGCATAACTATATGCTGTTAAGCAACAGATTTAGCAAAAAGCTTTGGAATCTACAAATGCTGCTGTTATTCTATAAATATAGAATACATTCTTTTTCTATTCTATTAAAAAATATTTTTAAAAAATCAAACCACAAAATGACTGTTACCTGCTTTGCTTGAAAGCTGTTAAAGCAGCCATCCAAAATGGTAGCATTGCTTTTAAAACAAAACTGGACAGTTTTACTAGCTCTTCAGCTACGGAAAGTGTTTCATGATTGAGATCTGCAAGTTAGCAAAACAACATTGATAAACTACATACAATCTTTGGATTACTAATTCCTTGTTAATATTCCACTGAAAATACAATATTATTTCAGCATTTGTAAAGGAAGACAAAAGTTATCCAATTTATTTTAACTATGCAAGTACAACAGTAGTCATAGATAAGAAATAGAGTTTGTAAGATTACATTTTTACTGATAACATAAAATTACAGTGCAAAAACAGTTTAAAAGTTGTGGCTGCTTTTTACTAAGACTAAAAGACTACACAACAACTGGACCCAGCTCCTGTTAAGTTGTTATCCCCCTACTTCAAATGCTTAAAAAAAGGTAATATATATTAATCATTTTCATTCAGTAAGTAGCATGAACATTGGAACGTGAGCACATTGTTCTTATTTTATCAATTCTCTGTGCTAACATTCAGCATAATAAATTAACACTTCATACTTCAATGCTACCATATTATGAATTCATGTTATAAATATCTTATCCAAGGGAAAGCTTAAAATGGCAAGAGCAACTTGATTGCAGTAGGTGTTTCTTTGAAGCAATCCAGCTATGGGATTAATACTATGGGGTGACTGGAATGGGATCAGCTTGATTTGGTTCCCAGAAGCCCTGTCTCAGTTCTGTCAACTGACATTCCACTGGCAAATTGATTACGTAGCACAAACTGACCATTACCACCATTGACACTTATTCCCCATACGCCGTTACTGCTTCAAAAATACTAGGAATAAACCAAATAAGGTCGGTAGCCAGGGAGATGAGAAGATTTTAATCTGACACTTCAGGTCCTTCCCTGAGAAAAGCATCAGTGTCCTGAAGACGTGTCACCATCCTTTACTCTGTTTTAGCACTACCTTCCCTGTAAGATGCAGGTCACTCCAGCTGCAAGGGTCCTAGCAGGAACCCACTGATTCTGGAAAGAATTAGATTTTGTAAAGGCAAACTAGATGACTGTTACATGAAATGAACTCTCATCATCAAAAAACTGGAACATATACTTGAAGTCTTTTAGAAGCAGTAACATTAGACATTTCAATAGTCAGTGGAACCACTACATACTAAAAAGTTGTCCTACAAGTATGATTGATTCATTTAATGACAGTGTATACAGGTATCTTAGTTAAGATTCAATTTTAGAACCGTGGAAAATACATTATTTTCAACAGCACTTTTGGACAATGAAAGAATAGTAAATAAAGCATTATAAAAACTTGCTAATGGTTCAATACTTGCCTGGAAATACATCAAGCTCCTCTAAGCTAACGAAAATCACATACGGTCGATGTACTAAAATGCATTTAGTTTGCAGAAGATATGTCTGTAACAATTGACCCAATCCTGCAGTTAAAAAAAGCAGCATAGCACAATATCTGGGGAGAATACCATAATATATTAGAAAAGCTTATACAACTAAAAGTTTTGCAAAGAATCAGCATTTGTGTGTTTTTTTGCTCCTTCAAAGAGCATCCAAAACCTACGCTCCCCATCTCTTTTGAGTAGGGGGACTTAATAATTAATTGCATTCATAAGCATGATAAAACAATGTAGAATTAGGAAAAAAAGCATCACTGTATTCTACACTGGCTGCTGATGCTCCTCCTCCTACCCCATTCCTCTGCCTTTTGTTCCGAGTTATTCCTGACTGCCCTGATAGACAAGGAACCATGTTTCAAAAAAAGACTTTAAGCTTTCTTGCTTTTCCTACTAGTAAAAAACCACTAGTCCTAAAGCAGACAAGCTTTGTAATGGCCGAAGTATTCTATGGAAATCCCTTTCCATAAGAAGCAGCAGCAGGGGAACACTGTCAGGATACTTCCAGAGTCCTTTGGACATTTTTCTTTTTTTTCTTTTTTTAATTTTTTTTTCAATAACAGCAGCAAGTTTGACTAACAACTTTTCAAGCACTCTCAAGTCTGACTAGTTAAGAAAAAAAATTTTTTTTTGGTAACTTACTTTGCAGGGATTTCTTGTGGGGATGCAAAACCATGCCACAAAACATTACGAAGATTCAGACCATATGGAGATCCGATGAATACCCTCAGTACATTCATCTAATTAATAAAAAAAGTGATTACTGCATGAAGAAATCCATTATTTATTACCTTGTATCTTTCCCTGACAGAAAATTTCAGAAGTTATTGAGAAACTACAATCCCTACTGTCAAAATGACTGGCCACATCTTGTCAAAGTAACAGCAACTCATTATTTGCTAACTCATTATTTGGCTAACAATACAAGTTTCTACAGTTCACTTCCAATACTTCGTCCTAACGAAGAATTTATGTTTGTAAAACTGCATGAGAAAGACCACCTACTTTGCTTGCACAAGACTGTAAATGTTACCAGAATTTTGTTTTAATTATTTTTTTGCACATGGAGATGAACAAGTTAGTCTCCTCTATTTTGAAAAATTCTAGTGTGGTAAATGTCATAAAGCATCTTACTACAGCGGTGGTGGAGGGGAACACACATCTTATCAAAAATAACCAGTGCAGGATGTGTACTTTCAAGTAGTACAACTCGGAACAAGGCAGCGAACTTTGCAGCTTGCTCACCCCCTTGACAGATGTGTGAAATTTTATGTATGTAGGAATTTCATGTAAAAAAGAAAATAAGAACTTATGAGGTTGTCTTAAAAAATATTTCCATTTACAATATTCACAATTTTTGCCATATATCCCCCAGACCGTAATATTTATAAAATGAAAGTTTTTTCAATATATTACAGAATTTGCAAACTCTTCTTCTATGCAAGCAAAGGTTATGCTTGGAAACCTGCCATTTGGCAAGAAGAAAACCAGCTCAGTATTTATTACTTATTTCAAAACTCTGCACTTACTACAGCTTGTCCAAAGACAACTGCAAGCTGCTCAGAAGCAAGCAAGTCTCTTAGAAGGAAAGGGCAATCTTTACCAATCAGTAAATAGACCTATCAAGAAAAAAAGCAAAACAGATAACATCAGTAATTCAGTGTACTTCTTTGTATTTCAAACATACATCTTGATTATTTCACCGAGTAACCATTTTCATTACTGTAAAAACACTAATCAAACAAACCTCACCAAATATTAAAATTTATGGAAAATATCAGGAAAGAGTGGATAACCTACTTAATGTTTGCTTAGTTAGGCTTTCCACAGTGTCTGTACAAATACTGCTCTTCTCTTCCAAAAAAAATGTAAAGCACAAAAAGAACATGTAATTAAGGGAAAAACTCTACCCAGGACACCATACCTCATCCTTACCCTAGAAGCCTATAGGATCTGTCATTGTTAAAGGAAGGAGATTTGTGGTTTGTCTTCTGATTCTGGCTGTTCCTTAAAGTAGATTTTATCTTAATTGGACAATCTCAGCATCTCTAGTCTCAACTCCTATGAAACCTTCCATTCTTTCTATTCTCCCTGGCCTTTTATTCCAATCTTTTGTAATTTTTCATCACTTCAAAATTTACCACCCCCCATTCTTGGGCAAATTGGTTTGTCTAGGTGTGAATTATCCCACTATTCTTCCTCTTATCCCACTTCCTTCAATTATCCCACTTATTGGGGGATATCATTTTATCCCCCAATTATCCCACTTCCTTCTCCAGAGCTCCTCACAGAGCTAAGCTAAGCTAAGCTCCTCCTAAAACAGCTGTTGCTCCCTTCTCCCTAACCTGCATGCCCATAAGTAGTAGCAGCATCTGGTTGTGTGGTCATGCAGTGAAGCTCATCAAGGAACTGATCCAGCTGAAAAACAAAAAATAAGGTAGGGTACTGGCACCTGGACCAGTTCATCAATCGAGCTTGCTACCAGGCTTTCAAATATTTGCACTCAGATAACGCATAGAATACCAGCAAAGAAAGCAGACGGCTGTGAAAACTGACCGAACAAACTTAAGCAGTGCTATCACCAAATGTTGAACCATAGACTAATTCACATTCCATCAAAAAGGATTCACAATACAAGTTTCTTAATTCCAGTCACAATTTTTAAGTCTAACTCATATCATGTATGCACTCCTTGCCTCATTCTGGTCACGGAACTCCTGCAGTATTACTCCTTAAACATAACACAAGTGCATACCTTCCCTAACTACTACAGGGTAAAGAAAAGAGTGAATGCGTTAACAAGACAAATGTTCAGGACTACAAGATGGACCCCAGATCCATCCAGCTGATCAGTTAGGTCAAGAATTTAAGTTGTTAGCTGTCTTGCAGATGTTTTTGCAGCACAAGACTCATGTTGAAGCACTGAAAGATGTACACTCTGCGAACAGAGCTCTGAAGAAAGAAGTTATCTTAGCAGCCCACTTCCAGCTGCATGCTCCTGCCTCTCCTCACAAAAGTGGGCTCCTCCCCACTCCTCTCCTGTGGAAGATATGCTGCTCCCTGTTTCAGTTAAATTGGAGTAACGAAGACCTACTATATGTACACTGATTAAGCAAACTTCGCTCTTTTTTAATGAAACTGGTTAGTAACAGCACTCACACAAGCAACTCTACCAGCACAGGTGAAGGAGCCCCAGAAGATGTTTCCATTTGCACAACTGGATCCAGAAAAGAACATCTGTCCAACTCAGAATGCATCTGGGCGATTAGCGTACTACTACAGTACAGGGTAATCTCACTGTTTAATATGCAATTAAATCCAAGAGCTCATTCCCATCTTACAAAACCAAATCTGCAAGACTCGTCATGCTGGCACTTACATCACCCAAGGCTCGCTCCAAGCATGATGTTAATTTCATTAAGCCAAGAGCAACTTCTGTAGTTTGTGTATATTGTAGAACATCAAATACTTCAAGAAATAACTGTATGAGGGGAGAGAGGAAGAATGGTGTGTTAAATATTTGGAAGGAGAAATCAAATTGTCAGAAGCACAGACAAACCTAAACATTCCTCTGTGATAGTCGCTACGAAAATGTAGAAAGAAAACCATGCTGAAGAGATAAAAATGTAGATGCCTGGAAAAAAACTTTCCTAGAGCACCTCTTGTATTTTTAGTTGCAACATATCTACTGCCTTACATCTATAAAAATTATCAACATTAACTTTACACGTTAAAATTTGATATTAAGCACAGATTATTAGAAAACTAAAATCCTACCATCTTAGGTTAAAACCAAGCACCTCATGTTCTCTTTGTAGTAACTTACATAAAATCTAATTACAAAGTCAGGAAAAATAGAATCAATTACGTATCAGAGAAGGGCAATTACTTACAAATTCTAAGCATTTTGGTTTATTGATATCTACAATAAACTTCCACAGAGGGTTCATGCACCAAAATACAAATTGTCAACAGATGTTCCCATACCTCCGTGCAGTTTGTCCAGCGGAACCATAATGCATACTGAATTACAAATTGCTCCTTGGTTAGTGATTTAAAATGTACATTAACGGATTCACATACAGGTCCTAATGATCGTACACTTCCGATATAATCCACACTTTGATCTTGAATTGAAAAACAGAAAGTGATTAGAGTACCACACTTCCAAAAGGTCTAATATTTTAATACTCACAAAGGATTAAAACCTGCTAAAGCTTGCATACATATTTAGCACAGAGAACTTTATCCAGACTAATTTAGCACAACTAACACACAACAATTTCCTGTCCAAAAGACCACACAGATAAGATACAGAAAAGTAAAAGTGCAATATGAAAACAGGTAAGATCGAGTACCTTCTCCAAATAAAAAGTACCCCACAACTTAATGCAAAAGAGGATGGAAATAAAGAGGATTATGATGTTCTGGTTTTGCTGAAATAGGCAGAAACTACTAGAGTACATAAATCCAACAACCTGGAAGCTAGTGCAGGCTCAGAGGGATCAGTGAAGTTGCACCACTTACACCCTTTAAAGAACACAGACGGATGTTGTACCTTACAAAGTGGTGTCACTCCTCCTGCTTGGTGGGACACATTAATAGGAAATATAAGTTCTTCTGATTTACTGAAAGACATTGCTTGAGGCAGAAATGTATCATTTTTACCATCTCTGGAAATTAATAAGATTTTGCATGATGCAACTTGGCAAATTAAAATTCAATGAGTTCATCAGGGCATAAATACTTTGTTTTGGTTAAAAAGCAATAACAAACTCTTCTACATACAGAAGGGAAACCAAACAGTATTTGTGTACAAGCTGAAGTTGGGGAAACAAAACCAGAAGTAACAGTAGTAATACTGATGGTCCCAGTGTGTTGTAAATTTCCTGCAAAAGGACTACAAAGAACACAGAAGAAAGCAATTATGGACTAGGAGAGAAGCAGAATTGAATCCCTTATGTACAGGCACATGAAGTTGCAAACTAAAAGGAATGAGGAAGTAAAGGAGGAGCTACTAATGTAGCACAGATGACGTAAATCTTAGGAGCCAGCAATAACCAAGTACCAAACGCGGATGAAGAACTTAGAGCTCCTTGTAGATATGAACTGTACATACTCTAATCTGCAGCAAAGCTAACGCTCTACTGTAATGTTCTAACTAAGCTAGGATTGCTATGAACTATATTGAGATTCTGCATCAGTCTGAAATGTATCACTACTACAGCAGGTAAACACCAACCTGATTTAAGGTAACACACGTGCTCTGTAACAGCTTGCCAACATACTTCACCATTTTCAGATAATATATTATTAATATCATAGGTGTCTGTCTTCTCAAATCCAAGTTTGCAAATCACATAGTGCACAGGTGGAGAAAGACAAGTAGTGATCGAGTCTGACAATGCCATCTAGAACACACACACAAAAAAAAGTTCTTGCATTAAGAAAGTATATGAGTACAAAGAAAATTATTAAAGCATACCCATAAGCAGAGATATACAGATAGTAATACAGCATCTGTAAACAAGCTGTTAACTTTTGCAATGCAACTTTAATCTATGCATATGATGAATTATCTCAGCAGAACTACCTTGTGGAAAACTGAAGGGAAGAATTGCTCTATTTGTGTAACGCCAGGAGGGTATATTTATGAATGGTCATATCTACTGAGCTGATACAAAGATAGACTGAAGCAAAAGATCCCAGTTTATGCGTAACCATTTTGTCTGATCTCTGCGCTTGCAGGGAAACTGATGCTACTGCAAGTAAAACCAAGAGCTTCAGACCTAATGAACAGCAAAAAGAGTGTCGGGGGTAGCAGGGGGGCGGGAGGGAAGGCGCAGGACAGGACGTATGAATCAGTAGTAATGCTAGAACAATCTAAGCATAAATGTTATTTGCACATTAGTCTAAACAGAAAGACAGACTGATTCAAAAGCACACATTTAAATAAAAGAATTTGCAAAGATATAACCACTCATGCTAGCAAGGAGGAAATGCTTCTGATTTAGTAAAAACAAAAATAATGACACTTTCTCTTTAATCAAACAGAAGAGACATATAAATTGTTTGGAGTATCACAACAAACAGAAAAAGATTCCATTAAAACACGTTTTTTCCCTCTTTAATTCGGTGGTGGAATTGACCCTAACAGTACCTAACTACTGAATACGTGGCTTCAAGGAGAGACTACATCTTTACACGGGTAACAGCACACAGAAAGTATGACGGCTCCTGTACGGAACGGGTATTCGCTGCCTTCGGGAGCATCCGATCTGCTATGAAAGAAAACACCTAAAATGCCCTAAAAACACGTAATTCAGTCCTTCCTTCACCTTGAGGCCCCCCACGTTTCACTGCCAGTGCAAAACCTTCACTACCACAGCCGCTCTTTATTGCCTGGAACAGAGCAGACAAGGCGCGGGCAGCCCTTTTTCGGGGCCAGGACGTGACCAAGCCCCGCGTTTCCAGCAGCAGGACGCCGGCTGTTATTGTTATTGCTGCTGCTGCTGCTGCTGCCGCCGCCGCGCCCCCCCGCTTCGCTGCGCCAGGGCCGGCGGGGGCCGCGGGGAACCGCTCAGCCCCATTAGGTCGGCAAAAACCCCTAGCCCCCTCCTCCGCCTCACGGAACCCGCCGCCACCGCCCCGCCCCACTATGGCGACCCGCCGCCGTTACCTCTGGGCCCGCCCACTCTTACGTCACCACGCTGTGCCGCCGCGCGCCGTCACGCCTGGCTCGCGCGGGACGAGCTCCGCCCATGGCACCGGGCTTCTCCGGGCGCGTGGAGCGCGAAGGCAGCGGTGGCGGGAGGGAGAGGCGAGGAGCGGGCAGAGGGCTGCGACCGGCCACCCGCCCGCCCGCTTGCCTTCCCTCCCTACCCCTCCCCTCCCCTCGGGGAGAGCGGCGCTGGTGCTGCTGAGCCATGGAGAAGCGCTCCAAGATGCCGAAGATCCTCGGTGCCGACGCCGGCCCCGAGGGCGGAAAGCGGCGCCAGAGCCTGTTCGATAAAGACGGCGTGAGCGGCTGTCCGGGCGGGACGGCCTGGGGGTGTTTTAGCTGCTGGAGGCCGGCGGTCCCTCGGCGGGCGGGAAGGGAACGGGTGTGAGGGCGGCTGTAACGGCCACAACTGCCGCCTGGCCGTGGGGCGGCGTGGGGGCGGCCTGGTGTGTCGGACCCATGTGTTACTGACCGGGTGTTTTTACCTGGAAAACAGAGTGCATTTATAGCACTGGTGTGGTGTGTTTGATTGACATCCCCCCCCGTACTCGGCACTGGTGAGGCCCCACCTCGAGTGCTGTGTCCAGTTTTGGGCCCCCTACCACAAGAAAGATGTTGAGGTGCTGAGTGGGTCCAGAGAAGGGCAACGAAGCTGGTGAGGGGCCTGGAGAGTAAGTCTTATGAGGAGAGGTTGAGGGAGCTGGGGTTGTTCAGTCTGG
>JAOXNO010000024.1:45778649-45801335 GCA_028565335.1 Limnodromus scolopaceus
CGCGAGGCCGGGTCGCGCGGCGGCGGCGCTTCTCCTGGCCCAGCCGGCGGCGGCGGCGGCCCCCGCGGCGGTTATGGCGGCCGTCCTGTCCCCGCGCCTCTGCGACAGCGACCCGGCCACGCCCGGCGCCCAGTCCTTGAAGGTGAGAGCAAGGCGGCGGCCGCGGGGCCCAGTGCGGCGGCCTGGGGCGGGCGGCGCAACAAGCCGCCTCTGCGGGAGGCCTTGCCCCCTCCTGCCCCTTTCCCGGGCTCGCCTCACGCCTCCCTGGGGAGCCGGACGGTGCCAAGCGGCCTCCCACGCCCCGGGCCGAACTTCGGGTGGAGGTCCGGGGATAGGGGGGGGGGGGTGGGAGGCTCGGCCGGGTGCCCGGGGACCGTCCGCCTTCCTAAAAGTCCTTCGGCGGGAGCGGAGCGGAGCGGAAGGTGGTTCCGTAAGGCTGGGGGCGCCCCAGCGTGGCGCCCGGCAAAGTTTGGGTCGAAGTCGCAGGGTCTTGTGCCTGGGCCCTGCGAAATCGCACCCGCGCCGCCTGTGGCACCGCCGCGTCCTCGGTGCTCCCCCTGCCCCCGCGCCCGGGTGCAGGTTGGCAGTTACTTTTTGAAAGGCATCTTGGTAATTCAGGCTTACATAATAAAGGATGGCTGCGTAGATCTTACAGTTGATAGACACACCAGGAATTTGTAATGTAACCGTATTTTGAAAGGACTAACCGGCGTTTTACAGAAACAGACTTTTTCAAGGGAAGAAGGAGCTTTTTTGGGCAATGTTTGACTTTCCATGTAAAGAAGGCCACAAGATTGGCCCTAATTATTATTTTTACTGCAGTAACGGTGGTTGAACTACAGCGTGTCTTAGATCTCAGTGCAAAGGTTTTCACTTTTTCTGCCAAGTCCTCTGCAACAAACTGTCTCGTTTCCTGGAGTGTTTTAGTCTGTCAGCCTGTGTGAATGGATTTGCTGAAGTTTTCAGCAAATAAGAAAGCAAAGATGGAAATGGAGGACATTCATCTCTCCTGTGGTACAGGTGCTCATATTTTTTAACAGTACTGGATTTAGTCAAAGAAAAATTCAAAGCAAAAGGAGAAACTGACATGTGGCACCTCCTCCTGTCAGATTGAGATCTATTTTTTAAAAATGTTTTGAAGTCTCTTCATAGCTGTGATATAGCAAAGCATGACTTTGGCCCTGTTCATGTTGTTGTCGAGGTCTGAAGTGCATTAATGTTCCATGTGGGAAGTACGGATGAACCACTGATGAGAGGTAGCTGTGTCACAAAATATTGTCATCTGATACTGTTTTGGTTGAGGACTGCTACTTGGTTTGTCTAACCAAGTTTGTATAGGGTATTGTCAGCAATACTAGGAAATAGTATTACTAGTAATACTAGTGGAGATGCTGCTTACGTGATTCTTGAAGTATAGCTGCGTTAAAAAAACACAGTTTCATTAAATTTGCTTTTCAGTTTTTGTTATAGTATAAAAGATATTCCTGCTACTGCACAAGAAAGAAAAAAAAATGTAAAAAATTGTGGAAAATATAAAAAAAGCCAAAAATGCAGGAAACAAATGTTTTTTCCTGTGGCCTGTCTTGATTATAGTACTATGAATTGTTACATAACAAAAGTAATGTATTCTCATTTGCTGAAATCTTTTTTTAATGATATGTCAACTAATATGATACATAAAACATACTAGAATGAAAGACATTTGCTAAAATATGTCTAGTAATTGTTCCTGTCATTATTTAATAAGTAAAGATAATTGGGCCTGATGCATTTGTTTCTGACAGGTTAATTCTTCTTTCTTAAACTTTTCATAAAAGTTATGAAACACAATTCTTTCACACTACTCTAGAGTTTGAAATACTTAAAAAGCTATTTTATTCTTGCTTCTAGTAGCACCACTAGTAAGTGGTGACAATAGTCAATTCACTTGAACATCTCTGCCTTCTGTTTCTCAATTATAAACATGCAAGGGTGATCACTAAATGCTTCTAGAGTTGTTCATGATGTAGGTAGGAGTTGTATAGCCTATTGGACAACAAACAAAGCAGTGAAAAATGCAAGAAGACCAATTGAATCATTGGTCTGCTAGACTTTATGGAACTCTTTGTTTTGTTTTGTTTTTCTCCTCTTCACCCTTTATTCCCTTTGTTCATATAGAACTCATTAAATCTGAATAGTGACACCTCTAAGTTAACTTCATAATGTCCCCTTGTAATAGCTTTGTTCTGTGCTGAATCTATTGGAGTACAACTTCAGGTTTTTTCTTTTTATTTTTTTTCCCCCACAAAAGACAAGTCTTTGCTACTTGCTGTAATCATATCTTTTTATAAAGTATATACCATTCCTTTTATTTTAACTGTATGTCCTGTCTGTAAACTCCTGTGTTACTTTTGGAAATATATCCCTTGATTTTATAAGCATCAGCTCTCAGCAAGGGCTTGATGTTTTTGCTCTGCCCTTGCTGTTGCTTTTGAGAGTTAGCCTGATTCAGGAATTAGTCTTGTTCCTGACTGTCACCAGTTAGGGCAGTTTGCTGGGTCTACAGCTGTCTGGCCACACTGATGCCATAGGTAGTTTACATCAAGAATGATGAACCTGTGGTTGGAGCCACAGCTCTGTCTATTCAGTGCTCCACCTACACGCAGCAGGTGAGAAACTATCCAGTTCTCCTTCTGTGCCGCTATGTGTCATGCACCTACTTTATAGCAAGTAATAATTTGCTACGTAAACTGTCCTATGAGTTGTTTATAAAGAGTGTTATTAAGTTGCTCAGTAGTTCAGGTATATTTAAACTGTGGATTGCCTTGCAATATTTTTTGACATTTTACATTATCTGCTGAATACTCTTTAATTTTTTTTCATATTTATCTTCATTTTCATTTCAGGATGACACAGAAGAAAATTCCAATGATGGCAGCCAGCCATCCAAAAGACGACGTATGGGCTCAGGGGACAGTTCTCGGAGCTGTGAAACTTCTAGTCAAGACCTTGGGTAATACTAGTTTTTCTTTGTTAGTCTTATAGTATTGTTCGATATGCTGAAGTATTAACTCTTCTTTCTCTGCTTGTGTATTTTTCATATATATTTCCAAATTGAGGCAATATCCTATGAGTAGCTAGCTGTCTTTTTCTCCCAGCATATTTTAAGACATTTTATTTTAAAATGACACAAAACATGCTTCATTTAATTTACAATCATAAGCACAGCTTACATGTTGTTAAAACGTAGCCTATTTTTTGAATGGATGTTAACTCTGTAGTACCTGCTTTTCCTGGTGTCCTGTCTGCTATCACAAATATCGCTTTCTTTGTGTTCTGTCACTCAGCATGTTGATGAATGCTGGTTTGGAGAAATTTATGTGAAGTGGGGTGTAACAAAGTGAATTTGAAATGGGTTAACAGGACGCAGTGTTCTAAAGTAGTTGTCCAACTTCATAATGTTGTTCATTGACATATAAATAGGAATTATTGGATATCTGGAAATATAAGTATCCCTCTTAAGGAGTTTTTGATTTGTTCTAACATTATTCTTATACTTAGATACAGCTATTTTCCTGCTGAAAACTTGATAGAATACAAGTGGCCACCGGATGAAACAGGAGAATACTATATGCTTCAGGAGCAAGTCAGTGAATATTTGGGTGTGACTTCCTTTAAAAGAAAATATCCAGGTATTTATTTTTAAAGTTTTTCTTCTAAAAATTTTTGTCTTCCTACAGTTTGGATGTAATCTGTGTCTCTGACTATAGCATTAGCCAACTGATTAAGAAAAGAGCCTAGCAAAAGCAGACCTGAATTGCGTATGTTGTACTTTTTATTTTTGTTACTGACATATTGAAAATGTATCCTATCGTTTTCAAAGTAATTTAAGACTTACTGAAAATCTGTAAACAAGTCTGATTTGAAGATTAGATCAGCAAGTACCTTTTGAAAACTGACCTCAGTTTTATTTTTAAGTATTTTGTCGGTGATTTCTTACTATATAGCTATATCTCCATATTCTGTTTCCTGATTTGTGGCAACATTTCTACACTGTGGAAGAATTTAAAAAAATGAATTGGGGAGGTTCTAGGATTTGAGCCTTCATTATTCAGAATTGTCAAATCCAGTTCTTCAGTCATGGAATTTTTTTTTTAAAGGGCATATTAAAAGAAAAAAAAGAATGTACCTTCAGTGCTTGATAGTGTTTTCTGCATCCCAACACATCTGGTTTTTTTCAGTATTTCTGTAAATCATAACTACAGGCAAGTTACTCAGAAAAATTAATGAAGTCCCTACAATGTATATTAAATTTGAAATCAATTTATACAGTTATTGGGTTTGTAGGAATAGCAGTGTAATAGAGACTCTCACTGCCTGGAAATAAAATTGTCAAAATACTTTGATACTGTTTATGGGGGAGTTTGAGTAACTGTGCGCATTTTTATTGCTGTTTTTTGTTTTCTTTGGAGATCTAGAAAGACGAGATCTATCTCACAAGGAGAAACTCTACCTCAGAGAACTAAATGTTATCACAGAAACTCAGTGCACGCTAGGTAAGAAAACAAATTGTTAGATTCCTTGTTACAGTGTTAAAAATATGACACACTGAAAATGTGATTCAGTGTGGTAGAGAAGAATTGCATCACTATCAACTGAAAATATAAATTCTGAAATGTAAACTGGTTTATTATTAATTTGTGTAAATTGGCCATGAGGTATCGGTATTCCAGATTTATTACAAAAAAATAAATTTTGGATCTATTCTAATTACTCAGCAAAATCCCTTTTATGTTGTAAATTAATTTTTAAAACCTCTTTCTCCTTCTTGATAAGAGAACACCATAATTTTTCAAACTAAAAAGTACATCAGTCTTGTTCTGCTGAGTTAGTTGGAACTCGGCAAACGGTATATCTTACATGAGTTGGTTTATATGGGGTTAGAAGTGTGTGCGTTGAGAACTTTAATATACTTGAAATGGAATGGTGTCATTGATAGGGGTTATATTGAAAGAGTTTGAAGTATTTTTTTCTTCCTCTGCTAATACATGTGACTTGAAGCATGTTAGAGATTAAATGACGCCTGCCTTTTTTTTTTTCCTGTGTATCGTGGGTTTGTGCAAATGTAACGTCATTTTATATACTAACAGTCTTTGGTATACCACCTTCTTTTTCACCTGCCAGCTCTCTTCACTTTTTACTTTTTATTTTTTAACTTAAATATGTGGGAGAGAACAGTATCTAATTTTTATCAATAACAGCAAAGCACTATATTCTGCCTCATATCCAGTATTGGTGTATGCTGAATTAACTGTCCCTACTTTTTAGGGTTATATTTATAATCAGTGGTAGTAACATAGGTCAACCTCCATTCTATTGTCAGTGTTTGGGAATTAGTTGTGTTGGAACCTTCAAAGGAGGAGTTCTGCATTGTAGCTGCAAACTGAGGCATTCCGACTTCTGAACTTTAAATGCTTTAATTAGGAGTCAGCAGTCTGTGTGCAGTTTGCTCCTCTGAGTTGCCCTCGCAGTGATTCTTCCTTGATTTGTATACAGAAATTACGTAAAACTCATAATTTCATTTAAAGTTCTGCAAGTTAATGAAATTAACACTTCATCAATATTGGAAAGTGAAGCTAACAGTTCACCAGGTCCCACTTAGAACAAAGGTTCTGCCTCACAGGGGAATTTAGTTGGTTAGTAGGTGGCTGAGTCAATGTCAAGGGATCTGTAGCTGTAAGCAAGAGGAAAAATGAGCCTTGATTCCTTGGATAGAAGCAAACTCCTAATCAGCCTTGAAAGCTGAACAGCACAAGCTCACTCCTGCTTGAGAGAGAAGCGTTGTGCACAGCGGAGTGTTGTCTTTAGCTGTTCAAAAACTTGATCTTTGTGGGATATAAATAACCTACAGTTACTTTTGCCAGATAGCATCATTATTGCTTTTATCTATTTTAGGTCTAACAGCTTTGCGTAGTGATGAAGTCATTGACCTTATGATTAAAGAATACCCTGCCAAACATGCTGAGTATTCTGTTATACTGCAAGAGAAAGAACGTCAGCGAATAACAGATCATTATAAAGAGTACTCTGTAAGTAGTGTATAAGTGAACCAGATCTGTAACATGGGGAGTATAAGAAAAGGCTGTTCTCAAACTGATAGTGAAGTGTATATGAATTAATAAAATTGTTTTTATTCCAGCAAATGCAGCAGCAGAACACACAGAAAGTAGAAGCCAGTAAAGTTCCCGAATATATTAAAAAAGCTGCCAGGAAAGCTGCAGAATTCAACAGCAATTTAAACCGAGAGCGGATGGAAGAAAGAAGAGCCTATTTTGATTTACAGACGCATGTAGGCAGATTTAAATTTCTTATCAATATGTAGCTCCTTGCTTGTTTTAGCAAAGTTGGTTTTGGTACCGTTTTAACTATATTATCAAGAGGTTTGATTAGTCTTGTTTCAGTCATGTAAGGACTTAGACAGTTTTGCTGTTAAATAGGTAATACTGCTAAAAATAATAATCTCAAATATATTGAATGCAAAATTTAGGTTTTTTTAGATTGAAAATACTTTCTTGGGAAGGTTTAAAAATGTTAGTGTTGCTTTGTCATGTCTTTGATCTGCTGGTAGTAGCATAAAACTAAGAGAGAAGTTTAGGTTACTAAGAAGCTTCTGTTGCTGTTGTATCCAGTCATGTAAATGGCTAATTCTTTTTTGGAACACCTCCAAAATTTTGCCTGAACAGTATCTAGGGTAAAAAGGTAAACTATTTTTTCGCCTAAAAGAGCGCTGCCTGTCAGTGTTATGCCATTGTTTTTGTTAGGTGTTATATTATTTTTGTATTATATATATTTCATGCTTCTGTGCCTGATTTAAAACAAATTAATTTAGCTGGAATTTTGAAGCAGGACTGTTCTGCTTGTGTAAAGACAGCAAAGCAAAAATTTTCTCTATGCAAATTATTACATGGCAGCCCGTTATGGAAAATTTGAATTTTTCTGGTATTGACCTATGCTAGAGACAGCATAGTAGAAAATTAGTTTTTATTTCTTTCTAAGGGAAAGAAGGCTTCTCTGTAAGTTTCTTTCCATGTATTTCTATTATTAATGGATTTTTTTATAGTATGGCCTGGTTTCAGAATTGGATGGACACATGTTCTTGCTACCCTCTACCAATATACACCAAAAATTATAATTCATGCTAAAGATGCCAGTTACAAAGTTAATGTTTACTGTTTCCATTGTTAAATTTTTAAATTATTTTATATGATACACAGTTAGAAGTAGTCTTACCTAATATTTGTTCTGTTCACTAGTTACTTAGTGATTGCACTTAATCCATAACACGATTTTGTGAGAGGGATCTCTTACCATTTTAATGAATTGGATTTCCCATGGGAGAACTCAGGTAGCTGTTCCAACTCAATAAAACTGGCTAGTTAATATCTGGGGGGTGTAGATGGTGAGGAAGGCTCAGAAGTTTGTATGTGAAACAAAAACGTTGTTTTGTATTAAACAATGCAGATTATCCAGGTGCCTCAAGGAAAATACAAAATCTTGCCTACAGAGAGAACAAAGGTTAGTCCTTATCCAGTGGCTCTCATACCCGGCCAGTTCCAGGAGTACTACAAAAGGTATTTTAAAAGCATCCTAACTGCCAACTCTTGCACTGATCTACTTTCTCTACATCTAGCAGACAGAGAACATTTCAATGTATTTACTGTAAGGTTTTGAATTCATTTTATGTTTGAGACACTTGCTAGTCTAATAGATGCATAGCGTGACAGCTTTTGTCAACAAAACGTTACTGGCTGCCAGAGTACTGTCTCTGCTGGTCTGTTGCAGTGCCTGAGATTTGGCCTGCTCAGGTACTTACTGTGGTAAAAGGAGACCTTGATTTCACTCCTGCCCATCTCATGTTCACTTATCATCTACCTCTGGATGTGGGCTAAGGTTAGTATTGCTATGTCAAAATGCTGACTCGTGATCACGTTTTCCGCATGACAGCCTTACTGTCCTTTTTTAAAATTTTTAGAAAGTTTTTAATTTAGCAAAAAAAAAATTTACCTGGTGGCATGTTCCCATTTGACAAATACAACTGATTTGAAAATTATTGCCTAAGTCTTATCATCCGTACAACAGAGATGGTACTCATCCTATACATGGCACCATTTTCTTTAGAGAAGCGCTTTATTTGCATATGCCTTGCTCATTGCAGTGTGTGTGCTTACAGCCCACCCCAAATTTTTATGCTACAGGATACTCTTGAAAGATTTCAGTATTATTAATTTAATTGAATTAAAAACACTAGATATCTTGCTTATATTGCACTTAGAAGCTGCAAGTGGAACTACTTATCCTTCTTAATGAAGGACACAACCTTTCAAGATATACATCAGAATAATATCCTGCTCCTTACAATGCTTGTCCTTAATACCAAAGGACTTTCACTTTTTTCTTAGTATTGAAGGTTAAAAAAACCAAACCAAAAAAGGGTGGATTACACATATTAAGCTATATCTGGCTATAAACAATGTGATTAGGTCTTCGCATTCTTCTGAAATTATATTTTTATATGCATTTTTTGTTCTCCTTCAGTAATCAAGGAACTCAGGCATATAACTATATTCTTTACTTTGGACCTTTGCTGTTTGTGTGCCCTGGGTTAGAATTGTTGTGGACTGGGCGTATAAAAATAAAGTATATAGTTGATGTGCATAGTAATGTGGAATGGTTAAAGCTTTTTAGGGGTTCGATGGTCTCTTATGATTATGTAGGTTTGGAACATTGCAGATATACTCTTACTATGTTCCACGAGCATCTGCTATATAGAGAAGACGAGTACTAGATAGTATTACATTTGGGAGGAGAAATTAATACATTTTCTTTGTTGTCAGAACTGAATGTTTTTATGTGCCTTCCTGAAAAAAGGGAGGTTTTCTTACTCTTTCTCACTGAAGTCCTTGTATGCTGTGTGACTGAATATTTGTGCATAAAGTACACATTAATTAATTTAATGTTATTAATTTATTTATTTATTTTAGATACTCTCCAGATGAACTGCGTTACTTGCCATTAAACACGGCTCTTTACGAACCTCCTTTGGATCCAGAGCTGCCTGCGTTAGACAGTGATGGAGATTCAGATGATGCAGAGGAAGGGCGAGGTGATGAAAAACGGAAAACCAAAGGCAATTCGGTGAGACAAATTGAAAATATTCTTTAACAAAGAAGTCCTTTACCTTCACTTTTGTTAGTTTCAGTAGTTTCTTAGTAGAATCTCTAACATTTGCGAAATGAAGGAGAATCTTAATTTAAAAGTATACTTCCTTTTTTAGTACTTTTATTTTTTAACATTGCTCTCCAGCTTTCTGTTTGATCAGTTTTTAGAGTAAATCAAACAAATGCTTTAAATTTCAGGCAGTTTCTTCCTTTTTTTAAAAGAAATCTTCATTATGCTCTTTTACCGAAGGGGAAGTTGCTACCGTTTCTGAGAGGAGTGAACACTAGTTCAGGTCTCAGCTTATTTGGCTATTTAAAGTGTTGCAGAATCTGTCATTTAAGCAAAGATATTGACAGCCTGATGGTAACTTTTTTGTGATGTAGAAGCAGGGAGTACTCAATACAGAAACAGTTACTTTATTTCAATTCAAAAAGAAGGTTAAAAGTACTGGGGTTTTTGCATTACAATACATCTTTAAAAAGATGTTTATGTTCCCTCTATTTATGCAAATGCGAAATTAACTGTTATTGGAAGTTAAGGGAAACTATCATATATCTACCTTGATAATGTTTAAGTGCTCAAGAGCAGCTGAGCTTCAGATGAGCTGAGCAGAAGTGAACCATTGATATATTGGTGTAGTTAGTATGTTGGTGACAACCACTTTCTAGAAGTTTAACCCTAATTTTTAGAGAAATAGAATGTAAAATCACAGGTGCATTAAACAGTTTCTAGTTCAATTGACAAACGTGTTAGATGGTGGGTATATATAATGGTAAATTTTGCCGTATAAACACTTATTTTGTTTGAATATTCGTAAAATAACTGAGGAAGAAAGGAAGGAATCGGCTTGTAGGCTAACAAGGGAGAGAGACATAGCTGTTAATACTCCCTTTCTGCTTGTGTTTTTTTGGAGAAAAAGAAACCATATAAATTCGGCAGGCTAAACGCCAATTCAAAATTTTGGTTTAATCATACTCCAGCTTTTTTACAGTTGGTCTTTAACAGTTTCTTCCCAGTTCCTTTTTCCGCTGACTTCCATTCCCCTTAATGGTAAAGTGAACAAAGCAGACTATCCTTTAATTTTTCACAGAATTTCAGAAGTCTTTATTTTTGTGGCAGAATGCAGAAGGGAAAATGTCCTTGTGTTGGAAAAGTGTAGGGAAAATTTAAAATGAGACTCCTGTGAAGTGGGTTTGGCTATGGGAGCAGGGGTTTTTTGCTAGTCCCTGGGGCATATTGTTCGGGGAAAAATATCTGTTGAACACAGAAGTGGGCAGTTGTCAGGCCTCTTTTCCTGAGTTTTGGGCTACTTACCATTCATCAGATCTCCCTGGTGAGTCCTACAGTGTGCTTCCTGCTTTTTCCTTTTTCACCCTCCCCATTGTTGGAGTCAGGTAGCAATTTTTCTCTTCTGTAGTGTTTAGTGGACTGTCCTAAATAACCCCTCTCCTAAAATAATGGTGAAACATACCATTTCTTGTTCCCATATATTTTGTTTTGCTTTTGTGTTACACTCCTCCCTTTGCCCTGTGTCTGTTTTGTCTGTTATGATTCCAGGCTGTGGGGCATAGGCTGATTACTATTATATTTCTACAGAGTGTCATTTACTGTAGGGCACCATTGTTATTTGGCCTTTTGGGTTTTATTATAATGAATATGATTAATTATATTGCTTTCTTCTGGAGCTTTTTGGAGGCCTTTATTAACACTTTTCTGAGAAGATTCTTGTGCTGCTGCTGTTAATTATGCTTACATTGATCTCTCACCCTCTTTGAACCTTTTCCCCTCTTTCTTGCCTCCCCGTTCCTCAAAAGAAAATGCTTTAATTGCAGCATAAACTCTGTTGTTTGGTTCTGTATTAAATACTGGAGTGTATTTTGCCTTTGATGGCATTCTGCAATCCAGATGAAATATTTAGGTTGCTCCTGGTGAAAATAGTAGATGAAGGTGGCATAAAAAACCTTCACATGTTTAATTCAAGGCACTGCTATTTGGTAATACATTTTAAATGCATGGCAAGGGCACTTTTAATTTTTTGCTGGCCCTTTAATTTGTAAACAAGATGTTGCATATAGTGGATTTCTTGCTGACTTTTAAAGAAAACGGTTCAAAGAATTACACTGTTGTGCTCTCCACTCTGGTATCAAGACCAACTGGAAAATATGACTGCTGTTGCTGATGCCAGTCTCTTAGCATGAGAAATAATAGATAATAAAGATTATGAGCAAAGGTGTTCTAGATTGTGATGTACCCCATGCTTTTGTGGAAGGAGAGATATATCCTCCTCTTAGTTGGCTCTAGGAGGCATAGGAGAGACTTGTCTGTCTATCCGAAAAATAAAAAATATAGCTATGGTATTTTTATTATAGGACAATTCGTCTGGCAATGTATCTGAAGGTGATTGCGCCACAGACAACCAGGAGGATTCTTTTCAGGGAAGACAAAAAACAAGAGACAAAAGTGCTACTCCAAGAAAAGATGGTTCCAAACGTTCTGTATTATCCAAATCAGTTCCTGGGTACAAGGTAGAAGAAAAAAGCCCCTGACTGAACTTCTTTACTGACCAGCCTCTCCCCGAAATACTTGTTTTTTTCAATAATATGGAACTTCTGCTTGCTGTTCTTCACTAGATGCTCTCCTGTTGTGCGCTCCATCTGTTTGCTTCCTTACTTCCTTTTTGCTTTTATTTCACGTGGGCCTTTCCTTTACCCTAGCTATACAGTGGCCTCTGTTTCTGTGAACTTCTCAGATTCCCCGGCAGTAATACCAGAAAAATCCATTGTGGATTTGTCATTGGAACTCTACATCATTCTGTCTGCTTTAACACGGCAGTCAGAATTACTTGCCCGTTCAAAATTATCATTCAATATCCGTTGTTTTTTTTCTGCTCTATAGTATGGTAGCATGCCAAGAGATCAGTGCTGTAAAGTGCAGCTATGCAGCTGAACATACCGTTATGACGTTCATTTTAAATACAGTCTTTCATCCTGAGATGTTACGTTGTATAGGATGGAAGGCAAGAAGCTTACTACAGTTGTATAGGCAACACTACATAACCACTTCGACAGTATATGGAAAATAGCTTTTTATGTAGTTTATACTATGTAGAAATGTTCTTGGGCAATATGCTTTTATCCAAGCTAAAAACTTGGCGAGGATGTTAAAACATTTCAGCTGTCAAGCAGTGATTGCCAAACCTAAGACTCAAATCATCAGTATTACTGTATAATAATTTCAAAAATTAAGATAAAAATACTTTTCAGAAAAAATGGGAATTAACCCGCATTATTTATGTGTTATTATTCTGCATACTAAGAGAGGATCTGAATGTGATATAACACTTTTAAAGCACATTATTGCCTAGTCCTGTTCCACTGAAAAGAATGAAAATTTTCCTTTGACTTGTGTGGGAGCAGGAATAGACCCATAAAGAGGGAAAACACTACATTAAGATAGGGTTTAGTATTTAGCAATCAGGAATGCTTGTTAAGAGAGGTTATGGAAAAAGAAACTTTTTTGTGAGTGACAAGATCGTACATATTGAGAAAATGTCTTGTCAAAAGTGAGCTGTTGATGACTTGTATTTGATATTCATAAATACTTACTATCTGTATTTATCAAGATAACAGTAAAGAAACTGTTACTTACCTTAAGAAGCTAATTTCCGTCAAGAATTGGACAGCTTTGATAAATTTTCTCTACATACAATACCTGTAGAAGTTCATAACAGATAGCAAGCTCCAGTTGCGTTTTCTCTTTTCAGGAACGTACTAAGAAATATGCAAACTATGGAAATTTAGACTGTGGTACCATATGTATATTTTTTTATATATAACTTTGCAAATTGTTGTAGACACAGAATGCATACCAATATTCCCATGAACATGAAATCCAAAGGTGGAGCTTGAAATTTCTTTTTAGCTTTGTTAAACTTGACATTAGAGATTGTGTGCCACTGGTTTACAGAAGTTTCACTTAGCTGTGAAATGCCTGAATGTTTGATGAGTCCATTCTGTTTAATGGCCTTATAAATGCATAGGGAGAGAACCGATGGAGCAGAACTTTCTGCAAAGTTCTGAACTTCTAATGGTAGAAGAGCAATGGTAGCGTACGGCGTTGCATTATGGATTCCTGGAGCAATGACTTGTTGGTTCAAAGTCACCAATTGTGTTAGCAAGAAGGTATTACTGTAAACTTAGAGTGCCGCATCTTTGCGATGTCCGCACACCCTGCCTGCATCTGTCCTCAGGCTGCTGATAAGTCAAGGTGGCAATGTTGTGCCGGGAGGGTGAGAGGATTGGCTTTCTTGTTCGTGGGAATGTTTAAATGCTTTCAGTAAACCAAATTACATGAGCTGTTTTAACTGGTAAGACAGAAAGATTCTTGTTTGTTAGTCTATAAAAACACCAGATAACGATACACCGTATGTGCCTAAATGTTAAGGCACTTTGAGCTGAAGGCTTAACTGATTTAAAATATTGTCCCTGTGAATTCTAAACCTTTGTAATACTTTTGTTCTGTATTGTTCTCTAATATTTGACTATTTTTGTAGGACAGTGATCTTTTGGTTACATGTAGTTAAAATTGAAGGATGATTGCGATGGCATCAACATGCAAATGTATAGTTATAGCCACACGATGAGTATTACAGGATTCACACATTTCCACTGGGTTATTTTTGAGTAAAAAAAAATAATGTATTTTATATGGAGCCATTTTATTGTTAGTTCTTTAACAAAGAACAATTAGCATGTGTTTTACATTTTGTCATGTTACAAGTAGTAAGTCTTTGTTGCTGCAGGACTGGCTACTACAATTGCACACACAGGGTACTGTTAAAAGTACAGTTTTTTTGCACATAAAGCTGAAATATATTGAGAAACTATATTTTACAACATTTCTGTTTCGGGTCACTGTATATGAAAATGGCACACTTTGCATTCAGAATAGGATATCTTAGATCTTATAAAAATGGTGTAGTTGGAACACGTACTTTGAGCCCTGCAACACAGCAGCATGGAAGTGAAAATTGCAGAGCAGGCAGTCATCATTTTGACCCTGCATTCATTTTCTATCCCTTCCTCATCGCAGTAGGATGAGTATTAAAGGATTCACACATTTCCACTGAGTTATTTTTGAGTAAAAAAATAATGTATTTATATGGAGCCATCCCAATAGGATGAGGACACAGAAAGCAAAATTTACTCTAAGCAGATGGGATATTATGACTTCCCATTTGGATTTGATAGACCTTTTTCATAGCGTTGCTAAAAGCCATTTATGGTGGTAGACCTTGAACTGGTTTGAAATGTGAATAGTCTTGCCTTTTTTTTTTTTCTTCATTTTTGTGAAAATACTTCCATACTGTTGGAACTTATTATTAATAGGCTGTGATTCTTACCCCCTCAACACGCACGATTTCTAATGAACACAATTTAGTGAAGTAAGAATAGATGGAAGCGTTGTTAATAAATGCATCTCTGTCAGTGTCTCACTTGAGAGTTCTGTGTGTCGGAGTGTTAACTGCACATACCCTAGCGCAGGTACAGTGACCGAAAAGCAGCTCGCTTTAGTTCTGCTGGAGTAGAAGGGAGTATACTGCTCTGTATTAAAGCCTGTATTAAATACAGATCCATAACAAACTAGAAGTCTGATTAGAAAAGTGCACTTGCTATTCTAGAAAGGCTTGGTTTACTTAGAAATAGATGAAACCACAATTAAAAAAAAAATTAGAATGTAGCCTAAACAACGGAAGGGTAAATGCTGCAACACTGACAAGGTTTAAGCATGTGCCTCTTTTGTTGGGAGGAGCAGGGTATAAAGGTATACATGTAGGAGACATGGAATAGGTAACAGTAAAAGAGTTTATGTGTGGTTTTGCTTTCATTATATTTATTATTTTGTAGAGACGTTTGTGAATGTTAGACTTCTTTTATTGTTTTATTATATTTATGTATAAAACAGGTCGACTCTGCTTTTTTTAAAATAAATAAGCAAAAAAAAGTCTGTATGAATGCCTCTGTCATCTTTTGAAGGAAGTTACCTATAAAGAGCTGGTATGGTATTTTGGTTTTTTAAATAAAACTCCTTAGACCAGACAGCTTGAAGCAGACTGTAGCCAGGTTATAACTTAAAAAGCAGATTGAAAACTTCAGAAAACTTAAAGAAGTGCGTCCTGACTATTTAAAAATGAGTCAAGGTACTGTTTTGCTAGGTGCTAGAAAAAACTGGCTGAGGAAATAGACAAACTCAAAGAGAAGTTGTATTGCAAAAGATCTCAGTCATTTTTACATATTTAGATGTATGCATATATGTATATAGAGAGAGTTCTGTTTTCACTTTTAAAATTTATTTTAAAATTAAGCTTCACTCTTCTCCCACCTTCTGTGGTTCGTAGTTGACTGGAACTCTCATTTCTTACTGACAAGCCATTCAGTTACTTGGAAAACAGGATATGCCTTGAACTCCCTCTATGAGCTGCCTCTTTGCAGCAACAATTTTAAAAACTCTGGCACTAGTCACTTTAACATCAGTGAATACTATATTAATTTTGAACGGCATTTCTCACTAATTTCATTATGCAGAGGTCAAAGCTCAACAGTGCAACCACTGAAATGTTTCTGAAATTCCTTGGTCCTCATTGGGATACAGCACCATTGGTGTGTTTCCGGTTGGGATACAGAATTCATATACAAACGTTACTCACTGTAAGAGCCTGCTATTTCTCTCTTGCCTTTTAAATGGATCTCATGGACCCAAGTACACTCCAGGGGATCACTTGGAAAGGTGATGAATGTCCAGCTGTAGTTAAATGCAAGGGTGTGTATTTCTTACAGCGATTACAACTGGATACAAGAAAGAATGGTAAAACAGATAGCCATGTACAGCACAGCTAACCAGGTATTTTGAAACTAAAGATACAGAAATCAAGATTACTGCTTTTTTAATTCATTTTCTGTATTTGGGGACAAATGTAATGCAAATGGAAAATTGGATTTGATTTTTTCCATAGACAGGAAGTCTGCATGGAGATTCATAAAGAAGTATTCTATATTGGAAAAAAATACTGAATTTTTTAATGTTATGTCACATTTAATTGACATAGAGGGGAATGTTAGCTGATGAATTCATACAAGAAGCGAGTACATGCTTTTGCTCCAATTTGATTTACATATAACTCGCTACGTGTGCCAAACGCAAAATTCTATGTAGTTAATCTACGATTTTTTTCAGTGCTGCTGCTTGTCAATTATTGTCGTGTATTTTATGGTTCACCCATCATAACAGATAGTTCATTAATTTTAAGCGTAAGGAGATATATGACGTTTCCTGTTAAATCTGTCAATTCTTCTGGAATGAATTTATAGCCCTCTTCTACCCTTCCAGCCAAAGGCCATTCCAAATGCTATATGTGGAATTTGTCTGAAGGGTAAGGAGTCCAACAAGAAAGGAAAAGCTGAAGCTCTTATACATTGCTCCCAGTGTGACAACAGTGGTAAGTATCTGCATACACTAAGCGGATTCCTAAGGGAGTTTGTTTCCCAGATCTTTTTGTGGAAATTCTTAGTGCTGTCTACAGCCGTCTACCAACAGTCCGGTTGCCTTTTCTGTCCTTCGTTAAGACTCCATCTCTGTTTGATGTTTCGGGTACTAGCACGCTCGGTGCCCTGTGGGATCTCACCAGGAGGGGAGCGAAGCTTCAACTTCGGAAAAAGCAAAACAGTCTTAACTGATTTTACACTCTGTTTCAGATGCAAAAGTAATAATATTGGTTTCAATCTAGGCCACCCTTCTTGCCTTGATATGACCCCGGAGCTTGTTGCTATGATTAAGACTTACCCTTGGCAATGTATGGAGTGTAAAACGTGCATTATATGTGGGCAGCCTCACCACGAAGAAGAAATGATGTTCTGTGATGTATGTGACCGTGGTTATCACACTTTTTGTGTGGGGCTTGACGCTATCCCTTCAGGTAATAAATTAAGAGTTAATTGTTCCCTTCTCACCTCCTCCGAGTCCTGGGCTTTCTCCATGAGAATTAATATATGTATTGCTTTTGAAAGAATAGCTTAAAAGAAGTGTGAAGGGTAGGAGTAAGCAACAGTGTAGGAAAGCATTCACGCTGTAGGACCTGATTTTTTTAATAAGCTTTATTTCTGTATATTTGGTTGTGCACAGTTTAACCTGGCAATTCCTGTACAGGAAATATAATAGGCTTTTACAACAGAATCCGAACAGACTCACTCAGAACTAGGTTGTTGGTAGTTTTTTTTCCTTTCCCATATCCACAGAATACTGAGAATAATTACCTCTTTTCATAAAAGAAATCTGTAAAGAGGCTTTATTGCTGCATATTGCTGGAGTATAGCTTTCACATTAATAAAGTGTTTGTGCTATTATTTCAGTTTCTAAATTAAAAAGTATGCTGAATTTAATATTCGTAAACACCTTTTTAAACCCATTCCTTCCCATTTTTTCTTAAACATCAAAGCTGGAAGTGAAGTACCTAGATGTCAGGCAGCCTGTACCTTTAAATTACCTGGTCGCTCCTACTACCTGGCCAACTCAAGGCAGTGTAAAGAAAGCTTCAGACATATAAATAACATAGTACTGTTGCTTTTCATGTAATACTAAATCCATGGTAGGTTAGTTCAGCGGCTGTAAGTTCTGCAGTTACTACAGTTGTAGTAGCTGTAACTACAGTTCTTCAAATACACTGTATAGTCCCATTTTGGGAAGCACTTGTGCTAGCTGTCACTTCAGTACAGTTTAGGTAGCCAATTTAACTCAGGCTGACCTAAGGACATAATCTAAACAAAATAGATTATATGCCTACAAAATTACCAAAGCAGCCTTTATGATTCCAGCTGTTGTAATATAAACGGATAAATACTTCTATTCTTTGCTCAACCCTTTGATTGTTCCCTCAGTAAATGAGTTTTAGTACAAGGTCTGGCGAGGAACCCCTGCCAGCAGTTTAATCTGTGCTGCCTGACTGCACCGAAATAATTGACGTTGGTTTGGGGAGCGGGACCCCGTACCTGTGGCAGAAGAGCAACCTTCCCCAACTGCCCCTCGTTTCTGCTCAGCTCAGCTGCCCCTAACCCCCGGCTGCGGTCATTCCTCTGAAAATATCTCTCGCAAACTCAAGCACTGTTTGTCAAGGTCTTTCCTAACAACCACCTCCTTAGCAGTGCTGGCGCTTCTTGAGGTCCACAAAGATTAGTGTCGCCAGCTGTTAGATGTAATGAGTCCACAACGGAAGGTGAATTTTATACGCTGCTTTCTGTACCTTTTAGAAAAGAGCCTACATTTTAAGGAAAAGCGCTGGTTGTTTACATTAAAGGAAGTACTGCAAATGGAAGAGCACCAATTAGTAGAATGGTGTGGAAGGTGCGTAACTAGATGAATGAGTAACAAAGGAAGTCTCCCAATAATTGATAACTTTCTTTTCTTAGGTCGCTGGATTTGTGATTGTTGTCAGAAAGACCCTCCCGTACCCCGAAGAGGAGGAAGAAGGGGGAAAAACAGCAAGGAGGGCTAAAAAATCCCCAAAACTTGCTGTCCAAAACTTAACTGCACAAATTAAAGTGATACTTTGGTGCTATTTAACCAACCACTCTAAGAGGAACAATACCACTTTTTTTTTTCTTTTGACCAAATAAACTTTTAATTTTGGCTATATAATGATTTTTTTGTCATAGAAGTCACTGATAATGTTCTTTCAGGTGTCTAGAGACAGAGCGAAATTCCATCTCAAAAAGAGAAGGCTTTCAGTAATGAAATTTAAATCGTACATGCACTGTTTGTATAAAATTATAGTATCATACCTGGTTATTTCAGTGCACTCATCAGTAAGCTCTGCGAAAAGAAAATTACAGAGCAATTTAAACATATACTATTTGCATAGCAATTGGTTATTTTGAAAGACTTGACCAAAGCAAAAAATACTCCTGGAAAAACTAACCTTCAAAGAAGAGTGGGCAGGATCTGACCTTCCTACAATGTACTGCAAATTCATTTCAGCAGAATTTTCGTTGCAAGCTAATGACTTATTCATAAAGATGTACTAAAAAGATCAATCACAAAAAGCTATAAAGGGAGGTGGTAAGAAAATACCTCTCAAGTTCAAGATACTATATGCTGCGTTGCTTTTAACGAGGAATGAAAATGTCATATTGACAAGTAACAACAGCTGAAGGCTTGCTCTCCCTGCAGTAATAGTGAAGAAGTAACACGCGCTGGATTCAGGTCACGGATTTGCAGAGGTGACGAGTGACTGGACAGACCTCTGCCTGACAGATGGCTGACTTGGTGTAGAGAACAAGCAGTCAAAACACAGATCATCTGTCCCCTCAGGTGACTGACTGGGTTTTCCTTCCTTTACCCTAGGCTCCTCAACTTGTGTATGCTCAAAAGCCAGCGTTAATTATTTTTACTGGAGATAATTGCTCAGTATCAGAAAAGGAGTAGATTTTCTTTTAAAATATGCTCTAAATTGAGAGGGGGCACTGAAGCGCAGCAGTTTATTTTACTTTTCTTTGTAACAACGATAGAAAATACTGACTTAGAGTTGATTTTCCTAAGCACCTGTTAAAGTGAATTTAACAAGATCCTGTCTGTACATTCATTTTGAAGCCCTGATTTCTGAAGAACACTGCAAATACTGTCCTTGCTGCTTAATTTACATATGGGGAGGATTTACAATATAAAATTAAAATATGGCTTTTTCCCCCACTTACTTTCTGGTTCAGGAAAAGTAACCTGAATACCTCTTCAGGAAACATAACAAAGATTATTAAATATTACAGCAAGTCATTTGTATTAAGTTTCACAGGCTGAAGTGTGATTTAGTCCAGTGTGTATCAATTTAAAAAAGAATTTCAAGTATTAATTTCAAGATCCCAAAAAGTATAGTCCAGAAAACAGACTCCCCATCCTGAAATTCGTCTTCTGTGGACTGTGAGTATTTCTGGTTTGCCTCCATCTCCTCAGGGTTGTAAGAAGCCTCGCCAAACGGGTACTGTACAACTGTTCGATCGTAGTATACTTTCATTTCAAACTCACTCTCCAGGTGAGAGGGGTGACCGTAAATCCCTATTCCCACTGGGCGGCGGAAGTGTGCGGGAACATGGACAACGTCTTGGCCACAAGTTACAGACTGTAACTCATATTCGTCAAAGCTGGGGTGAAGCGTCATGTCGGATACATACAAGTCTGCGTCACCTTTTAAACTTCGCATCTGAAGTACTATCTTTCCCTCATGATTCAGTCTCAAGTAGCTGTAGTTTCCTGCTCCGATCTGACCTTGAACAACATGAAGAAGAATCCATTCTTCAGGTACATCCTCTTCCTCGAAAGTATTTAGCACAAATAGTACTTGAGCTGCGACAAATATCAACGCTCTTCTCCAGTGTGCTGCCATGGTGTTAAGTTATGTTCAGACTCCTCCTGCGTCCCGTGTGCTACCCTGTGAATACAAAACATAATCCAGATTTTAGCATATTCTGTTCCTGGAAGGAACTGATTTTTTTTTTTTAATTTGGTAATTTTAGAAATCACCACTAGTCCATATAAAGACCAGCAACTTCAGTGAAGTATGTTCATTAACTTTTCTTCTTTTTTAATAGTAACAAAACCCGTTGCTAAGATGCACAGCTCTGTAGAATTAAAATGACTTGAATTTCTGAAAGAAGTTAAAACAGAAATTAATCAAGCAGGTGTTTTTTCATCCAGAACTGACACAGAGACTTTAGCTTCATTCTACCTGCATACATACCAAATTTGACAGATACCCAGAAGAAATGAAACCCAATAATGATTTTTAGCCTCGGTTTAAAAAAACAGTTAAAAAAAGAAGGCTTTCACATGCCTGAAGATGCTTAACTATGTATGGGGTATTTAGAGCATCCTATTTGTTCTCCCATCCTCTCATTTTAACTTCAGAAGACAGTAAAGGTGCTAGTCTGGATGTATGGAGCAGTATGCATTCTGACTTCCACTGGGAATGGAGTTAGAAATAAAACCAAATTATCTAGTGAGATAATACATTAATTTATGTTCCTGTGGTGTCGATTGTTTCTGGGACTACACTTGGCATACTTTCCCTGGAAAAAATGCATTTACTTTCCTGAAGATTTTGTTACCATACAAATGCTCGGCTTTTTACAGCACTTGCTTACAGAACAGAAAGCTGAAGTTACCGGGGCAAGGGGGAGAGGGAAAGGACTGCTGCAAGATTAAGGCTCTTGTACCTTTGCCTCCTTGTTGAATGCTCCCAGTCAGGCAGCCTGGGCGGCATGCCGGCAGCACGCTGGTCCTCTGAACAGCTGCACTACGTGTACGCATACAAAGAAGCAAGCTCTGAACCTTGCTGAAGGCTTCCTAAGTACACAGCTGACTGAATTTGACATGCAAATCACAGTCAAGTACAGGAGCCACACATCCCCTCATTCCTTCCAGAAGGACACTACAATTATCTTACACATGAAACCTACCGGTAAGCTGTTTTGTACCCTGCTAGCATCAAACCAAAGTGCACTACTTCCACTGAGACGTCACTTAAAGCTTCAGAGGTTTTACAGTTACACAGATCTAGGGAAAAAATGTACAAGTATTTCTGTAGTTCTCAGTTTTCTGCCCCAGAGGCCTCTACAATACAAGGCCACAATTCTGCAAGGACAGCATAAAAGGAAGCACGGCATTCACAGAACCTGCTAGACTGACAAATCCCCCTCAACGGCGACAGGAAAAAAAAAAACAAAAAAAAAACCAGTCTTCTGCCTCTTGTCTCCCTGTGTCAGGGAACTGACTCTCTGCCACTTTTCAACCGAAGCGGGGATGAAATATCCGCGCGGAGGAACAGGAAGAGCTGCACATCTGAGCAGAAAATAAATTAAGTTACCTTGGGACCAACGAAAGCGTTTGGCGCCGGAACGGCTCTTGGAAGGAGCGGGGATTTCGGGAGACCTTGGACAGAGACACCAGCGCCCCTGCCCGCCCCCGCCGACTCCCTCCCTCCCTCCCTCCCCGTCGTCGGCGGGACAGCCGCTGGGGGCACGGCCGGCTCCCAGGGACCTCCGACCGACTCCGCCGTCCTTCCCGGGTCCCGCCGGCGGCTCTGCCGGGCACGGCAGCGGTTCCGGCGTTACCCCGCCGACTGAGGGCCGGGGCGCGGCTCACCTCCGACCTGCGGCGAGGAGACGGCCCGGAGGAAGCAGTGCAGCAGACTTCGCCGACGTGCGGCATCCGAAGCGGGGCGGGGGGAAGTCGCGGCCAAGCCCCTCCCCAGGGGCGGGCTGAGGCGGGCCCGGCCTGGCCCCGGGCGCGGAGGCCGTCTCTGAGGAGCTGGCAGAGCGCCGCGCCGGGCCGCCCCCCCCCGCCCCGTACCCCCCAGGAACGGCACCGGGTCCGGCACCGGCTGAGGGGGGAGTGAAGGGACTTGGGGCTGTGAGAGGATGGGGGGGGGGGGGGGGGACGGGGGACGCC
>JAOXNO010000024.1:45809382-45863351 GCA_028565335.1 Limnodromus scolopaceus
TAAAGAATTTCTTTCTGGTGTCTAATCTAAATCTCCCCTCTTCCAATTTAAAACCGTTGCCCCTTGTCCTGTTGCTATACTTCCTCGTAAAGAGTCCCTCTCCAGCTCTTCTGTAGGCTCCTTTCAGATATTGATAGGCTGGTAACTTGATAAATATTGGGACTAAAATGGCAATCAAATGAAAACATTTTGCAAGTCTCTCAAATAATTTAGTAAGTCAGTCTTCAAGTTTTATTTTCTCTGCCTGATTCTGCTGATCAGGGGTAATTTTCTAAGGGCAGCCATGCTGGAGTCTGTGATAGTTGGCTCCTGTGATTGCAGGACTTGAAGTGTCCAAAACCTTATACTCCCCTAGCCCTTTTAGTTGGCTAAAGAAGTGAAACAGATGAGAATCTCTTCAGATAAATTTGTGAAACAAGGTCTTAGGAAACAGCTTTTCAGAAGAAGGATGTTTACATTCAGAGAGAAACGAAACATGAACACAGAGGAAAGGTTGGGAGCTAAACAGAGGCTCACAGCCACATTCAGAAAGCAGGGACTGACTGGCTGTGATCTTTTCAGTCCCAGCTGTGATAGCTATGATAAATGTAGTGAAAGTACTTGTGGAGATGATGGCTCATAGAAATAACAACATGAGAGAAAAAATTTGGTTTTAGTTAGGTTTCTTAAGCAACTATTAATCATAGAATGTGTCACTCATAAACAGTCATGTTAATAATGAAAGTTGACTTATATGTGGGTCTATAGGTCATAATAAGTATCATTATTATTAATAATGACCTCTTATTCCAGAGCTCAATATGGAAATTGTGAAATTATGCAAGCTCCCCACGTGAAATCTAGAACCAGTTCAAGTATGTCTTTTCATTAATTTAGCTAAATTCACCAAGAGGTCAACCTAAGAAAATATGATAATATGCACTTCTGATTACTTTGTGAATCCATACCAGATGAGCTTCACCTTTTTCACTATGGATATTTATCAATTAAACAAATCCCTACATAGTTACAAAAAAAAAAACAACTGGGAAAAAATCCTTACCATATTCTATCACTTTCAACGGCTGCATTTTTCTGTTTTCACCACATGATGGCCGTTGAAGTTTGTGTTTTCCTTAAAGATCTCAGTAGATGCCTATCTTTTTTTTTTTTCTCTAAAGGTGTGGGACTATTCTACTGGCCAGTTAATATATCAGTCAGGAGTATTAACAGGTAAGTTGTTTTTTTTTTTATACATACTTATTCATAGCAAAAAAATCCTTTCTCCTTAACAATAACATAGAATTATTATAGAAGTTTTTAGTTGATTTAGTGAAAACAATTCCTTTAGACTAGGTAGTAGTAAACATATTATACTTTAAAACCAGTAGTAAATATATTTTCCTTTAAAGTGTACTTCTGGGTAGATAGTTTTAGTGTATTTTCATAAACAGCTCTTTTTGTACAGGCTGTGCGTATAACTTGCCATTTACTGAGATATGCAAATGAAGCTCTCTTGTTTTGTAGGTACAGTTCCACTGTTTCTATACTAAGTGCTTCTTTTCTTTCAAATTTTGTATATGACATGGAAAGAAATACTATACCATATGTAGATGTATCAGCAGTGTCTGCAGCTGATCACATATACTTACTTTAAAAGTGAAAACTACTTTTAAGAAAAGATAAAAGCAAGAGGACAGAAGAGGAGGAAGGCAAGCATTATCTCCAGTGCAGCAGAAAGCCCCCCTTCCAATAGCATTTTTCCTTCAGGAACCATATAATTTTCAATGAGACCTGCTCAAGCTCCCTTTTGGTTATTCCTGCTTGTGGTGTCAATAGTGGTGATCAGAGCACACACTGAGGGAACGAGCTGCATGGAGATTGGTTGTTAAGCTTTGTGCATACATATTATTGGGTGACCTCATGTAAACTAAAACCTAAAACCACATGGTAGGAAAGAAGAGGTGATTCCCTCATGGTTTCCTGTGGCAATTGCTTCCCTTGAAAACCTGCCCTAACCACAATATCAAGGTTTGCAGGTGCAATGCCATGAGACTAACAACATGGGAACAACAAGGGAAAACTCCTGCCACAGGTGCTCTGAAAACCTCACCACAGCAGCTTGGGTGAAAGGCTGCAGAAAACCACTGCCATGGCAGCTTGGGTGGAAGGCAGGCTGTGGAACTGCAAATGGAAAGCCCTGAGCAGCACAAAGGCTAAGGCACGTGAAACTTTGTGCAACCATAAGAATTGCAGTCAGGGTTTTTTTCACCTGTTTTTGTGAATAGGAGGATTCAATTTTGAATCATGTATTAGAATTAAATATTTGATTTGTGTCTACTTTGGAAATAATTTTAGCTTTTTTGAAACAGCGTTTCCTTTGTTAAGTCTTCTAATTGATGAAAAAAATAAACAGATGATCACTGGATGTGCTGGGGGACAGGTAAGAATGACCTATTAAACTTAGTCTCTATTTCAAAACAGTCAACTATTACTAATGTATCTGTCTATAAAAAAGCTTTGTAATCTGCATATGTTTTGAACCATTACAATAGTTATTTTAGTAAGCATAATTCAATGCTTTGAGCATAAACCATATATGGTATATAAGACCTCGATTACAAAATGGAAACTTTTTCCTGAAAACCAGGAAAGCTTTTAAGAGCACAATCAGTGATTATATAAGAAGAGTACACTGACAGGCTATAAATATGTCTATTTTAAAAGAAAAAAGGTGAAAAATAGGATTCTCCTATTTTGGCCAAGGAATGAAACACATGATAATAAATGGAAGAGACTATGATTTCAGCATGTTGGAATTCTAATCAAAATGTGATGAAGGTGAATATGCATCCCAACTCCTCTTTATGTTAGTGTTAATATTATATTTACAAGAGATTTTCAAGCTGTTTCCCTCCAGTGTTACCGTTCAGTGTATTGTGAAGAAAACTAAAGAATTAACTATAATGGCGTTTGAAAACAGAAAGGTATAAATGAAATTGATCTATGTGACTCAGTGAGCAATTGCATGCAAGTTACCTGTGACTTTTAGTTGTGGAAAGCAGCCTACGGGGAGTTTTTTTCAAGACCTAAATATGTGGGAATTAGATGTGTAGTTCAAATTGATAGTGGTTAATACTGAATATATCCTTTGATAATCTTGGAAACACATGTAATTGAATTTCTGGTCCAAGGTGGCATTCCAGATACAAAAAATCATTAGTTACATCAACAGTTTTAAATACTGGACCTTTAGTTTGTGTTCATGTAAACTGTATGTTTAGTGTCAAAAGGTTACTGCAATTGTTTTTCTTCTTCTTGCAGGTTTGGATCTTCAGTTTAATCACTGATCATAATTACCGTTGCATAGCACTTATCAACTTAAAGAAAGAGCACGAGAAATTCTGTAGTAAAGCATGGAAATCTGGAAAAGAAATAGGTAACACAGTGCTCCTAGAATGCTGTTTATGGTATATTCTAGTTGTTATTGGCTACCGATGGTATGCTTTTTATATTATGAGAATTTATTGTAAGTGATAGAGTTATGAGTCTCAGACTGTAGCATGGAATTCTCACTGAAGCTGATATGAAGTTCAGTATTGGCATATCTGGAAAGAATTATGCACGTATGTCTGTAATAAAATCTTGGCCAATGCAACTGCTTATAAAACATGATGTGCATGATGTGAACTATTAAGTATTTGGGTTTTATTGAATTCATTGCGCAGGGCTTCAGTGAGAACAGCATCAGTGCTTAAAAATTAATCTATTGTCTAAACGGAGTACCATTTCTTAGTTACCTTTGATGCTTCCAGGAATCTCTTTATTTTAAATCTGTACCAGTACCTCCATGATATGGTACTTCTCTGGCTGTGGTATTTCTAGTGGTAACAGAGAGTACTTAAAAGCCTTTAAAGACTGCTCTGGTAACCTCAGCAACATGATTTCATGTTCCCAAATGAGACATTCAGACTACCTGCACATTAGCTGAAGTGAGTTGAAATCCTCCTAAAGGCAAGCAAAAGGGAGCTTTCTTTAGGGAAAGGGAGATCTGATTTCTCTTGCTTGCTCTTTTTCTGGCTTCAGTGACTGTTGCATTCTTAGCTGCTTAGCATTCCAGCTTCAATAATCCTAAACTAACCTAATGGGAAAGACTGGTACATTTCTTGTTATTATTTAAAATATACAATGTTGCTTTCATCTTTGGGTGTTTGAAAGAGAGTGATGTAGTGTCTGTGGCTAATGCTGAATTCACTGCTACTAGTTCCTAGGCGTGAACTGCACATGCATAATGGATTGGAGTCTCCTTGGGAAGATGAAACTGAGGTGTCTTTCCATCTTATTTTTTGATTATGTTGTAAATTTAGCGTCAAAGGAATTTTCAGGCTAAGTGGAAAGGTACCCAGTGTATTTAAGAGTTGTTGGAATATGTCTTTCAGAGTCACTTTTTGAGATGAACACACCTAAGTTCCACCAACTCCTTTTCAGTCTTTAAGTGGGCTATTTGGAATTTATGTATTTGAAAGAAGATGGTAGTAAAAATAACATAACAATGAGGAAAGATGTTTCAAGAGGGCTTGCTCTTAAGATATATCCATCTTTTGAAATAGAAACTTCTTGAGTGTGGTCTTAGTTCATGCTAGTTTACTATTTCTAATTCTCTCTTAAATTCGATATATTTCCCTTATTTCATTGCTTTTTGATAGCTAGTACTGTTGATTGTTTTTCTTAGGTGAGGGGCGAAATACTTCCAAGCTCTGCAGAACAAACAACATGAGACCAGAAAGATCAGTAGAAACATCATTGCCTGTCCTCTTAATTGAACACTGTGACTTTTTAGTATGTTTCCATAATGAAGAAAACATGTAAGTCCTTTAAAATGACACCAAGTGTTTGGCTGGAATCCACTCTGAGGAGTTCCTATTGGTTCTTGGATTATTTTCACTGCAACGTGCTATTTTTTAAAAAATGCAGAAGAATGTATTTAGTGATCTGCAAGTTTTGGTGGCCTACTTTTAGGCAGATAATATACACAAACTGTTACAAAGTTAAAACTGGGTTCTAGTCTGAAAAATAATTTTATAAAAATGGTATTAGGAAAAGCCATTTTAGCATCTATTTATACTAGTTGATCAGGGAAGATAAATTAAAAAAAATAATTAAGAAGCCAATTGGAATGAAAAGGCCATATTTATTTGGCCAAACTTTGCTTTCCTAAGGAAGTGAGTCTGATGCAGTCGCTGTATGCCTGTCAGTTTGTCTTCCAAATTTAAATAACTTTTGAACTACATAACCTGCTCTAGCCAAACATCTGTCAGAGAGACAGACATTTCAAATCATGATATTTTTACTCTTTCCCATGGAATTGGTTGGCCAGGTAGAGGAGAGATACCTAAATTAATCCTTATATTGCTTTTCTTTCCTGAAGAGAAGTTTAACCATATTATAAGGCACCTGGGGATCTGTTCATGATACTGCCACAAGAACTGTTTCACAGAACAACTTGTTTTTGTTGTTACTTATAGTTGTCATTTGGATAACTTTATTGGCCACATCATGTTTCAGGAAACACTTGTTCCACCCTTTGTCTATGGTAGGTTATATGTGTATAACTGATTAATCCTCTGGTTAGATATATAAACAATTTTTGATAAACAGAGATGAAAATACCCAGCAGTCCTGGATCATTTTATTTGTCTTTATGTTATCTTGAAGTACTTGTTAACAGTTATTTTCACAATGCCTACATTTTCAGAAGGACTACCATTGAGAGGAAAGAAATGGTGATTTTAAAGATGTATATCTCGGAAATACTTTAATGGGATGTCAGAACTCTAAGGCCAAAAGAAGAATTATTACAGTTAGTCTTTTTGCTTGTATAATACAACTCTCAAATCAACAAAACTTCATCTTCTTCAAAACTGTAGGTTTTATTTGAGCTACAGCACATCTTTAAAAATGTCTAGTTTTCCAGTGATGAAGACTGCACTATATCTCTAGTTAAGTTGTTCCAGCAACTGATTCATTCCATTTTATTCTTTATCTGAATTACCTTATTTTCATGTACAGTTATTGGCTCTAGAACCAGCTACTATCCCTCCTTGCATAGCAAATTATAGCTCATGAACAAGTTATCTCTACACTCCCAGATAAAATAATTTGCACCTTGTATAAGCCATGATTCCTGTAACGTTTTTAATGTTTGCTTTTGAACTTTTTCTGAAATTAAATCTGATTTCTTTTTCAATGTCCTTTTTGGACATGGTTGCCTGAAATGGATCCACATTAAAAGGTTAATTGAAATAATTTACTGAATGGAGATAATATCACTTTCTAATACCCACCTGGCATTGTTCATCTAAGGACTATTGATGTTTTCAGCTATTGCATCAGAGTTGGAGGTTTTCTTTTGCTCATAAACAACCATGACCATTAAATTCTTGCTATTAATCCAGTTCCATTAGTTGTTAGTTTTAGAGTTTTATATTTAGAAGTATTTTTTGTTTAATTTTTAAGTTACCATGTATTGGTTTTAGCAGGTGGTTCAGACTTGTCTGGACAACTGAGGAATCCCTGTTTTACCAGTTTTTCTGCCTGCAATGAAATGCAACGATGAAACATTTTTGCAACACTGATGTGCAAAACATTATGGGTCTCATATTTCCCTAAGCTTTTTGACTTGAGTAATTTCATCACAGTGGATGGCATTTTATTATTGTAAAGTAGGTGTAAGAACAATGTCCTATATATATCAGTTATCATTGTTTGTAATAACTTGATAGTGCTACTTCTTTATAATTCAAAGAATTCACAAATTAAATCAGTCTCTTACTACCATGCATGAAAGTAGTGCAAACCACAAATAAAACTATGTGGAGCACATAAGAATATCACAAACTAGACTTGAAGCTGTCTTTCCCCATCTGCTTTTTAAAGTATTTGACTGTTTTGGTTTTGGTTTTTGTTTTGTTTTGTTTTTATTAAAAAGTATTAAGCCACTGTAATGAGTATTTTTATGCCAAGTTTCAGCTTTATATTTTTCCATACCCTTATTTCAACTCTTGTAGTCTGACTTTACAAATCAAACCAATAAGTCTCTGCACTCTTATTTGGAAAATGTATTAAATTGTTCTTGTGGTTTAACCCCAGCCAGCAACTAGGACCATGTAGCTGTTCACTCTCTCCCACCTCCCCAGTAGCCCCTTCCTGAGAAGAGTAGGGAAAAGAAGGAGAAAAAGGAGAAAAAAAAATCTTGTGGGTTAAGATAAAAGCAGTTTAATGGCACAACAGTAGAAGAGATTATTACTAATAATAAAGAATAAAACACAGTGGCTAGTAGGAAGAAAATTAACTGTTCCGGCTGAAACCAGGACATTGACCGTGATGTCTTTTCATTAACTGCAGCATTTTTAGTTTTTGAGGATAGCAACTGTTATATTGTTGTAATCTTCTTATGCTTGATAACATTTTTCTTCTGTGAGGGTGTTGACTGAAATTATAACCAGTTGGTCTATTCTGTGGTGTTTGAAAAGGCTGGATTTCATTACCTAGTTGCAATAGGACTGCCACTAAGCACAGACTGAGACAGACATTCCAGGCTTGTCTGGTTTTTCTCTTATACTTTAACTATGTACAAACATGCCTTCAAGTTCACTGCTTTTTGTATCTTCATATTACAGGTAAACATAAGATCATATGTGGGTTTTCCTCTTTGTTTGAAGTTAGTCTTGTGCATACAGTGTTTTTACAGCATCTTTGTGCTACAGACATAAGTAATTTTTGAAGAAAAGTATGTCCTATACTGTTTTAGACTTACCATTAGCACTTATATAAATCAAGGATTGTGTTCTGTTCTCAGCTTTCAAAACTTAACCATTTGATTGAAACTATTTACTTTGAGCTGCAGATTTAAACAAAAAAAAATCTGTAAATTTAAAATCTTTTTCTTTTTTTTTTGGTGTGGTTTATTATTATTGTTGTCCTGGGATTGGGTAACAAGTATTATTAAAAAAAAAAACAGTTGCTGCGTCTTGTATGGTAACAAGTAAAGCTTCTTTATCATACTCAGATAATTTTTTCTCCCTTTTTAATAGATCTTCTGCCCTGAATACTACCTATTTTTGGATAGGAACCTCCACTGGCTTGTTAATAATTAATTTGGCAAACTTTGAATTAGAAGGTTTTTTATCTTACAAAGGTATGATAATAAGATATCTGGCTACACCATAATGTGATTGCTTTCCTTTGTTATCTGATATAAATTGTATAAGGAGTAGTTTGTGAAATAGCAGAGTACAGTAGAGACTAAGTGGGGTTTTTAAAATATTTTTTCTAATTAATTTTAATATGTTTTTCTGGCATTGCTGACTTGTCTCAGAAGATGAGTTGACACTAGATTTCTGTAGTGGCTAGCAATGAGTTTTTATCTGATTTTGCGGTTTATGAAAGTTAATACAAAGAATGTTATTCTAGTCCTACTATATAATGTGGGGGTAAGCTAGAAGGGTGTACACTGAAGACAGCGGGTTATCGTGGTGTCAAATTAGTATGAGTAATTTTTTTTCCTGTTTTAGTGATAGTTTTTTCTTTTGAAATGCAAATACAATTTTATAGCACTATGTTCTTTTTGGCAAAGATTACAGTGACCTCAGCATTCGGTTTGCTGGATCATGTGCATTAACACAGAAGGCAGTTAATGGAAAGGTAAGTATACAGTAAACTGATGTAATGAGTATTTACATTTCCAGTTATTTTCAATAAGTATTAATTATGCATTTTGTTTACAGACTAATGTACACATTTGTTTTGCTTGATGTGAATTAAACAGTAGTTTCTCTGGAGAGGGTTGATTCTTCTTTATGGAATGTGCTAGTTTACATAGCTGGGTAGTTTTAAAGGTCTCACAGTTTGTGTACTGTCCAAAGTGATTAATAAGCAAAAAGTGAATTGTTTTTTATGTTGTTCAGTGTGTACTTTGAATGTCAAGAATGACAATTGGGAGAGCAGAGGCAATCTTTTCAGAGAAAAAAGATGCAAGCATTGTTACACCTTGCTTCTCAAAAAAATGCTAGGATGAACTGCTTCTGAACTCTTCCAAGAAATTAGTGAAAACTATTTGAGTTGTGAGAAAATTTCTGTGGAAAGTCACTGAAAGTGCTTTTAAGGAAGTGAAAGGCAATCTTGCTTGTATACTCCATTTTTTATGTTACAGTTTTCCTACAGAAGCAAGCTGATTCTAGGTCTTTTTACATATTTAATATAATAGAGTTTTCTTTTAAAGAAGGATTTTGTTTTAAAAGCAGTTCTTATCATGTTCTCAGCCTGTCTCTGAAACCAATCTTTCTTCCATGTGTGCTTCTTTTCTCACAATTCTAACTGCAGAAATAAGTCTATTGTAGAAGATTGGAATTTCTGTGACTGTTAGGTATGCAAGTCTGTTAAGACACATTTAAGCACCATAAGCCTATTTTTGAAAGATAGCATTAACCACTCTTTACTGCTTAATGCTCTGCAAGACTAAATCCATGGATATTTTTGACTAATTTTCATAAACAACATGATGTGATTTCATTTTCCATTATAAATGCTTCGGTGTTGGAGCTTAAATTATGAAGTAAATGGAGTGTTATTTTATGATATAATTGCTGCAGGTTTTATGCTTGATCACCTCAATGTTTGAAGATATGATTGCTGTGTTGGAAGTTAACCTTGCTGCATTGGTGAGAACTCAGCAGAGTGATTTTCTACTACATGGAAACGAAAAAAGTCTATCGGTTATTGCCAGGTACAGAGTAACTTTAAATGGTTTTTTTTCCTCTGAGTTGGATTCTGCATTAGCTTTCTTGACTATGAAGTGCATCAGAGGATCTTTTACAGTGCTATTTGTTGACATGGGTTTTTTTAACCTGTTTTCCTGTCATGTTTTAGTTGTATTGAGTGTGAGAAATCACAGAATGGTTGAGACTGTAGGGCACCTCTGCAGGTTGTCTTGTCCAACTATCCTTCTCAAGCAAGACCACCTAGAGCCAGTTGCCTGACACCATGTAAAAGTGGATTTTGAATGTCTCCAGGGAAGGAGAATCCATTTCATCTCTGGGCAACCTGTGCTAGTGCTCAGTCACTCTCACAGCAGAAATATATTTCCTGATATTCAAACAGAACCTCCTGTATTTCAGTTTTTGCCCATTGCCTCCTGTCTTTTCTCTGGGCAGATGGCACACAGCCTGACTGCCTTCCTTACAGCCATATATGGTGCATAGGGTTGTGCCTCCCCAGCTGCAGGGCTTTGCACTTTCCCTTGTTGAACTTCATGAGGTTGCTGTCGGCCCATTTCTCCAGTCTGTGGATATCTCTCTGGACGGCAGCACAACCTTCTGGTGTATCAGATACTCCTCTCAGTTTTGTATCATCAGCAAACATGGTGAGGGTACACTCTGCTTCTTCATCAAGTTGTTAGAATCATAGAATCATTTAGGTTGGAAAAGACCTTGAAGATAATGGAGCCCAACAGTTAACACTGCCAGGTCCACCTCTAAACCACTTCCCTAAGTGCCACATCTGCACATCTTAAATACGTATAGGAATGGTGACTCCACCACTTCCCTGGGCAGCCTGTTCCAATGCTTGACAAGAGTTTCCGTGAAGAAATTTTTCCTAATATCCAATCTAACCGCCCCCCCAGTGAAACTTGAGGCCTATCGCTTGTTACTTGGGACAAGAGACTGACTCTCACCTCGCTACAGCTTCCTTTCAGGTGGGTGTAGAGAGCGATAAGGTCTCTCCTCAGCCTCCTTTTCTCCAGGCTGAACAACCCCAGTTCTCTCAGCTGGTCCTCATAAAACTTGTGCTCTAGACCCTTCACCAGCTTCGATGCGCTTCTCTGAACATGTTCCAGCACCTCAATGTCTGTCTTGTAGTGAGGGGCCCAAAACTGAACATGGTGCTCAAAGTGCAGCCTCAGCAGTGCTGAGTACACTGTTCCTGATACAGGCCAGGATGCTGTTGGCCTTCTTGGCCACCTGGACACACTGCTGGCTCATATTCAGCTGGCTGTCAACCAACACCCCCAGGTCCTTTTCTGCTGGGCAGCTCTCCAGCCACTCTTCCCCAAACCTGTAGCACTGCAGGGGGTTGTTGTGACCCAAGCGCAGCTCCTAGTACTTGGCCTTGTTGAACCTCATACCATTGGCCTTGGCCCATCGATCCAGCCTGTCCAGATCCCTCCATAAAGATTTACTACCCTCAAGCAGATCAACACTCTCACCCAGCTTGATGTTGTCTGCCCAATTACTGAGGGTGCACTTGATCCCTTTGTCCAGTTCATTGATAAAGATATTAAACTGGTCCCAGTACAACTCTTTGGGCCCAGTCATCCAGCCAGTTTTTCACCCAGTGAAGAGTACACCCATCCAAGCCATGAGCAGCCAATTTTTCTCCAGCTGAATGCTGTGGGGAATGGTGTCAAAGCCTTTACTAAAGTATTTTACTATTAATGCAGATGTCAAACGGAATTGGATCAGTAACTAGTGGACACCTGAGGTAATCCACTAGTTACTGGCCTTGGCCTCCAACTAGACTTTGTGCCAGTGATCACACTGTCTGGGCGTGGCTGTTCAACTGCTTTTCAATCCACCTTACTGTGTGCTTGTCCAGCCCATACTTCATCAGCCTGTCTATCAGGACACAGTGTGTAAATCCTTACTGGAGTTAAAGTAGACAATATCCACTGCTCTCCGTTCTTCTACCAACCCAGTTGGTTGATCAAGCATGAATTCCCCTTCGTGAATCCACGCTGACTATTACTTTCTTGTCCTTCATATGCCTGTAAATGATTTCCAGGAAACACTGACATCTTGAAGGCAATAAAAACCCTATCATATACAATAGTGCCGATTTCAGTGCTTAGAATAAAATCACCAGTTATTATTCACAGATTTAGGATCTAACATATAAATGCAATGACCTGTGAATCTAGTCAGGGCCAAGGCTTATCTGTGCTGCTGGGTATCTGAGCAGATAACTAATCTGCTATGCCTGATTTGTGTTTATGAAAATATCACTGGTATCATACATACACACAACTATCTAAAGAGAAATTTTGACACCTTTTCCTAATCTAATGTTTTTTCCCATTGCATTGATTGATTTTTTTGCTTGGTTTTATAACTTAGGTGTTCTTTATTGACAAATTCTCCATTGTGTAAAGGTTTAAAGAAAAACTTGATAAAACCTTCTAGTAAAACACTTGGTAAGTATAAGCCAATCTGGAAATTAATTAATAAAGTTGTATTTTTAATAACAGTAGCTTACCACAACTGTCTGGTTGCTAATACAATCTATGTATTTTTTTATGTTTTAAATATATATTGCATTATATTTTTATTTTAGTAGGAAGAATTTTATACTTCTAGTAGTTTTTAATTTCCTACATATGTATTTGTAGTGAAAATGATGGTAATACGGTATTTTTCTTCTTCTAATAACAATCCTCTGAGAACTTTCTGTGGATTTTCAGTGAGTTAAATAGTGTAGAACGTTTACATTTTTTCATAAGTCATTCTTTTTCCATAGCATGCAATATATTTTTCTGTATAGTTTGTAATTTCTTTCTTAACTTTCGCTACCTGTTTTGGTTAATCTTATTGTCCTGAATATTTTCGTAATACCTGAAAGTTTAGGAAATTAATTTTTGTCTCAATGTCCTCCTATTTAAAAAAAAAAAAAGTCTGACTTCCGGTTGCTGTTGAAGCACTTGCTTGTTGCTTCTTTGCTTAGCAACAGTAAAGCAAAATCTAAAAAATACCTCCAAAATAATATTTCATCATCACCTTTTCTTTAGGAAAGATATAAAAATATTAGTGGCTGTATACATGTAAAAATAAATTATTTTTACTATATCGATACACTTGTTGGACCTGTTAGAATGTCAATGTATATATCTTTAGTGTTGTATGATATTTTGAGAACTCATCTGCAGCGTTGTAGCTAGAATTCCAGGCTGCTATAGGCACCCAGCACTGATGCCTGTATTACCCTTGTTGACACCTCACTTTCAGATAGATTAGGTATTGCAAGGAAGTGCTATGGTCTCCTATGACAAGTGGCACTGGGAGCTTCCTAGGAAGGACCCCTTTCTGCCTCATAGCAACGTAAAGAGAAAGGATAGCTGGTAGGAGTTGAAGGAGCTTCTAACCTCAGTATAGGTAAATGTGACCAGATCACTGCCAGTGCGCCTGAAGTTTTTTTTCATGGGAATATCAACAAGATATCCTCCTTTACACCATTTATTTAATTAGTTTTTTTCTGCTGATATGAAATGCTTTTATTTAGTTTCAGGCTGGAGGGTACCCTTCAGGCTTCTTAGCACAGCAGTGGGAATGCAGACATTAATAATGACTTAAAATACATAAACCCCCAAAAAATTCTGTGTAACCACTAGCCAGTTTATTAACGATCTTTAGATGCATTCCATCTTCCAAATATGAAGTGTGAATATATTGTAGCTAGTGCACATAAAGTCTAAGCATAAAATAGGCAACTACAGAACACATTTGTAAATTGATGATGAAAAAGGTTCCTCAGAACAATATTCTTGTTAATTCAAGGTTTAAAGAAGTTCCTGCTCATTGATATTATTTGAGGATAGATGTTATGCAGAGTAACGGTTCATATTTCTTTCCTTTTCTCAATAATAATTATTTGAAAGTGACTGGTCATAAATGTGTTTTGTAACATAAGGAGACCAAATATTTCTACTCTGCAGGCTTAACTAAGTTTCTACATTAACTCTAAAAATATGTTAAAAAAAACCATTTTAATGAAAATGAAATAATTTTGCTATAGGGGTGAAAAGCATGGTGAAAGATCAGCCATTGGTTTTCCATAATAAAATTAAATCATCAGGTTATACATCAGCACCACAGTGAGTAGATACTATTTTGTCTGTTTTATTGGTGTGTGAGATTTTGTCATATAATAGAGCCATACATTCTCATGACTGTGAAATTAATGACCCATGAAAAACAGATATAATGTTATCAAAGAAAATAATTTTTAAAATATGTTGTAAAAGAAATTTTTACCGCTTCTGGTCAGTGTTCAACTTCTTTTCAAAATCTGTATTAGGCATCCTGTCTCTTTCACATGATTAAACTCTTTTTGTTCCTTCAGCTTGCAGAAGGAAATGTCTGAGAACTTTATATGAATGGTTTTTGACCTTCAGAATGCGTTATCCAACAAATAACTCACAGAAAGCAACACTTAGGTGCAAACTCGGGCATTAGATCATTAGAAAGTTGTCTTGTTGGCAATGTGAACATTATCTTGCCTACTAACATTACTAGTAGACATAAATAATAAGAAGGAAGTAGGATTGTTTTTTGTTTGAAATAAACTATTTCTGTTATGAAACATTTAATGCTACATTTAGAAGAGTCTGTGTACTTTCTTATAGAATGACCATGTTTTCTCCAAATAATAACCTGAAGAAAAGTGAGGTATCAAAGTGGAAGACTACTTGTAGACGGTAGGTAATCTAGTGACTCTATTAGAGGAGGAACAAATTAAAATGAAGATAAATACAGTTCTATTGGAAATGTGGTTTGTAGCTGCTTCTCTTGCTGGAACTTTTTAGTTAGGAGTATAACTGGAATTAAAAGGCTTTGTAAATTTGCTATAAAATGACTCTAGCAAGTGATTCAGATTATCAGACTGTCAATTAAATTTGAGTAAGTCTTACATGTAAAATAAAATATACATATCTATTTTCTTACATTTTTGTTGCTAGAAAGAAGAACAGGTGCTAAATATGGTTGGAAGCATAGCCCACATGTGTTCTTAAACTGGAATTCAAATCGCAAAAATAACTGAATGTGGCACAGGGAGACTTAGTTATTTCAGATCATGTGCCTCATTCACCCCTAAAATCATGTTATCTTAAGCTAATGCAAGCTTACTCTGATAAATTTAAACAGAATATACATAATGGTAGAATTTGACCAGTGGATTCATCATCACTGTAGATGTAAAGAATTAACAGTTTTTTAGAGCTGGCACTTTCATCTTAATTGGTGCAGTATGTTAAATGGGGACATTACACACATGTTTTCTCTTTAGTATTATATAGAGTTATTGGTCCGTGTAGTACAAATATAAAAGTAAAGAATTATTAATGTTATCATTTTTGTCTTTTTAAAAAAAAATGTTTCCTAAATACTTAATAGCTCAGGACTAAATTTCTGTAATCCTTGCACACATAGGCAAGCCAATCATAGACTTATAGAATGGTTAGAGTCGGAAGGGATCTTAAAGATCATCGAGTTCCAAACTCCCTGCCATGGCCAGGGACAACTCCCAGCAGACCAGGTTGCTCAAAGCCCCGTCCAGCGTGGTCTTGAACACTTCCAAGGATGGGGCATCCACAGCTTCTCTGGGGAACCTGTTCCAGTGTCTCTCCACCCTCACAGTAAAGAATTTCTTCCTACTATCTGATCTCAGTCCCCCGTCTTTCAGTTTAAAACGTTACCCCTCATCCTATCGCTACACTCCCTGATAAGAGTCCCTCCCCATCTTTCCTGTAGGCTCCCTTCAGGCACTGGAAGGCCATCCCTGGAGCCTTCTCTTCTGCAGACTGAACAACCCCAAGTCTCTCAGCCTGTCTTCATAGGAGAGGCACTCCAGCCCTCTGATCACTTTTGTGGTCTTACACTGGACCTGTTCCAACAGGACCGTGTCCTTCCTGTGTTGAGGGCCCCAGAGCTGGACACAGTACTCCAGATGGGGTCTCACAGAGCAGAGTAGAGGGGGAGAATCACCTCCGCTGACCTGCTGGCCGTGCTTCGTTTGATGCAGTCAAGGATACAGTTGGCTTTCTGGGCTGCCAGTGCACATTGCCAGCTCATGTCGAGCTCATCCATGAGCACTCCCAAGTCCTTATCCTTAGGGCTGCTCTCCAGCCATTCTCCACCCAACCTTTATTTGTGCCTGGGATTGCCATGTCCCAGGTGCAGGACCTTGCATTTGGCTTGGTTGAACTTCATGAGGTTTGCATGGGTCCCTCTGGATGGCATCCCTTCCCTCCAGCGTGTCGACCGCTCCCCACAGCTTGGAGTTGTCAACAAACTTGCTGAGGGTGCACTCCATCCCACTGTCTGTGTCTCTGACAAAGAAACTAAACAGCACAATGAGCACTTCAGATAATTTCTAAATTGGTTTGCACTATTTTAGGTTGAGCTACTTAGTACTTTAAGTTTTGTGGAGCTGTTTTTTAGTATCTTGTTAAATAGATCATCAGTGTAAGTCTGATTTTTACATATGGAGATATTTGTGATATTGTATTTTGTCACAACAAGGTAGAATTTGCATTCCTTAAATACTTTATAAGGTAGGTATGCAACTTAAGTTTCATTTTATGTACAAGTCCATACTAACTCTTGATCTCATGAATTCATAACAGTTGGTGATAGGAGTAATTTAAGTACAACAATTTAAAATTCACTCTGCCTCTTACCTTGGATTTAACATAAATTTTACAGGAAATATTTATGTAAATATTTTAGAATAGCTCCCAAAGCACATGTATTTCATAATTGAAATGAAAATATACTGGGCTTAGATATCTTAATATTTTTCCTCTCTTTCTCTTTTTTCCTTCTTTGAAGTAAAAATAAAGAATATCCATCGGAAAGTTATCCTCCAATCAAATATGAGAAAGAGATATCTGTTACTTCTAAACCAACTCGAATTTGTTGCATTCAGTATTCTGGTATGTACAGGCTTTATAAAATGTACAGTTGTGTCAGTGTGAAGAAAGAAAAATCAAATTTGTGTGACATGCTTTATTAAGACTGTGAATTTACTAGGGAAATTCCCAGAAAACTTTCTGGCAATATCATGTACTGTTTGATCACAATTTTTTGACTTGCACACTGTTAACACATATGCAAAAGGATTCTAATTCTTCTCTGATTTCACATCGTGTTTCCTTTTGGATTTATTTTATGACTTTCCCACTACAACTTGAAAATTAGTAGTCCAACAAATTCTTTCACTAAGGAATTTATTTTTTGAGACATTTACTTAGTGTCATTAGGGTATATTAAAAGCTGAAGTTCTGTTTAAAAAGAATCAGAATACTCCTATTTCTTATGTAAAGATTATTCAGTTTTTATATATTAAAATATATAAAAAAGAAATCTTTCACATAGTCCAAAGAAGGGTATTTTTCTTAACTGCTTTGGAGAAGTTAGTCTTGTAATAGGCTTAGTAATTTCCAATATATAAATATTATACAGAAACTACTTAGATTAGCAATCAAGTGTATTACCAAGTATATAATTATGTCAAACCACAATACTTTCAAATTATTTAAAAATGTGTATTTTTATAAATATTTTGGTGACAAGAGCAACTTTCATCTTCAAGAAATAAAAGGAATTAGATACAATCAGTAATTTTTCTAAAATATATTCCAACCATCTCTTCCATCCCAGAGAAGGAGAAGAAATTATTTTTATGGCTCCTGAAAGAAACTGGTTGCAGAGAGATTATTTCAAGGAATTTTATATGTGCTTAAACCAAAAGTTCTTTTTTAACAAAGACAAGCATTGCCGTAGTTTTGGTAATACAATTTAAGTATAAACCCTCTTACTTTTGGGAAGGAACATATTTCTCTGTTTATGTCTTTGTCTCTCACACACACAGGCTTAAACAATCACAGATTAGCAAAACAAGGTTTAGCAAAACTTGCAGAGTTGTTTTTTTTTTCTTGGAGTAAAAAAGTCATGTTATTGTAAGCTTGTAAAGGGTATTCTGTTACTGTTGTAGTCTGTATTGACAAGACAGTTCCTAGGTTTACAACATATTTTCTGTTGCAAATTTGCAACTTGGAATTGCAGCTTGGAACAGTCTTACAAGTGGTCTTTGTAAAGTATGAATCACAATAATTAATATGTGCATCTTTAAAAATAGTAGAAAGAAAATTAAATAGAGAACTTTAGTGCAACTTTATAACCTCTTAAGTTTTTCTTATGAGTTAATGCAAACCTTAGATTTATTAAACATCCTTTTGTAGTATTGGAGGTGTTACATATTATAGCTTGTGGCTCAGTTAGAAAACAATTTTGTTCAGGATTTGAGAAGATGTTCCATTAAACAAGCCTCCAAAATTCTATGTAAAATTATTTTCTCTCATTCTGTACACAAAAGAAGGTTTATATATTGTTAATTATGTATGTATGACTTTATATCACTTGCCTGACATACTTACCAGTTAGCTCTTGTGCTAAATACATACCGTCAAAACTTTAGGAAAAGTGGGGGAAATCCACAGAAGAGCACCACCCCTTAGCTCAAAGACTTCATACCTTTGAGTTTATGAGGCATGCATTTTTTGGAATATTTTGTCCAGGACTGCTTATCTGTTTCTGTGATGAAAATATTTAACAGCGTTATTTAGTATGTGCAATTACTAGTACTTGCAGATAAAGTCAACTGAAATATTGCTTATCAGATAAAATGAAAAATATTTTCATAAAGTAGTTCTTTTGCAGTTTATTATACTGGTGCATTTAATAACTGGTAACAGAAAAAAAGATTCTGGAATGTCTCGTCTCAGCATGTACATTTACCCCATTGTGTGTCCGATTTAAAAGTAAGTTTTAAAAATATGGATTTCTTATCTGTTTATATTGCCATAATGTGGGGAAAGAAACACGTGGAACATAGTGATCTGAACCTGCAATGTAGATGGTGCTTGGACAGTAGATAGCAGTGTGTAAAGTTGGTGAAGTCAAGCATAACTTTTATTCCGTCTCCCTTTATAAAGATGCTCAGGAGATGTATGAAAGGAGTGTTCATTTGGTACCTTTTTAAAAATACTTTTCACAATGAACCTAGTAGCATTGATTTGAATTCTGCACTTCATTTTCTTACTTTATCTCACTGCTATCCTCTGTTGCTCCACCGTATCTTATTTTTTCCCATCTGTTCATTTATCTGCTCTTCATTATTTTAATTTTTTCAGGAAAACTTTTTGAGCAAACAGATTTCACAAGTCACCGTCATTATGTAGATGTTTCCTGTCACTGCGTGCCCCTTGCTGATTACCAATATAAATGAAAAATTGAACTGAACTTGGATAGCTTTTAGGATAATTTTATGAAGGAAATTTATTATCTTTAAGAAGTGATCCAGAATGACTAATATGTACTTTTTATTCTAATATAAAAGAAAAGGTGATGTAGCTTTAATAAGAAGATATAAAAAAAATGAGTGTAGGGAAATAAATTTAAATGGCTGCTAAAAAATTCTGTCCTTAAGTTTTGTAACACATTTTTTTCATGAAAATCAAATTTCTAACTTGAGATGAGTAACTGTTTTGAGAATATATCAGGACAAAAAATGAGTTGTTTAAAAATTCATACCAAATTCTGTAATATGAGTTTGTGATGTTCATACAAAATACATACAAAATATGAATTTCTGATATGTGTTTTGTTGCAGCAACATGTGTGATTTTTATGATTAAAAGAAATAGCATATTAGGTCCTTGTTCCTTGCAAATATAAGTCATTAGACACTCTTCTTTATAGGGGATGGAGAGATGCTGGCTTGTGGCCTGGCTAACAAGGCTGTACTGATATTCAACTCCAATCTCACCGATACATGTAATGTTTTTTCAGGTAAAATTATTAATTAAATTCTTAAAGAAATAGTATATAATTGAGTTTAACCTAAAGTAGCATAGTAATTAAAACATTCCACTTACATCACCTTGAGAAGAATGGGGGAGAGGGAATACTATTGATTCAAGTTACTTCTCTGGTTGGTTAATTTTTGTTCTGGAATTAAACTGCCTGCCAGGTTTTCCCATTTTCTAGGAGGTAAATAGTAATGTATCGTGATATGTATTGCAATCTGCATTGCATAAGTATATTACAACAATGAAATAGAAGAAATAAAGACAATATATTGTAATGATAATGTATGCATATATTGTGGCAATACATTGTAACAGATTATTAGCCAAAAAATCGACTGCGATGACTTGGCAACAAACATGTTTGGTTTGCAGCTCCAGACTTCTGAAGACCAATACTTGGAAAAAAAAAAAAGGGACTATTCCCATGGAGAAATCCATATCATCAAAAGTGTATGCACGTGCAAACACATGTGCATTACTTAACATTGTAAATGAGCCTTAAGAAAAAAGAATTCTAAATTTCTACAAGAACTATCTGTTAAATTTGTAATAATAGTAAGTTTTATGACTTGAAATTCATATAGCAGGACTAATTTACTCTGAAAGTTCATAATGGAAGATGACTGGTTCAGGTTCCTATGCTAATTCAATATTCAGAGCTCCCTAAAATACTGCAGTGCTCTGCAAATGCAGGTTAATTTACTGTGGTGTCAAGTACTAGTTCTTTGTCTTGCTTTAATTTTTTTTTTTTATTACTAAATTGTTCTTCTGACAGTTGGCTTCGTTCTACTAGGTTTTCTTAGGTTTTGCATTACTATCTAATTTATTTCATTGATATCTTTCCTTCTTTATTCTATGTCTTTTTTTATGATACACAGTCTGAAAAGAAGTGTCAACCACATTCTAGTTCAGGCTCTTCAGGCAGCATAAGAATTCAACCTGTGCGTGTAGTTTTTTTCAAAAGCAACGTAAGTGTGAAGTTGTCAGATGCCGTACAGTAGGCAAGTAGGAAACACAAACCATCAGTTGCCTGCTTATTTCATTCATGTAGTTCTGTACAGTTCAGATTATTATGAAATCACCTATTTATTTTCTACTTTAGATGCCTTTGGTTTTGAAGTGTCATAATAAAATGTATTTTCTTTTCATTAAAACCCATGATGCATTGCTCTTATTCGGAGCTGCAATCAGTGGTAATGTCAAAATTTCCCTTTTCAAGAAATGGCAGATATCTCTCCTACTAAAAAATTTCAATTTCAAGGCAGCACTAACATCTGAATATAGCTGATTATCAAAAATCATGTTTTTATAATGCACTATATAACAGCAGTTATTTTGCTATAAGCCTAATTTATTTGGTTTTGTCACCTCAAGTGCTCGGTTACAGTTTTAAGTAGTTCTGCCTTCCTCTTCAGTGTTGGCTTTTCAGGTGTCTGTGTCCTGTAGTGAATTCTAGGTAATACTGGCCACATTTAAAAGAGTTACGGCCAGCAGGGCCTTTTTTAAGAAGTATTTTTCAAAACCAACTGCTGTCCTTTTCAATGTGCTTCAAGACTGGGGAACCCTGAGTAACGCCTGTTTTGAAGCTTACTGGCCTCTTGCAAGCCAGCTGGCATCTCCTTCACTGTGCTTTGGGATTGGGGGGCCTGGAATACTTTCCTAAGATTCTTAAGCTTTTTGCGTGGCTCTTCCAATTTTCCAGACCTCAGATTTTCCTAAAATTTCGCATGTTCCTTACCACTTTGGAAAACTGTTTTGTATATTCTGGTAAGTTGTTTTTGTTGTTCTTTAATGCAGATCATTCAAGGATTCCAAATGGTATTACAAAACCAAAGCTTGCAAATAAATCTTTGTGCTGAGAATAAAATAAGTATAGTATTTACATGTATACTTATCCAGTACCTGTGCAATTTTATGGTGAAAATTCTACAGGTCTTCGGTAGCTGAGAATTAAAATATCTTGTTTAGAAGCCCTTTTATAGATATATGTTATCACAGAAGATTTTAATTGCTGAGATAAATTGATTAGCCTTTCTGTATTTTAAAGCAATAATTTTTTTAATATAAAATGTCAGTTGACTAAAGAGAAAATGTGCACAAGAGGGCAGCATAAGAACTTTAAATGTTTTAAGTCTAGGTGAAATTAATCAGACTTCATCTGGAAAAATTAGAATAATATGGGCCAAAGTTTGTTAATTTTGTTTGGCATATTTTGTTCTTTTTTGACCTTTTTGATCAGCTTCAATATAACTTTAGATCAAATTAATAATTTTAGCTTCTGAATTATGTTTCTGGCTTTTGAAGTTCTTTCTTTGTAATTTTTCAATCTTGTTTTCGACTGTGTGACACCAAACTGGAAAGTCTGTTTCTATTAACTGGAGATTATAATACTTTAAACCATGATTTTTGAACAGGCAGTTACATTTTTTTGATCTAATGAGGCAGTCCTGCAGAAACTGTTGTAGAGGCAGGTTCATTGTGTTTTTATAAAACCAGCTAGCTCAGTAATAAAAGCCTAATGAATAAACTAAAGTATTGCAACTATTTGCAAGGTCTTAAGTGGTTTCCTGATCATGTTTGATATAAAATTTCATTTTAATACAATACTCGGATTTGTTCAAGCAGTACTGTAGCTTTTCTTACATTGAATTTCAAGGATGTTTCTTGAAAATGCTCTTCTAATAACTTTAAAAAACTAGAGTCAGAATTATCATCTAATAAATTAGATTGATAATTCTTTTGTAGCTGCTTATAATTTGTGTTTTAAAACACTGAACTTTAACAAAGTAAAAGTCAGACATTCTGTCACTGAGACTTCTACAATAAGTACTAGCTTGCCATAGCTGTGGTGAATTCCTTTACTGCTTTATGTGTTAAAATCCTCCTGGATGTCATTAGCCTTACCTTCCTTCCTTTTAAAGCAGCATCTCATCAATTACATTGCCGCCTTCTAGAATATATGTTACTTTGCAGCTCCGTAAAATCAGTTTCTAAGCACTTGAAGTTAAGCATTCAAAGTGAAGTTCATATGAAGCCTGATTCAGATCTTGAAGGCCTTCGATGCTACAGTAACCATCCTCAGCTTGTTTGTTATGTATCTGTTTAGAACTATTTAATAGTTCTACTTGAGTCAAATCTGAATTGTAGACAGCTGAAGAAAATTTAGATTTTATCCTTTTAGAATCTGAATGTCTGTGAAAGATAAAGGTGTCTTGTATATTTGTTACAACATTTTCATACAAACTCCCTGACAGAAATGGAGGCAATGTCGTACAAATGCCTATGAGATTTCAGGTAGAATAACTTCGTTTTTCTCTGACCTTATTTAATTTTGTGAATCTTGACTATTAATGAGAGACATTTTTCCATAGTTTTTGGTGGAAGAAAAAAATCAATAACTGGTTTACTGTTACCGGTTTTAATCCATCAATTTGAAGTCCCTATTTAAAATTTACTTTAATATTGTGTATAGTTATATTAAAACAATATGATTAACTCAAGGAAATGTATAAATGCAAGAAATGAGCTTTATGATATTTCCATTATAATTTTTACTAGGTCATGATGGTGCAGTTAACTCTGTTGGCTGGAGTCATAACAAGAAGTGGTTAGTTTCTGCATCAGAAGACAGAACTCTAAGGGTCTGGTCAGTCTGCAGGAATGAACCTGTCCTAATTCTGGTAATTAGAAACTCCTGTCAGTTTGGTTAGCAGGGGACACCGTTTTTCACTTTCACCTACTTCTATTTTAACAACTGTGTAGAAGGAACATGCTGCCTGATTTTCAAAGCTACTGAGTGGTGGTGATTCAAACTGATACTATGATCTGGGTGATCTCCATTAACTTCAAATTAAGCTGTTATCATGGCAATTTATGAAAAGAAAAAAACCTAATCTTGGTAGACAAAACTAGTGGGCATGTCTAAAAGTTTTGGTTTTATTGTCTGCTCTCTATATTCTATTTTCATTGGCTCAGCTCTGCTTGACTTTGTAGTCTACTCCCAAATTCAAAATGGAAGCTTAGAGTATGAAGATAGATTTAATTGACTACAGATACTACTAACTTCACTGCCAACTACTTCAAGTAGAACTAAAACTTTATTTTGAGATTAATAGATGTCAAAAATAGGAAGGGCCACTACATAGTAGGTTAACCTCCTGGGATATGGTCAAGATAACAGTGAGACTAGGTCTTAATACCAGGAATCTCAGACAAAAAATATTCAGTATTTTAGAATCCATTCTTAATAACTTACTTTGCATTTTAGGGCAAAGAGAAGTTCCATAAGACTCTACGCTTTGCACAGTTTTATTTTATGGATGCGTTTATATTGCTGTGTTGTGGAGCTGAATTTCATTTATTAAGTTTCCATCTCAACACAACCAAGGATGACCTCAAACGGTGAGTAAAATTTCCCATTAACAGTCCAGTGAAAGTACTTGTACTATTTGATCTGGGATTTTCTTGGGGGTGAGGTGGTGTGGGGTGGAGGGCAAGAATGTTACAGAAGAAAAAAGTTGAACAAATAGTAAAAGCTAGTTGTAAAAAATATCTTTGTTCTGGCATAGTAGAGGAAAAAAAATAAATGTCAAATAATTTTTATAGTACATACCTTATCTAGCAAATAGAGTTTTACTATTACTGTTACCATTTGGAACCTTATGAGCTTTATGCTCTACCTGTTTACATCTTAGTGTGAATTAATGTCTTAAATTACATTGGAGAAGCTATTGCAATTTCTCTTGTGGAATTATTTCTATATATTTTTTCTTTCAGAGACTCCAACATGCTATGACTGTTTTCTTCCTTCTCTGTCAAATGGAAGTAGATCACTTTCATAATTGTCACTGACTTTCCAACTGTTGTATTTTATCTAATTATTTTTTTATTATCCTATTTTGCCCCTATGTTTCTTCATTGTTAGGCATCCTTCTTTCTGACCTGGAATAAATTATTTTATTAAGTGTCTGATATACCTTTTCTGTTTGTTTCATTTATAATTGGAGCTCAAACTGTCCTTGTATCCTTTTACTAAGTTTCTCTGCTCTTCATTTGTTTTTGCTGGTTTTCAGCAGTATTTGTGTATATAAGACTTTATTATATTCAAATACATATATACGTGCACACATATATATATATATATGTTTAGACAAAATAGCATTTTAAAAAGCTTTGAAGATATATTTTTCTTTGTCTGGTATTATGACTTTATATTTTGAGTTAATTTCCCAGCATTTCTTTCTTTTACAGAACACTACATCATCTCTTTTGTTTCTCACAGCTCTTTCATTCTGCCTTCTGAGTCAAATTTGGAAGAATGCTTGTATAGAAGTGATTCAAGAAGATGCTAGATCTAGCCCCAAAGCATGTTTTATATTTTTAATTTGAAGGGCGTGGTAATGCAGTCTGTCTAACTGATAGATTGCTACTGCATTTCAGAGGTGAAAACAGTACAATGAGAAATCTTATCATTGTTTCTCTGCACAGAGTTTTCAAAGAACTGCCAATAAGTACTAATTAACTGAGCATCACAGCAACTTAATTAAATGGTTGAATATTGATTCAATTTTGAAGGTGAAACTAAGAAGTGGAAATAAGAAAAATAATTTTATATTCTTTATTGCCTTATTTAAATATATCCTTATTTATAAATGCCATAAAGAAGAATAATTGCAGTTCTGGGATAGAATACAGATCTCCTGACTTTTACTTCTATGATTAATCTCAAAATTATTCACAACATAAACAGATTTCTTTACCTTCTCCAAAATTACTAACTATTACTAACTCTCATCAGCAGTTGTGCATGCTGATATGAAGTGTAACTATTTGCTTCTCAGTTTATTGTAATTGTTAATTACTTTTAAGTCACATAATAATTTGAGCAGAACAAAACATCTATGAGTTGTTATCTCATTTTATGGTTTTATGTATTGTTTCAAAGATCAGCATGAGAAATTTCAAAGGACTTTAATAAGGATAAAATTGTGTTCCAGCAACAGAAACAATGCCTTTTAAAGTCGTTATATTTATAACTGGTTGTAGTAATTATGCATACAGTAAGGGAAGTAATTATAAAATATCTACTCTGATGAAATAAGAAATTATACAATCATACATTATAGATGGATAAAGCAAAGATCATGGTAAGTGCATTTAAAATTTAGCATGCTAATGATACATAGGAGAGCGTTCATTTCAGGTACTTCTGGAAAGTCAATGTTCAACTTCTTAAGTAAATGGGCTGCACAGACCTGATTCAGCAGCTTGGCTCCTTTGAGAATGGAAACTAGATGAGAAGTACATAAGTCATAACAACATTCTAACAGCAACCATCTCTAAATGCTTTTAGTTTTCCAGTGCTTATCTTTTCTTATGCCTAAGATTCATTGCATAGGGTCAGGGAATGACATCCACCCTCCTCTGTAATGTGAGAGAATATTTTTCAGAAGATGAAGTGATTCTTTTCCTTTTCATGTAACTGATTTTCTTGTTTTACTGAACTCCAGGCTTTGTCTGGAAATGTATAATGGCACTACTGTTTGAAGATTAATTTTTACAGTGCATATAAAAATGTTTTTAATAGCCTGAAACCTTATGATCTGTTATACTGATGATGTTTGTGGTCTGTCACTTAGTTTTGACTTTGTCATGTGCAGCCATTTTCCTTAATGTTAAATGTCAGATCTGCATCAAGGTGGTTTTGGAGGTTTGGAAGGGTTTTTTTAGGTGCTTATTCATCTTCTGGTTTTAGCACAGTAACATACTTCCATTTATGGAAGTTTTTTGTCTGTCATCAAATTTTTTTTTCTTTATCTGGGTGTCCTGAAAAATGCTTTTAGCAAAGGACTTCAAATCTTCTGTGAAGTAGATACATCAGTCTTTGCGATATTTGCAGGAAGTGTTTGTACCTTAGAATTTGGTTTTATATTTTATTTCTGAAGATACACCATTCTCCTGAAAAGAATTATATACTGTGTAAATGCATTCCCCCAAAATTATTATATCCCCACATCTTATCCCAAGATAGATAAAATATCGCAAGATGTATCTCAAGTGTATCTATCAAGAGATTAGTCATTTACACTGTTGTTGGAATTCTAATAATAGGATAATAAAGGAGGACAGAATTGTAGTTTTGAGTACATCAACACAAATGTGATTTTATTTGGGTACCTGATCTCTGGGATTGTCAGCTGAGATTATGAGCTATGCTTAGAATTGGAGACCCGGAAAAAATATAGTAAGAAGATACCATTCATGGAATCATAGAATCGTCTAGGTTGGAAGCGACCTTAAAGATCATCTAGTCCAACTATCAACCTAGCTCTGACAAAAAAATAAATAATAGGAATTATTTATTAAATAATAAACAATAGGAATTATTATAGGAATAGGAATAGGAAAAAAATAGGAAATAAAATTTACTAACCATATTCCTGAGGACCATGTCAACCCGTCTTTTGAATGCCTCCAGGGACGGTGCCTCAGTCTAAACCTCCCCTGGCGCAACTTGAGGCCGTTTCCCCTTGTCCTATCTCCTGTGACTTGGGAGATGAGACCGACCCCCGCCTCTCTACACCCCCCCTTCAGGTAGTTATAGAGAGCAATAAGGTCTCCCCTCAGCCTCCTCTTCTCCAGACTGAAGAATTTCATCTATTTTTTTGCCTCCATCACAAGCTTTTCTGTGGCTTGAGGAGGTGCTGGTCCACCTCCGGGGATGGTGCCTCAACCACCACCCTGGGCAGCAGCTAAAATAAAATTATTTTAACTTAAGATCTAGATTGTGTTCTTTTGCTTATGTTTTATTCTCAAAGTCTGTTCTTATATATTACAAGTGAGTGGCATTTAAGCTTTTGTCTTGTGTCTGTTTGAATTATGTAATAACATTCTTTAACAATCTGATTACCTACCTTCTGGGTTGCCTGTTACTTCTTAGTTTATAGAGGTATTATTAAAGCAATAAAAAGGTAACCCAAATTGCTATATAAACTTTAATCTCTAAAAGCCAAGAACTAATGTACAGTCTCCAGCTGAATATGTCTGTAATGCTTGGCTGAATTTTAGTTGACTTGCACTTGGACTTGAACGTGTGTAGGACACGTGGCAAATGCATTGTGTCCAAAAAGTATAAGGTCTTAAATATACTAAAATTCCCCCTTTTTTCTTTTTCTCTCTCTCTTTTTTTTTTTTTTTTTGCTAATGGGTACTCTTGTTTTATTTTTTTCCCCTCTGTTACTTTGGGGAGTAAAGTTTAGGTCAGTTTTTCCTAACTTGTATTTGATGAATTTCAGTTTACTGTTGGTTGAAGATTTGCTTTCTAGGTGAAATTCTACCTGGGTAGCACCCTCTCAGGTGTTTATCTATGTAGCAGACTGCAGTGCAGAAGAGAGATACTTCAACTAACTCAAGACAATTGTTCTTGCATTTGGGAGCAGTTTGTTTCGTTAAGCCTCTTTCAGTAGGGTAAACTAGACCAGAGGAAGCTTCATGCTGCCATCATTAGACTGTTCCTATTATCTCAGTCAGCTTATATGAAGTTAAATAAAAATTTAAAGTTAAAATTACCCCAAAATGGAGATAAATTAGTTGTTCCTGAAATCTAGAACAGTTTATTTTTCTAGTTTACTTGAATAAAATACTTCTGGAAACCACAAAAGTTTCTTGGATTAAATTGCAAAACACTGTATTTTACGTTCTGTTTCTCCATCACTGCTGTGGTAGCTCTAATGTCTCTAATGGCTCTAATGTCTACCTGGAAAATCTCAGTAGATCATTGTTTGAAATTGACAAAAAAAGGCAAAAGCATATCATTAACCATTTTTCTTTTGAACTGATCCAGCTGATAAATGTATTGCTTTTATCAAATGATCTGTTTTGAAAAGTTTTAACATTGTTGGAAAGAAACAGTAATTATTCCTACAAGTGTGTTACACTTGTGGACTTTTGTATTGTCTTTAAACAGACATGCTAAAATGAGGGTATAAAATCTACAGTTACATTGTTATTATTTTACTGCATAGTAATGTAGAAATTTTGAGTTATTGCGGTGTGTTGACCTTTGCTGGCAGCTAAGCCCCCGCACAGTTGCTCGCTCACTCTCCCCTAGTGGGATCTCCCAGTGGGATGGGGGTGAGAACTGGAAGGGAAAAGGTGAGGAAAACTTATGGGATGAGATAAAGACTGTTTAATAAGTGAAGAAAAAAGAAAAAAAACCAAAGTGATGCAGAAGTAATCGCTCAATAGCTTCCACCAACAGACCAATGCTCATCCAGTCTCTGAGCAATGGCTTCTTTCAAAAAACTCCTCCGAACAGTTTTATTGCTGAGATTGGCATTATACATTATGAAATATCTCTTTGGATAATTCATGGAAGTGGTCATGGCTATGCCCCCATCTGACATCTTACGCTCCCCCAGCCGACTCACTCTGGGGGCACAGTGAGAAACACAGGATACTTTAATGCTTGACCAACACTGTTTAGCAATTACAGATAGATAAACAGATAAGATAAAACCCTGGTGTGTTATCAACACTGTTTTGGTCACAAATGTAAAACAGCACCATAGAAGTACAGTTATTAACAACTCTGTTTATATTCCTTAGGTGACTTCGATCAAAATCATATTCTTCTTGCCAAACATACCCATATCCATGGAGGAATGTTTTCTCTTGACTTTGGTGGATTCAAGATCAGATCCACACTGTCTGTGCTAATACATTTCAGTAAATAGAAAGATCTAGTCAGACAGAATCACAACACAGTTTTGCATTGTGTGATATAAACGGGTCTGAAGTCTTTTTAGAGGACTTGACATGTCTGCAACATCTCCATGGAGCTGGCAGATATCCCACAGGACCTTGAGGAGTCCAGTGTGTGTTTGGAATCTAAATTTCTTTGACAGTGTGTGATCAGCCCCTTGTTTTGTTCCCATCTAAGAAGAAATTATTCTTTCCTCAATAGTTTCTCCTCATTTTCTTTCTTATTACCTCTATAATCAGCACATGAAATGCTATATTGAAACTCGTGGTAATTTTGTTTTTTGATCATAAGTACTTGACAGATTTTTTTTTTTCCTCTTCAACATTTTCAATATGCATACAAGATTATTTTAGTGTTTAATCTTGATGAAAGATCTATCTTGCGAATACTGTTTTTCTTTTCATCCAAATGAGTTTTGTTACCAAGTTTTTAATAGAGTTCAGCAATAAGTCAAAAGGTCTGTGGCTTTGTGATTCCAATGGGAACTTACTGGTGGCCATAAATCATTATTTAATTAACACTAGCATTCATTTGATATTTTTTATTTTTTGCAGATACAAACAGAGAAGTGTTTGCAAATTGGTACAGAAATTTCCCATGGCTTCAACGATGGAGATTACCAGCCTTTCAGCAGTAAATGATTTCTACTCTCGTATCCTTTGTATTTCTTATTTTCTTTGGAATTAATGATATGAAAATAACTTCAAAGTGATTAGTGTTTGATTCTTTACTATTTTTTTTTTCAATTAGAGTAAAAATGCTGTATTTTTTGTGATAATGAACTTCAGCCTTGGACATAAACTTTTTAGGACTGTAAGATTTTTGGTACTGCTCATCAAGCATTGAGTCTTGAAGTCTTTTTGTCTATCTATATGCTTTTGTTTCATTAGATCAGTTTGACTTTAACACAAGAACTGTACAGATATTGTACTTACAGCCGGGAGCAAACGAGCATTGGAAGTTTTTGACCTCAATGCAGGCTGCAGCACAGCAGTGATACCAGAAGCTCATACTAGATCAGTCTATCAGATCTGCCAAAATAAGGTATATGCATTATTGAATTTTATTTATAGTGCCACTACAGCTCCATCAATAAAGAAATTGGAGACTAAAAATATAATTGGTAGTTATTTATATGTTGGGAAGAATGGGTGAGGTCGTAAGTCTATGTGGTAAAAGTACTCAGAATCTCATTTGTTCTCTAGGGGGAAGCAGTGAGCAGTGAGAATGACTGAACAACTTTACAATTAGGGAAGTGTGTATCTCCCTTTGTCTTACTTGTGCCAGACTGTAATACTGTAGTTCAGCAGGAACTTCTCTTTATGCAACTGTTCTCTAAAGTTGAATATGTTCATCTGATTTATTCTGAAACTTCAGAAACAGCAACAAAAAAAATAAATTGCTCAGTACTGCAGTAGAATAAATGACTTAAATCCCTTCATCCCTGATCTTTTTTTTTTTTTACCTGAAGATTGATTTGGTTTTTTGGAGAGCTTATGATACTGTACATGTTGGAATGCCCACTGTTATGTTTGGTTGAGTATGGTTCTTCATTTCTAGTTGTAAAGTCCTTGCTTCTGTGGGTTTAAAACAATTCCTTTTGTATAACTCTCTGTGGGTTTTCCTGAGAGATGTGATCTGGTAAAACGCTTAAAATCGTGCAAACTATTTCAGTACCATTTGTAACACAGATAGGCCTAAAGTTCTGGCTTTTCTTTTTGCTTGGTCAGCTTAGTGGCTTCAGGTTATTTAATCAAGAAAATCTTTAAAGCTGTGATCAAGCGTTCACTTGGGAAAAAAACTAGAGGTATGTGGTATAGAAAAGAAAATCGATCATTTTTGGGGGAAAACTATAGATCAAGGTTCCCATTTTTTCAGTTATATAAAATTAATATTGTAGATAAGTCAGTAGGAAAATTACACATCAGGTATTTTGTTATGCTTCTATAGTTTAAAGCTGTTAGAGTAAATATAACTCAGTGCATTTACATTAAGATAATATGCTTAAATATTTTATAGACTTATAAAAATATGCATAATGCCTTGTGCAAATTACATCCTGTTTAAAGTGTGAAACACGTTAGAATCTAAAGTTAGCTAGTAATGAGGGGTAGTGCAGTAGAAACAAATCTGTGGAATGGAACAGTTGATGCTGCAGATCCAGTACCTACATAACCAAATTTATGAAGGCTTTCCTTTGGACTGGTCCTAGTCTTGTCTTGTGGGCTGAATGCTCGTTAGTGATTACAATGTACATATTCTTGAAGTGCATTTTCTGGTTTAGATTCATGCAAATCAGTTTCCATGTTCCAAGACTGCTTGGTGATGCTACCTGGACAGTAGTAAGTGGCAATGATCAGGAGAATTGTTCTTTAAATAAATGAAAAAAGAAAATCTATTTGGAATTCTTGTATAACACTAAGGCAGACATTTTCTGATTAAGTGTGGGAGAAACCTTTTAGCAAATTATTAAATACATAGAATGTTCTAGAAACATAGGTGAACAGCATGACATTCTGTTATTTCTGGATTTGGACAGCAGCAGCTGTAAGCAAGTATATATAATCTACAATGTATTGACTTTGATTTTAAATTGGTTTTTTTGGTCTATTCTAGAGATTGTTTGCAAGAATTGGCAATGTGTGAAATCCATCTCAACTGGGAGTGTACTTGATTAAGCTTATTATATCACTTGGAATATGTTCTCTTCACAGCAGACATTGTCTGATGTATAATAGAACAATGTTCTGAATCTTCCCCCAGAACAGCTTAGCAGGGAATATTGCAAATATGTGCATATATGTATATTCAGATAAAAGATTTGGCTGCACTGACTGTTATAAAGTATATCTCTTAGACGATGATGGGGTGGGACACACATTTTAATGGGTGTCTGTAATTCCTATTTCCTTTTAGAATTTTAGTACTCTAAAAGTGAAAATACATTTAGAAGGTAATAAGTATTGCTATGTCTGTGTCACTTATTAATCAAGAAGCATAGACAAGGAGTGAAAATTACATAAACTTGTCATATTACTTGTGCATGTAAGTTGCAGCTAAGTCAGTGTTTCTGTAAAGATACAGATTATCTGCATGATGCTACAGAAATTTAGAATGTACTAAGGGAAATGTCCAGAAGAACATTCAAACATTTAAATCATCTGGATCTAGGAACTGGTTGCCTTGCTCTTTTGTATTATTTTGAAAATATCTCTCTCTGGCCTATTAAATAAAATTAATGTAGAAGTATTCTGTCCATCAAGAATGAAGAAATGCTTGTTTTGCTTATCAAAATCTGCAGTAATTGCAAGGAATCCAGAGTAGAATTCTTTATAGCTGCTCCTCTTGAAATCTGCCCAAAATACACTGGCTAAAATCATTGAGTTCACCTTTTCCTCATTCTCTAATGATCATAGGTGGTCAGAACCATCACATTATGTTTACTAGAGTATAGCGTATCCCTTGTAGCAGTGACAGTTATCAGTGTGATGATGCCTTCACCCAGTAACAGTATGTTGAAGGTGATAAACCATCCTTCTGAATCATTAGTTGCCACAGCTTATCTTTCTTTAGTAAGAATGTTTTGAATCTCCCTGACTGTAATTTGGTTGTGAAATCAGACTGTATCCTTGCCTGAGATATTCAATCTGTAGCCTCTGTACAGATATAAGTACAGTTGATGAAAACTTGTTCCTAATTGGCAGCTTGAATTATGGAAGGTAATCTCTGTTCTTGTTAACACTTTGTGATGATGAATGTATAGTACATATTCATACAGTGCACATATATAGAATAAGTACATGGAGTATTTGCTATTGTAGGCTATCAAATTGCAGCAGTGGTCCTTCTTTTCAGGTGAGGTGTGAATCTAGTGGTGGTTCTGCCCATTCTTACTGACTCCTCTACCTCTTCCCTGGAGACAGGAACAGTGGCAGCAAGCAGATGGGGCTTCCAGGCTGTCTTCTATCAGGTCACTGTAATCGCTTTCTCATTGGCAACTTCTGTGATGACTGTACTGCCTCAAGCTTCCTGACAGTTTGCTGTAGCTCCAGAATAACCAACCTATGGCTGAAGTCCATTCCTCTGATCTTGTGCCACTTGGCCAGTTTACATCTCTAAGCCTGTTTCACCAGTCGAAGCCAGGCTATATCTTTCTATATCCATACAGGTACTCTGTTTCTGCAGCTGTGGGTCTTCTCCACCTCCTACAACCTCTTTCCTTTCTTCTCCTTCTGATACTTAATTCTGTCACTCTAGTACAAGCCTCTTCCCTGCCCCATGCTGTCCACAACCTTTTAGATTACTGTTTTTCCCAGAGCTCCTTTTCCCTGATAATGTCTTCCTTTCTCACCTCCTTGAACCTCAGTCTCTTGCAAGGGTCCAGAGGAGACAGATGGAAGAAACTAGGTTTTGGAGAGGTAATGGCCATGAGGGAGGAGACAGATACAGGGAAGTGAAGAGAGCAGCATCTCCTAGAAAGAGAGCAGCTCACTTCTAGAAAGTTGGGATTTCTACCTTAGTACAAAGAATGATTCTAAACATCTTTAAATTAAATGCAGTAACACAGTTAGAAAGCCTTCCTATTTTAAACCCAGCTTTTAATGCAAAAGATTACTTCAGAAATTCAATAGTATTACACCGAAGGAAAAATTATAAGAATTACAAAGAAGCTGGGGATAAAATAGTCATTACTGTGACTCAGAGCAGAGAGAAATATAAGAAAAAAATCTTGGCTGGTAAATTTTTAAAGACAATAGTTGCCATATTTGCATTACAGTAAGAAGCTGCCCCGTGTTGTTACATGTTTATAGCGAGATGTAGAATATACCTGCACATTAGCATTGCGTGATGATGGAAAGTATATATTGCTGTTCTAAATCTTTCCTTCTTTATCTTTGTTAACTGAAGGAATAGCCAAATATCTTAATATTACCCTGTTTGAAAACCTTAAATTGCAACATCGATTGAAAGTAACGTATGTCTATATATACACACATATGTATGCTAATAGTTAGATAAATATTTTTACACTATACTTTTCCATCTATAGTATTTCAGTGACTCGATTGTGTTTTCTTCAAGTCTTTCTTTATATTTTACAGAACAGTATTCTGTGTTGTGAATTTTTTTTTATTTTGTCAACATCAGGGAAGGGAAATCAGAGCAAAAATGTAGCAAGCATCTCACAGATAGGAGATAGATATTCTGAAACTTATAAAAAGGCCATTTTAGAGCTAGATTTATAAGGCTGTGACAAATTTAAGGTATTGTATGAAGATAAACAGTTGAAGGAGAAGAGGAAGCTGGGCAAAATCCTAACAGAAAGAAACTCACACAGGGAAGAAGATTCAGTCAGTTAACTTTTTCCTAGCCATAGTGACAAACCTGTCTGAAAGTATGCGCTTGCCTGGAAGATGTGGAGTCTTTTCTGAGACATCTATAGACAGATGCCTTTAGCATAAGCCAGGTGACCTGTTTGGATTATATCAATAGTGTTCATATGGCATTAGTGAATGAGATTGGGATTCTGTTGAACCACGTCCTTCTTGAGGCTAAATTTTACGTGCAAGTTGCAATGCAAGTTAGTCTAGAGAGAAGGTGAGAAGGGATTACAGTGGTGGATGAAGAAGATGATGAGGCAAAGGCACGTGATTCATCTGTCAGAATGAAAAAATATAATTTGAAGAGTGTGTTGCAATATGCTCCTTCCTGCATTCAATTATCATAAATTATAGATTATCATAAATTGACAGACTATGAAACCACAAAGTGATAAATGGAATTCATCTTGCATATTGTCCCAACTAGTATGTGTTTTCTTGTCTTCTACAGCAATATTCAGTAGTGAATGCGGTTTGAAGGTACAAGTATAGCTGTGTACTAGTAAAGTGTATTACTGACAAAATGTCAGGACAGGGAAGGAACAAAAGGAATACCCTTCTTACCCAAATTACTGTTAGCATATTCTACAGTAAAGGAGTAGTGCATGAAGTTAATGTGTGTGTATTTGTAGACCATTTTGTATTGGCCTCTGTGAACATTACTAACTGAAGAAAGGGATGATGAGTCAAAGTTTCAAAAACACGGAAAGAAAAGGTGCCCTGTAACTTTTAATTAATACTATCCTTTGGACAACTACTCTCTTTCTCTTTTACAATTACTCTTTTTTTATAGTTAGACACAGCTAATGTAAGAATGTGTAGACTTTGATGGGAAATTTGTTGCACAGTGCATTTTAGTTCTTCTGTTAGATCAGCCTGCAGTAATCCTTAGTTTAGGAAGGAAACCTGCTTAAAGCAAAGTAAGTGTTTATTTTTTAAATGGACTAAATTCTTCGCTCAGAGCGTGGTCAATCACTGGAACAGACTCCCCAGAGAAGTGGTCACTGCACCGAGCCTGTCAGAGTTCAAGGAGTGTCTGGACAGTGCTCTTAGTCATGGTTTAGTTTTAGGTAGTCCTGCGAGGAGCAGGGAGTTGGACTTGGCAATCCCTAAGGGTCCTTTCCAATTTGAGATATTTGATGATTCTATAAATATTTAGCACCATGAGAACAGCTTTCTGAAACTTGATTTCATATTTTACAGGGGTCATCATTCAGCACTCAGCAACCTGAAGCTTACAATCTTTTCATGACCACAGCTGCCGGTGACGGCATCAAACTGTGGGATTTAAGAACACTGAGGTAAGACTGAATTAAGTACTTCGGAATAAAAAGCCATGTTTTATCTTTACTCAGAATTGTCATGCTTGTTGTGATATACCAGTAGAAATTTGAATGTGGAATCAGATCTACAGTCAGGCCTTTAAAAATGGAAATTAAAGGCTAATTGGAATTTAGTATTTTAAGAGACCAAAAAAAAATAATACTGGTTCCTCAGTTGTAGTTAGTTATGTGGAAGCCATTAGGTGGTCAAGATTTATCACCCATGTCTTACCTGCCTTTGTAGATCTAATTGTATATATAAAACAGTATATTGAAATGAATGTTAATGGTATTTCCAAACCAGCATGTTATTACTGCTATAGTAGGTAAAATTTATGATCCAGCTTTAAAAATACAAAAGTAATTGCAACAACATTATTACAAATCATCTATGTAGTGCTATAAATTTGCATAGTATATTATCATAAACTCAGAATAATAATGCTACACTTTTTCTAAAAAACTTTCAGTGTTGTACTTGAGAAAGCTGTGGGACAAAGGGAGATGGTGGTGGGGAGGGAACATTGCTCAGGAAAGGAAAGACTTGGGACAAAGTTGTGTGTGCTAAAAAAATATGTTTAAAAGAAAAGAGGTTTAGACAGAGAGGATATTTAAGTTTTAAATAATAATTTCATATTGGCTTTCTATGTGTAAATATAAATTTATTGAAAATTGTGATATAATTTTTCTAGTACTGAATTTTCTGTTTAGGAAATGCTTAATAATCCTTTCATTTATGTCCATCTTTCTGTGGTAAGAATACATTAAACCTATAGGGGGCATATATGTTCTTGCCAAAACCGTTGCCGTATTACCTGCACTGAACGTCAGAAAGTAATGAAACTAGAGACTACTAGGTTGGAATCTGTTACCTTCTTATGTTTTTCTAATAAGCTGCTCAAACTGTGTTGCTGAAGAGTAATGAAAATGTAGAAAGCTTTTCACAGATCACTTATCTGTCTCTTTGTTTCTAATAAGCAGAGCAGGTGAATGGTAAAATAGTTAAAGTGTAAAACCTGGGCAATCAATTAAATGAATATGTCTTGGGAAGAGTGGAATAATTTATGTATGTTCTTGCTCTGTATTTAATTTGGCAAAGTCGTTGTATTCTAGTGTCCACTGAGTTCTATTAGCCAAACTTCAAAAAAGTAATTTAAGTCCTTATTGACACATATTTTAAGGGTGATTATTAGGTATTATGCATATGTGTGTGTTTGTTACACATTACACAACAATCACTGTTAATAAATGTTGTGGAGAAGAAATAAAGAAAATTATTTTTCACTTGCTAGTAGCTTTTGGGGGAAAAATTAAATTTTAAAAATTAAATTCTCTCACTGCTCAAACCAGAGATTTAGTCTTCTGTATTTTAAAATCTATTCTTGAGTTCTCATAAAGAAGAAATCTGTTCACTTTTTCCTAATGTGTTCACCAGGTGTTTTTCACATAAATAAATTTGAAATGTCTGAGTTTGGAAAACTCTATCTGAAGTTGGAACAAGTCTCCACTGAAGTGTTAGGTCTACTATACAGTTACACAGACTGAAAACTTTTGATGTTTTTTTTGTTCATAGGTCTCGTCCAATCAAATCCAGTCCATCCCTTGCACTGTTGGGTGCTTAGAGGAGAGATTGGTTTCTAAACAATCTTATGGTGGGCCAGTACCTTTAATCTCTTGAAGTTGTTGATTTGTAAAGTTGGTGCATCAGCCATTACTGTGTTTTGAATGGTCCCCCTGGAATGACTTCTCTTTATTTCTGCTTTGGGTTTGCCAGAATAGGGTTTGTTTAGTGAAATCTTTGTCCAGTGTTCTTGAAATATAGCAGAGGTAAGTCCACCTTCTCATTTATACTGTTTGCAGTGTTGTGGATAGTAACACTAACTGCAAGATCTCAACTTTATTGTTTGTTGATTTTATTCTAAATATTTGCCCTAAACATCTACAGTGAAAAATATTTTGGTTTTGTTTAATCTGCTTGTTACCCTTAAAGAGTTCTATCCACTGTTACTTTATTTAATAATACTGTAAAGTATGAAATTCTGATTAAATAGGAAAAAACCCTCCAGCATGGTGCTCTTGAAAGCTGCAGTTGAAAGCATGGGAAATAATTTTCAGAGTAACTGCACAATCTCCCTGTGACTCTTAGTTGTTTCTTTTATAGTTTCTTTGATGATGGTTCCTTTTTTATTCTTCTTACATGCATTCCTTTTCTTATAATTGACTGATGTATCATAGCAGAATGCTCGGGTTTGGTTTTGATCTTTGCTTAGAGTAAGTCTTCAGACATGTTATCCTGGCCTGCAGCTTTATAGGTTTTGAATATGCTGATATTTTTTTCTCTGAGTTCCACAAGTATTTTTCCATTCAGTCTGTATTATCAAACTACTTTTTTTTTTTTTTCCCTGTGAAAATTCATTTCACTTATCTTTACTTCTGTTCTTAAAGTTGATGAGAGTATTTTGTCACTTTCATTTTCATCAGTCTTACTAGATAAAGCTGTAAATCTATTTGTCTCTTTCACTATTGATGATCTGGAGTCATTCCAAGGTTGCTTCAGAGAATGCCAGAAAGTCTTATGGAATCCTCTGAAGGTGGTACAAGAAAAGGCATTTTAACTTTCTGATATTGTCAGCCAACCTCACATAGCCAGGTCATCTTGCCAATAAATGAGGGAATCTTGGACACTGCTGGACTTGGACACTGCTAGTGACTTTTGGATTTACTCAGACTCTTGCTTCATTTGCTTTGAAATGCATGGATTTGTAAAGTTTAATCTGAAGATTCTGAATATTTTTGTACTTCTCCTTCTTCTAATTTATAACTATAGCTAAGAAAAGCTCCAGACAATCTACAAAGCAGACTTATGAATAAAAAAATCAAGAAGAACGGATCTTTCTGGAAAAAGAACTAATTCTGGTTACTCTTTCTCCAGCTTTGGATAATAAACTATGAGGTTTTATGAATACATGGATCACAATAAGATAATGGCTTTTGATCAACTTCCAAGATGTTGTGAAGAACAACTCCAGTTTATCTTCTCTGAAAGAATGGCTAGTTCAAGAACAAGTGAAAATACTTTTTCTTGGATCCAAGGTGGAAGCAGTGAACACAGGAGTTAGACTGAGGTGCGACGGGAACCTGAATGAGAAGAACACCACAGTTACCAGCTTCAGGATTACCAGGAGTCAGACAAACACTTAATGAAGAGGAGGTACAAAAGATTGATACACGCTTACAATTTTTGGAGGAGTTTAAGTGTTCTTAATGATGAAACATTGTAGACTCTTAATTGTCTGTAAGATACAAAAAACTTTACAATTCTATATCTCCTGATGTCTCTTTGTTGAATGCAATTTAGAGACATCACAACTCTTTCTGAAGTCAGGAATCTAGCAATAATTTATAGGCATCTTGTACCTATTGTCTCCACTGCTTAATCTTAATCTTTTGGGAAAGTCTGGATTGGAATGACAGAAGTTGATGAGATATTAACTAGATATATCAGAAAATTCCAGTACACTAAGCCTCCTCATCTGCCAGTCCTGCCTGGTTTTAGTGACTATGTTCATGAACATATAGGGCAGATATATTTCAGCATCCTAGTATTGTAAAACCAATGCACATAGAGTGTAGAAATTTAGGAATTAAGGAAAATTCTATTCCCTTACACAGTAAACCTATAACAAAATGGCACACTAGGCTAAATACCAGCTGCTTTAAGTTTCACATGATAGTTTTTAATTCTATTTTACTAGTCTGGATCCCTTTAATTTATCATTTCCTCCCATTTGAAGAATAGATAATTTTATGCATTGAAATATCCAGAAGAAAGGAAGTTTCTTTCATTCATTATGTTAGGAGAAAACTATCAATTCAAAGTGTTGCCCTCTTTTCTTTGTTGAATACTTCAGCTACGCCATTCAAGCTCAAGACTGGACATTTAGTCTTTGCCAGAACTATGTTTTTGGTGTACAAGCTAGGTGAATAATTGAATTGATTTACTCATTCTACAGTGGTTATCCCATATAAATATTTTTGGTGGAGTGAAGAGCTGCTCAAATCTTTTCCTGGAATCATAGAAAAGTTTGTATTGGAGGAGGCCCTAAAGATCATTGAATTCCAACCCCCCTGAATTCAGACAAATGTCCACCATTCTGCCTTGAGGATCAGCTGGGATGAGTGCCTTTGACCTGTGCAGATGGTCACAGAATGGTGCTTGTCTGCTGGGTTATGTGTGCCTCAAGTGTCCCACTCAGCCAGCAGGATGCCCCTTCTTTGAAGAGACCCTTTGGCAAAACTGCTGTGCCAGGCCCTGGCTGATGCACCATGCTCTGTTTGCCTGCTCTGTTTGTAGCACTCCTGGTTGCTAGCGCTCCCTAGGCTGCTTTTTAAAGGTGTTTTCATGTTCTTTGACATGAAAAAATACTCTGTATCTGCTCTTATCAGTCATTGCCTTCCCTTTGAAGGAAGAATACCTGCATCAACAGCAGACTTATCAATCTAAGATATTTAGTTTGGCAGAATATGAGATGAAACAAAGTACAAGTTGTCTTTGTAGCTGCAGCTTGGGTGTTTTTTGTATATTGTCATACAATATCCATTCTGTAATTGTTTCTATCTCTAGCTGTCTAAGAAGACATAGTCTTTCTAAATTTATGAGGACCAAGGTCCTTAAGAAAGGGCAAGAAGGAGGACCAGAGAACTACAGGCTTTTCAGCCTCACCTCAATCCCTGGAAAGGTGATGGAGCAGTTAGTCCTGGAAACTAGTTCCAGGCACATAAACGTAAGGAATTAAACAGCAGTAGTTAATACAGATTCACCAAGCAGAAGTCATACTTGACCAATTCAATAAAAATCTATGATAAAGTAACTGGCTTAGTAGATGCGGGGAGAGCAGTGGATATTTCTACTGTGACTTCAGTAAGGCTTTCGATACTGTCTCTGAAAACATCCTCATAGAGATGAAGTATTGGTTGGATGAGCAGACAGTAATGTAGATTGAAAACTGTCTGAATGGAAACCTCAGAGAGTGGTGATTGGTAGTATGAAGTCTAGTTTGAGGCCAATAATTAGCAGTGTACCCTGGGGGTCATTACTGCTTCTAATCCTGTTCAACATCTTCATTAACTATCTGGATGATGGGGCACAGTATAGCAAGTTCACTGGTGACACAAAACTGGGAGGAGTGTCTGGTACACTGGAGGGTTGTGCTGCCATCCAGGAGGACAGCAGTCTGGAGGAATGGGCTGACAGGACCCTAATGAAATTCAACAAGGGGAAGCGTGAAGTCCCCTTGGCACGAGGTGCACCCCCCAGGCACTGCTGAGGGGAATGACTAGCTGGAAAGCAGCTTTGCAGAAAAGATCTGGGGGTCCCGGTAGACACCAACTTGAACTTGAGCCAGAAATGTGCCCTTGAGGAAGAGAAGACTAATGATGTCCTGGGCTACATCAGGAGGAGTGTTGCCAGCAAGTGGAGGGAGGTGATGCTTCCCTTCTGTTTAGCATTGGTGAAGCCACACTGGCTCTATGTGAGCAGGGAGGTTGGATAAGACGACCTCCAGGACTGCCTTCTGACCTCATAGAATCACAGTCACATGGTTGAAATTAGTATTTGCTCTTCTTGCGACAGAAACATAGAGATGAGAAACTTGCTGGGAGAACTGATGTAATGTTGAGTAAGAGAGCAGGATGGACAATAACAGTTGAAATTGGGAATTAATTTAAAAGGAAGGAATTGGACAGTTGTGCTATGCTGTCAGATGTGCTCATTGTCTACTGAGAGCTGAAGAGAGCATGGAAAAGTTATTACTGCCCAATTTAGAGGTCTGAACTGCTACTGTGGTAGGTATGGGGAAGTATATGTGACAACTGCTAGATTACTGTTGCAGGTAATGAGATTGGCAGGTGCAAAGTGTTCGGACACTACACACTAACCCCTTTAGTGGCAGGACCAGCCTGACTCTGACTCATACTCTGAACAGTTGAGGAATAGAAGTTCCGATGTTCTAATGTTGTTTGCTGCTGAAATAGCCATTCTTCATCTCTTTCTGTAAAAAAAACACTGGGTGCTTATTGGACCACAGTGAAGATATTTGAAGAATATTGGACTACTTGGACATACTGAACTTCTGCAGAATACTCAGATGTGAGATAATGCTTTGATGCACCATCCCAGGGAAAATCAGTTTCACCCTCTTTCAGCCTCTGAAATGATTTGCCAATTGTATAAAGATAGTTTTAACATTAAGGTAAAATCTCCAACTAGTATTATGATCCTGCGCAACTAGATCATAAGCTCCCCTGGCAACTTATTTTAGTAGAATTCCTGCAGCCACATGGAACTCATCTCGTACATTTTCTAACAATTACACTTTGAAAGCCATAGTGTCAGATATGCAGTCTGAATAAGTCACCCTTCAATTTTCAGATACTTTTCAGTTTGCATCTCCACTGTGAACTAACTGCTTGACATCATCCTGAGCAAGATACAAATATACACATACTTGCAATTTGATTACTTATTGATGCCTTCAAACCCCTATGATTCTGTGATTCTTCTGAATGTGAGGATCCCATGACTTGCCATCTTTTTTTTTTCCCTGGAGTTTTGAGTCTTGTTATCTGGATTCTGAGGCAAAAAGGGATAAAACAGTGGTTGGAGTTCCTCCAAGTTTGGGTCTAGGGATGCATGAAAGTATACAGGATGGGGAACATGTGGTCCCCGCTGGATGCTGTTGGTGAAAACATGCTGAGCTCCTATGTGAAGGGTTTGGTGTGTGCTTAAAATGAAACCCCTGTGTACAGAATGTCTAAGGTAGCTACTACTATCAAGTTAAGTTTTTTAGAGCCTCAGTGGATCTGCTGGTGCTGAAGGGCCTCTGAACAAATACAAAAGCACTGCGACAAAGTAACAGAATACAAGGAAAAGTGGTTTAAAAAAAGAAAATTTTTGTTTGCAGTCAAGATCTTTTTAATGCAGCAAGTACAATAAAATACTTATTTATAAGAGTATTCCCTGATTTGTAAAGACATGAACCATTCTGGTATATTTCTCTTGCAAAGACAGAAAACATGTTAGATTTTTTTGTAATATTCTGCAAGTTGTTTGTGACATGAAATATATGTATTTTGGAATGTAGACTAAAAGCTGTACAATGGAGAACATAGGGAAAACTTGGCTGTTTGCTGTCCCATGCAATTACCAGATGTTTGTCATGGTAACCCCTGAAAAGCTCTGACCAGAAAAGAATTCTTAGGAGGCTGGTCAGCATGCCAGCTGGCCACATAAAGCTTGCAATGTCCAAAATAAGTTTGATCGCCACCTGTTGCTACTTAAAAAAAAAAAAAAAAAGGCAAAAAAAAAGAAAAAAAAAAAGATAAAAAAGCCTGAAATAAGAGAACTCCTAGAATAAGATAAATTATGCACATAGTATCTATTTATTCTAGGGTTTTGTATCCAATTTTTTCCATTGCTGTGATATCTGGAGCTATCTGGAACAAAGTTTCTACTAGATTCTGTGGAAAGTTTGACTGGAATCAGTTTTTTAAAATGTCTTTTTATTGCAGGATTTTGATGGGGTGGGGAAGTAGCTATACTTGTGATAGAACGTACATCCTGATTGAAATGCAATAGTTGAACAGGAAAACAAGTAAGAAAATATAATCCGGGATATTACCTATTACTGTAGCCATATTAGCACAAAGGGAAGTGGCACTGTCCTATGACTCAGACAGTGCTCAGATTGCTGCGGTATAACAGAGAAAAGATCAGTGAAAGCCTTGGATTCCTGTTAGTTCTTAGGCACCCATTTATAGGTGGAATAATTGAGTTACTGGTCTCAGATCCAGAGGAGTTAAATACTTTTGAAAGGAAGTTGTTTGTGGTGATCATTAGGAGACTCTTCTGTGAAGAAGAAATACCTCATTGAGAAAGTTAGCTTTTACAGGCCCTGAGAACAAGGTCCGAAACACTGAGAACTAGTCCTGATGGCCAGTGCTCTACTTAAGGAAGAATAGTGGCCCTGAAGGCATAATCAGGAGGGACGGAAGATATATGAATTTTGTTTATTTTTCTCATGGGGAAATTTATTCATGGGATGCCATTGTATCTTACAAGTATAAGATTAAAAAGAAACTTTTTATTAAAGCATTTTTGCAAACATTGTCCATATGTGACAATAAGAAAAGGCACTGAGAAGGACTGTATTGTTCTGGGGACTCTGAAATTCAGAAATGTTGCACCTGGCACTCTGGCAGAGACAAGAAAAAACATGATTGAGGCTGAGTTGTAGGACAAATCTACTCTACAAAAAAAAAAAAAAAAAGCTTGGTAGGACCCTAACTGAGGGTGAAATCTTGCCATGCCACATCTGACCATGATAGGGAACAGCAGACAGATGAAGCACATCATGCTTCAGTTTTATTTCTGTCTAAGTAAGTTATTTGAAGGAAAGACTTGCCCAAAGTTAGGATAATGCCTTTGCTGCTTGATCACAGAATCACATAATGATTGCAGTTGGAAGGCGCCTTTGGAGGTGTCTTGTCCAACTCCCCTGCTCAAGCAGGGTCACCTACAGCTGGTTGTTCAGTCCCATGTCCAGGTGGATTTTGAATATCTCTATGGAGGGAGATTCTACAACCTCTGGGCAACCTGTGCCAGTGCTCAATCACCGTCAAAGAAAAAAAGTGTTTCTTGATGTTCAGACAGACCCTCCTTCCTTTGTTTCAGTTTTTGCCCATCGCCTCTTTTTCTGTCACTGGACACCACTGAAAAAAGCCTAGCTCTTTAAAGCCTGCCTTTAGCTCACTGATGGCGGATGTCATTGTGAGGCCACTCGCAATTATCTTCGAAAGATCATGGTGATCAGGAGAGGTGTCTGAGGACTGAAGGAAAGTATATGTCACTCCTGTCTTCAAAAAGGGCAAGAAGGATATCCCAGGGAACTACAAACTGGTCAGCCTCACCTTGACCCCTGGCAAGGTGATGGAACAACTAATTCTGGAAACCATTTCCAGTAATTGACCACAGGTTGCCCAATGAGGTTGTAGAGTTTCGCACCTCGGAGATACTCAAAACCCATCTGGACACAAACCTCAGCAACCGACTCGGATAGGGAAGTTAGACAAGATGACCTCTAGAGGTACCTTCCAGCCTCAGTCCTGCAATTCTGTGAAAGCTATGGTATGGGAAGCACGCGCTACCCTTTATGTTTTCTTTTAAGTTACCTTCTAAAAAGTAAAGTTCTTTGAAAGTATAAATCAAATATGTGTTCTGTGACTGGTCCTCCACTGCCTAAACTTTGGAGCCATTTATGTTAGAAAGATGCATTTGAGAGGAGACTGAAGTAGCTAGTGTTCTGCTTCGCTGTCAATAGAAAGCTTGAGTAGAGACAGGTTATTCGATGGCCCAAATGTGGCCATCGGTTATTGAAAATCTCTGAATATTTGTACAAGAGCTATATGCAAACTGAAGTTGAAGAGTGTTTATGCATCTTAGGCACAGTAATTGACTGTCATTTTGTAAGTTACTTCTCTTTGAATTGTGGTGTTCTCTTGAATTGTTGGTTTTTTACAACAGTTTTAGGGTAGAACTACCCTGTGGTGAAACGTCTGGTTACTGCATACACAAAAAGTCCATTGATATCAGTAGTTTTGTTATACAGAAATTCAGCCAAATATATACTTTTTTTTCAAAATTCAGTGTTAGGCTCTGTAAAATTATGTATTTTCATGCATTCAAAAGTGTATTTTTTATGCTGTACTAAGTAATAGACATTGGATCTGCAACAAAGTAATGTTTTCAGGTATGCCAGTTCCACCTAGGTGAACAAAATCAACTTGGCATTCAGTGCATTCTTACACATACGTGTGTGTCTAAAACAGAGCAGCATGGTATAAAAATTTAGAAATTTCTTCATATAGGTTCAGTCAATCGAATTAACACAGTGTCTGTGATTTCACCAGCCAGGAAAAAGTGTATATCACAGCTGTTGACAGGAGAAGCTACTCTTTCAAATTTATTCTGGACTTAACATACAAGAGAAAAAAAAAAAAAAAAGAAGAATGTGTGACAGCTGTATTATGGCGAAGTATATAAATTTGTTTTGTAAGGAGGAGAGCAGGTTGATAGCATTCATAATAAGTGAAAAAGAAGAATACGTATTATTTTAAGTCTGTTTTGAAACGATACCTTGTGAGTATAAAAATAGAGCTCTGAAATGAGGCATACATATGTAAATGATAATTCTGAATGGGGTTGAAACTTGTATTAAAATATGTTTTAACATGGAAGCAACTCTAAATACTACTTTTTTCCTTCGTTTTGCCGTGACTAAAAAGTTATCACAGTTCTTTACAACCTTGGGTTTTTTTAGATGGATATTAATTTTCATCTCACTTAAAAATTATGATTTTTAAATGGGACAAGTGTGCTCAGCTATCAAAAATTTACTCCACAACGCACCTTGCAGTATTAACATGAGAAGTGGGAAATTAATTCCCTGTGTTAAATTTAAATGCATTCCTTCCTTTAGACTCTATTAACACAAATAGGTAAGAAGTTATCTACAGAGCTAGATTTATCAGTATGGAATGTTGTTTGGATATTGCCTTTCTTGAATTTACAAGATACAACAAATTATTGCATTGAGTAGGAATGTAAATAGAGCAACATGGATTAAATATCCAGATTTAGGCATAAGAAAAGCAATAAATAATTATTTATGCTATGACTCCACATACTGGATATAAATTGCTTGAGGGAGTTTTCTAAAGCTTCACAGAGCAGACTGGCTTTCACAATGTGCTCCCCTTAATGCAAGGTAGTTTTTTTACCTGCTGAGATGGCTGACTAGGGGTAGCTTAATGGTAGGCATCACAGCTCCTCATTTCTAAACACAGTTAAGGTTTCTATCTTTGTAAAATAAACAAGGCCACAGTATGGTTTTGGGCATTGTCCTCGGGTAGTTTTGCATGTTAATTTTATTTCCAGTTGTTAATATTCTTTAATGTCTTTCAATTTTGTCAAATCCTACTGCAGAGTAATTTAAAATTTAATTTGTGCATTTCCTTGGTAAGTTTGTAGACTAAGAAATACGGATGAGACTTCAGCAGGATTTTGTGAAAATGGCAGTAAAAAAGCTAGTTTTCAGCTGTTGTTGATAAGACTGAAATTTCTCTGAAGGTGTGAACGTCGTTTTGAAGGGCACAGTAGCCACCGCTATCCAAGTGGAATTGCAGTATCTCCTTGTGGACGGTTTATAGCCAGTGGATCAGATGACAAATGTGTAAGTAATGTTTTTTCTTATTTTCCTCATAAACTATAGGAGCTACTCATATTGCATACAAAGTAATCTTTTTCTGCGTATTTCTAGGATTCAGCTTAATGCGCAAAACTGAGGTCTGTCATACTTTCACGTAGTTTATTTATATGTAGCAATTACATAAGATTCCTGATTTGTGTGTTCTTAATTTTGCCTGAAAAATCCTTGAACAACCAAATCTTAGTGCTCAAAGTCATTCTGAAAGGCTCGTTTCTAAAAGTTCTCATAGTGCTTGACCCTGAATTGTCACATACCATCAAAGACGAGAATAGTATCTGCTGTAGCATAACTTTATGTAGTGTGTATGTATCTGAGCACTAAGAACTGTGTAGCAACTACACGTTAACTTACTTAAGCTCCCCAATACAGGGTCATGAATTTTCCATTACTGGTTTCTTAGGAACCAGTCAGCTGAATGCAAAATGAAAAGTCATTCAACAGTAATTAGAATTTTTCATAATTTATGATGTAACTTTGTGTGTTTCCTCCCCAGATGTGCTCTCTTCTCATTCAATGTCAACTATATTTACATTATTACGCTTAGCAAAGAATCCCAAGTGAAAGTGTATTATTACCTTTTTGAGTATGTACCTTATTTTAATTCAGAAGTCCTGCATTGTTGGCACAATGTTTTTCTTGGCGTTGGCTAAGAGATAGATAATTGCTAGCTTGCAGAATAGACCTTTGAAGCTGGGCTGGGGTTGGGTGCACTGTAAACACATCCTTTCCAAACAGCTGGGTAGGAAAGTTGTTGAACTTTCTTCTAGGTCTTTCTAGGTGACTCATCAGGAATATGACACAGGGTTCCTGGTCAACTTCAAATTCAGAACAAGAGGAATTTACTTCTGTGGCTAGTTTTGAAATACTGGCTCAAATCATGTGTGAAGGTCAGAGATTTTATTGGCAGATTGCTGGAGGTTTGGCAATAGCTAATGTGTTCTTGACATTTCCATGATAAAATATATCTTTCAAATTTTTTTCAAAATGTAGTTTTCAATAGAAAAGAAAGGCTTTTTGCCTTGTCTTTGAAACAAAATGCATCTAATACTGAGCTCACCTCATGATGTATGTGATATAAATATATTTAGTTGAGATTGATAATTAAGGTTGATTTTGGATAGTATAAAAAGAGGTGCAGTCACAAGACCTTTTGTGTTCTTTTTTGCATTAAGGCTATTGGTCAGAATTACTGCTGATACAAATAAAGAAAGGAATAGAGTATGACTTTGCCTCTACTCCAAATTCTTGGCACATCATAGGAAGCTGAATAGCTGGAATGCATCCTGCTCCAGTTGACATGTGGTCCCTGGTGGGCACAGTGCCAGTCAATATGTTTTAGTGTTGCTCCTGGGTTGGAATTTTGCATAATTTGCATCGTATGTCTCTAGAGAACTTTCATTGTTCTTCTTGTTGTCCCCTCAGGAGAACTGAGTCAAGTTTTGGACTCTTGCTACAACTGTTGTGTTAGGACAAAATACAGTTTGGGGGCATTTTTAGGGGGTTTCTTTTTGAAATGTTGAGACTGGATATACTTTTGTGCTTCCTCTTGACAAAGAAAATTGAACATGGCACTGAAAAGTCCATTCATATTGTTAAACTAATAACATCCTGACAGATGGACTGATGTGCAACTGGAACAGTTCTAAGAGTATCAAGAAGCCACATATTTTTGCAGGTTGTATTCTATGAGTAAATGTCCACTGGAATTCAAAAAGCTGCATTAAAATTCAGTAGTGTAAATACAAAGCGTTATCTTGAAATAGTGCATTCTGGAAATAAATTATGTAACTTTTCACTGACCTTCAACTGTATCTTCAATCAACTTGGAGTTTAATTTATCAAGTGTAATGCTTGCACCTTGTGGTTAGCAGATATGATTGATTTTAAAGGAAAAAGAGGCAGAATTGGAATATACTTGAGAAACATTAACCTTAAACTGCCTTTTATATTTCACAAGATCCGGAGTGTTTGACAGAGGAAGATGTTGGCTGCATTGACTAAAAGCGAAATCAAAACCATAATCCCACGTGGCATAGCATCAGAAACCCAAAATATGTTATTGTAAATAAAGAGGTGCAAATTCTGTCTTTTTATCTACTTACAAAGCATATGACCTATTTTATATGAGAACAGCTTGGTATAACTTCTGTGTGGCTGAAGTAGCCACTTGTTTTTACTTGAACTGCTTTTGTGTGTGTTAGTATGAGGTTTTTTACATATTGTAAATCATGGGTTGAAAGAGTTTCCCTAGCTGATTACTCCAACTTCTTTAAGGGAACCTGTATCAAGACCTGTGTAGGACCTGACAGTCTGATCAAAGCAGCTACCCACAGTATCCTGCTTTTGAACTGTTATTATCATTATCATAATTCATTGTGATTAGAAAACATAGGAGGTTATAATTTCTAATATCGGATCTTCTTTTCACCTTAAATAGCCTAAGGTTACAAGAGACATGGGTTGAATTTTTGTTAACTGGATACACATAATATTTTAATTTCTAACTATTTTGCAAGCAGACAGTTTGAGGTTTCTGACTATAAGACAATAGGATTAAGGATATTGGATGAATAATTTGGTGTAGATTTCCATTTTCCTTGTCTCTGTACAAAAATATTTACCTAAACATTTGTTTACCAAAGAAATCTTAGTCTAAGCTGACAAAAGTATCTAGAGAGTGTGTAAAACGCCACTTTAAAAAATAAAAATAGCTAATCTTATCCTGTGTTCCATGTAGTTCTATTTAGTTGTTTTACTTCATGTCTAATTAGGTTCTTCATTTCTGTCTTTGAAGACCTTAGGGCTCTCTGAATAAATTCCAAGTTTCCAGAAATGAAGTAGGGAAGGCAGAAATAAGGATTTGGCTCTTTAATTGTTTTCAGATTCATTTTTGCTAGCTCTCTTTGAACTGTAGACTTTAAGGGGCACATTTTGACCCTAGTGCTGAAATGGAATTCGCTAACATAAAACTCCGTGTCCACGTCAAATGCCAAAGCCTGAGCTCACAGTTCCCCCTGACTGACCCAAACATATTTTTCAGCATGACAGGTTGCGACATCAATACTGAAAATCCATGGGTAATGTATGCAGTTGTCTTCCATTTTATTTATGCTTTTCATCAAAGTATAGGATTTTGCCTACAACATTGTCTTTGAAACACATTCTAAATCCAGGATTAAATTTATGCCTTTCAACTGTGAAGGCACCAAAACCAGATAGAGTAGGAAGATTGTTTCTTCTTCTCCAGAGAGCATCAACACCAAAAGGAGTAACAGAAGACAGGATAAGGCAATTTGGTGCTTATACGTAACTAACCACTTGTTAATGCGGTTTGTGCAAAATTGGTGTTAGAATAAATTCCCATTATCCAAGCAAAGCTGGAAACATAGAGATCAAGGGGGCACAACTAAAAAATTCTGCGAACCTGTGAGTGAAAGCTGGAAGCAAGCCTGGTCCTGATAGTGCTTGCAATCTCAGTTGTTTTCAGACACAAGATTGTGCGTTTGGCATAATACAAACTGTAGAACTTGTTTACGGTTAACACCTTAGTTTTAAGTTATTACAGTTGTTGATATTCCAAATAGAATGTCAGTCCTACTGAGCAATATACTGTAATATTTTGCTACCATATATTTATTTAGTTGTAAAATTCAGTCTCAAAGCACATATCTTTATGACTTTCCCTGTTAATTAGATGAATAACTTATTTGATAAGAACAAGAAAAATACGTATTGCATAACAGTAGTCTTAGTTTTATTTTTATCTGTTCTCACATCAAGATGTGTAGCTTTAAAAACACTATGTATTATTTTATCGCTCATGAATGCATTCAAAATACAATGCTACTATCTGTTAAACTCGTCATCTACTTTTCTTGGCCACATATATTTTGGCTGTGAGAAGCCGTAGTGAAAGGAGCTCTATAATTTGAAGTAGTTTAAATTGTTAAAGTTGTTCCCCCTATTTTCTATCGTGCAGAGTTTTGCAGTGCAATGATGCAGAGTGAGCATCTGCTTTTTGGTTTGGGTAAGGAGTGAGCACACCTCTTCTTGAAGCACTTCTCCAGGTCCTCCCCATTGAATGTGCTTTGATTTGTAGCACAGAGGTGCCTTGGATCATGCAGATCAATTAATTTCATGTGAGGCTGAAGTGGAAGAGCAACTTCTTGAGGAAATTGAATACTTTCTCTATGGTAATAGTGTTCAGTTGACAGAATCAGGAATAAGATAGCCTGAAGTAAAGCACCAAGATATATTGGGAGTTTGTGCTGTCTGCACTGTTTTGTTCCGTACATCTTATGATCTATTTCTTGATTACTGTAAATACATTATTAGTCATATTAGTCTTTTTAGGGCTCAATCCTGATTTATAAAATGGAGGTTAGCAACTGTATCTTTCTTCTGTCCTTTTCTCTTTAAAAGAAGTCTTCAGATAAGGCCTATCTCAATTTATTACCACTACAGTCAGTCACTTTGATCTAAGTTATATGAAATACTTCCACTTTCGTGTGTCTGGTGCGATAAGCTTAAAAATTGCATCAGATTAGGTGCAAAATTGCATAAAATGGTCTAGATGGCAAAGAGAAAACCACCCCAAGAACCCCAAAATGTGAATGACAAAATCATGTGATTATCTATTCTCCCTTTGAGACCACAATTTCACTCGAACTAAAGTTGAATGAATGGAAAATAAAAACTACAGATGAGGGAAGTGGCAGGTGGTTGAGAAAGATATTCTGGTACGGATGTAAGTATATGGAGAAGATACAACATGCTAAAAATTCAGAATGTTGAGTTCATTATCTCTTGGGAGTGTATCCTGGAGGTATCACCGATGTTTAAAATAGGTATTTTTGATACAGTAGAGTGAGCTGTAGTGTTGACTTTAATACTGGGTTTGGAAAAATAGGAGGATTTTTTTTTACTGGAAAATTATTTTTAGAATTGTCTGATAATGGTGTTGTGTAGTATTTATTGTCTCAGTCTACACTTTGTACCAGAGGGCTTGTAGAACAGAACGTATTATATGAAGCAGTGGTAGGGACTATGTGTTTTGGTTTTCAGTGTCATTGGTATCCCAATTATATGTTGTTCAAGTTTTATTTTATATGTCTATATTGTTTAACTATGGAACGAGATGATCGTTAAGGCCCCTTCCAACCCAAACCATGCTATGATTCTATGAAGTAAGATAGTCTTTAAGAGAAAACATCTGGAGAAAATAGTATTAGTAATGTTTACTGTGGAAAAATCAGGACTGACATTACTTGGCAGAAGGACATCCATGGCAGAGAATGAATGATAGAGACTGCGACTACCTCTCTGCCAGCTATTGCTGGAGAAAATCTATTCCTTTCCAAAGAACACAACTTTGTATTACCCTTGAACCTCAGGTTCTTGGATTCTTTGGTAGTGTGGTTGGCTTGTAGGCCTATTATCCTAGGAGGGAGGAGATAAATATTGCTTTCTTGTTAATACAGGCATGACTTTACAGTGTGCAGTTACTTTTCTGTCTCTTTGGGTATATTTTTGAAGATGACTGAAAATCTTAGCCTTGGTATATTTCTTTCTGAACTGTGGAATTATGTGAGCATGAGTACGTTAGCTGCTTTTCATTGCTTCTTGGTCAGTTCAGGCTATTGCTTTACCTATGCCTCTACACCTCAGACCTGACCACCATAAAACCAAACTGGCAGTTGAGAGTAGTGGAGGATTTTCTGCTGGCTATAGATGTGTGCTTATTTAACTACTATAGGAGAATTTTTTTCTAGTGGCCTTTCAAACTGAAATTTATGAGGCTGCAGTGTGTCAGTGTGCATTAACCTTTAAGTTTGGTAATACTTCTGAGAGGTGGGTGGAAGTGTTATAAATTAGCGTTTTTGTTAAAGAAAAATAAGTAGAGAAAATACCTCATATTCAAATGTAGGCAAAACAGGATGTCAAAGGAAATATGAACACCCAAGTTTCATTTTGGTATGCATGTAGCAGTGAGGTGCTAAAAGTGGATATAGACAGATCTATACCCACAGGGCTTGTGGTTTCTATATTTACCTTTTAGTTTACAACTCCGACATAAGTTGGTTTTTGTGTATCATTGATACATATGCCTGTAATCTTACTAGTTGATTGCATTCTGCTTGCAAATCTATTAAGATGGGGTAATCCTTTGTAAAGCTAAGGAAATTCCCTGCTATGCCTAAAAATCCAAATGAAGATCCTCTGCATCACCTGAATTGTTCAGTATTTCTGTCCAACAGTCAACAACAGTACACAAACAGGGAATGCAATTATTGGCACAGCTGATGGAGAAGAAAGTCTTAGCAGCAGTCAGAAACGAGGCATTTCCAGAGTGGGTGTGATCCAACCATACTGCTTCATAATGAGAGGTGAGGTAAATTTTCTGATCTCCTTCTATGACAAAGTAACTCGCTTGGTGGATGAAGGAAAGGCTGTGGATGTTGTTTACTTGGACTTTAGCAAGGCCTTTGATACAGTGTCCCA
>JAOXNO010000024.1:45863451-45874838 GCA_028565335.1 Limnodromus scolopaceus
GTGTGTGTTGTGGTGGTGTGGGTGGGGGGGTTTTTTTTTTTTTTTTTTTTTTTTCCTGTTGGTTGGACTAGATGATCTTAAAAGGTGCCTTCCAACCTAGGTGATTCTTAGAACAAAATCTTCAAGTAATCTGCACCCTGCCAAACCTAAGTGTGTTATAAAACTAAAAGCAACCTAAATACAGCAGTGTTTTGTGCAACATTAATTCCACAGGCAGACAAATAAGAACAATCATATATATTGGGTTTTCAAACTAGCTAATTGAATAGAAACTAAAATCAGGAAAAATATAAATTAGAAGCTTCAAAGAAGGGTGGTTTACAGAGGCAATTCTGAAATATGGTTTAGATCTGTTTATACACACTTTAATGAGGAAATTTCAAAATGTGTTATCTATAACTGTCTACATGCTGATGCATTTGAAAAGTATTCCCATGAAAGATGACTTATCTTGATAATCTCCTTTTGTAGTTATGTTGAAAGAACTTGAATGGAAACTGGGATCTTTCTGTAGTAGCAAATTTCCTGTGACTTCCAGAAAAACAGTCTCCATAACTTGCATTAGAAGGGGAAGGGACTCTGAGAGGGTATATTATCCTCAACGTTTTGGTGACAGGCTTGAATAGATTTTTCATGCTACCATGTAGCAAGTGTATAAGATATCTTGGGACTGAAGAGCATTAATCAGTGCCTAGGATACTTGTGAAGTCTGTTTTATTATGTGTGGATTTGGCATTGATGCCTATAGTCAACGTAGTCAAACACTTTCCACTATAATTCTGTTTTCAGTTGCTTATAATTGAGAATATTTTTGGCTGAAACTTTCCATTCTGGGTGTCTGCTTCAGGCTGACTGTTATTTTTCATTTTAGTATAAGTAGTTCAGGTGCTTTTTCAGCTTGAGGTTGAAGAAAAATACATGGTTCAGTGGGAGATGTGCCCCAGTGTAAACAGGGGACAGTGGAGTGCAAGCCAAACAATTTTATCATAGAATCGTTATGGTTGGAAGAGATCTTTAAAATCATTGATTCCAACTGTTAACCTATCACTGCCAAGTTACTACTAAACCATGTCCCTTAGCACCACATCTACATGTCTTTTAAAATATGTCCAAGGATGGTGACTCAACTTCCCTGGACAGCTTGTTCCAATGCTTGATAACCCTTTCAGTGAGGACATTTTTCCTAATATCCAATCTAAACCTCCCCTGGTGCAACTTGAGGCCATTTCCTCTTCTTCTATCGCTTGTTACTTGGGACAAGAGACAGACCCCTACCTCGCTTACAGCCTCCTTTCGGATAGTTGTAGAGAGCAATAAGGTCTCCCCTCAGCCTCCTTTTCTCCAGGTTGAAAAACCCCAGTTCTCTCAGCCGCTCCTTATAAGACTTTGTTCTCCAAACCCTTCACCAGCTTCGTTGCGCTTCTCTGAACACGTTCCAGCACCTCAATGTCTGTCTTGTAGTGAGGGGCCCAAAACTGAACATGGTGCTCAAAGTGCAGCCTCAGCAGTGCTGAGTACACTGTTCCTGATACAGGCCAGGATGCTGTTGGCCTTCTTGGCCACCTGGACACACTGCTGGCTCATATTCAGCTGGCTGTCAACCAACACCCCCAGGTCCTTTTCTGCTGGGCAGCTCTCCAGCCACTCTTCCCCAAACCTGTAGCACTGCAGGGGGTTGTTGTGACCCAAGCGCAGCTCCTGGTACTTGGCCTTGTTGAACCTCATACCATTGGCCTTGGCCCATCGATCCAGCCTGTCCAGATCCCTCCATAAAGGTTTACTACCCTGAAGCAGATCAACAATCCTGCCCAACTCGGTGTCATCTGCAAATTTACCGAGGCTGCACTCAATCCCCTTATCCGTATAATTGATGAAGATGTTAAAGAGAATAGGCCCCGATACTGAGTCCTGGGGAACACCACTTGTGACTGCTCTCCAACTGGATTTAACTCCAATCACCACCACTCTCTGGGCACAGCCATTCAGCCAGTTTTTCATCCAGTGAAGAGTACACCCATCCAAGCCATGAGCAGCCAGTTTCTCCTGGAGAATGCTGTGGGAAACAGTGTCAGAGGCTTGTCTAAAGTCCAGGTAAACAATATCCACAGCCTTTCCCTCATCTCCTAAGTGGGTTGCCTTGTCATAGAAGGAGCTCAGGTTAGTCAAGCAAGACTTGCTTTTTGTAAACCCATGCTGTCTGGGCCTGATCACCTGGTGTCCTATGCGTGCTGTGTGATGGCATGCAAGAAGATCTGCTCCATAATCTTCCCAGGCACCATGGTCAGACTGAGAGGCCTGTAGTTCCTTGGATCCTCCTTCTTGTAGATCTTCCAGTCAGCTGGGATCACCCCAGTTAGCCAGGACTGCTGATAAATGATGGAAAGTGGCTTGGTGAGCACTTCCTCCAGCTCCCATCTGGCCCCATAGACTTGTGTACATCTAAGTGGTGTAGCAGGTCTCTAACCGTTTCCCCTTGGATTATGGGGGGTTCATTCTGCTCCCCGTTCCTGTCTTCCAGCTCAGGGGGCTGGGTACCTGGAGGAAAACTGGTCTTACTGTTAAAGGCTGAGGCAAAGAAGGCATTAAGTACCTCAGGCACTAAGTACTATCATGTAGTGTGGGAGTGTGCATTAGATTTGATGGTAGTAATGGAGGCAAATGGAGAATAATGCCTTATAAATCCAGATGGCTTTCATAGAAGTGTAAGATTGTTTATTTATTTATTTATAATGAGGTTTTAATGCTTCCATTTTCTCTAGCTGTTTTGAAATATTAGAAAAAAAAAGTCACAGGAAAGGGATGACTGGCCAATCCATGCAAAACTTCATGTAAGGTCAAATTAGGTACCTTTGACACCAGTGTCTTTTTTAGTCTTTTTTTTTTTTTCTGTGACCTGTTTGTAAAATAAGAGTTCTAGTTTAAAGCCACAACAGTTACAAAGAGTTTTTCTTGCAACTGATGTTGCTTTTCTGGTCCCTGTGCAAGAGCTGATAACAAGGAGAATTTTTCTGTAATGCTTTCAGTGCTTCTCTTTCTCATTTTCTTCCCCCTCTTTCCCTTCCCAGGAGGGAGTATGAGTGTAAGTAGTTTGACTCTAATGCACATGGCCATGGATTGGACTAGGGGCCAATGGGAACAGATGGGGACAAGTTTGCTTTGAAGACAGAGTATAAGAACACATAGGAAAGAATTTATAGTGAAACCCTGCAGATAAAGAGTCAATTTATTTAGCATACTCTCTCTACCAACGCAGTAGAATTAAGTAGTTTTCCATTTGGATACAAATTCTTCCCCTCAAGGAAGGACCTTCACCCTTCTTCCCTGTATCTTGCTACAAATTTAAAGAAGAAAGTATAAGCCTGCATGTACATATAAGGTGCTAAAGACACTCTGATACTGTGGGTTAATGAAAACTGACTACTCCAAATTTTCTTCGAACTTCAAGTGAAAGGAAACACAAGTAAGTATGTGGTTATGGGTGCAGGAAACTTGTTTGGAAGCCATTAGTATAGGTAAATGATTTTTACTTTTGGCTGACCCTTGGATAGAAATGGAAAGGAAATACGAATATCTACTGAATCAGTATTTTTATTACAAGAAATTGGTCTTAATATAAAAAAAAGGGATTGACTTTGGCTAAAGTCTATACCAGATTATATGCACATATGCATTTTTGGTATTGCTGAGTACTTCCTAGACTGTTTTGCTTTCTTTTTTTATTACAGTTGGTTTGCTGAAAATCTGTTATTCCTTTGTCAATGAATTCAAATTTTAAACTTTTTTATTTCTTCTGTGGCTAGGGTTATAGTATAATTTATAATTCACTTACTATTCTTTTTTTCTGTAGAGAAGAATATGCTGAAAAGATCTAGTAAGTACAGAATAGAAAAACAATTTGAATGACATCAGAAATGTAGTAAAACTAGAATGAAGGCAGACTACAGTAGGGGAATGTTTATACTGGAGTTATTCCACTTCTTATGAATACCTGAATGTAATTTCTGTTATTTCTGTTAAAATACAATTTCATTTGGGTTGGTTTGGGGGTTTTTTTTGGGGTGGTGGTGGGTTTTTTTGTGTGTGTTTTTTTTCTATTGAAGTTAAAAATAAATTTACTGAAAGGTTTATTTTTGATCTTGCACCAAGTTAAATTTTATTCTCAGAATTTAACTATCACTGACTAGCTTAAATGTCTGTCACTAGTTACTTAAATAGAAGCTGGTTTTATACATTTTTATAGTGATGCTTTTCTTTTAATCACGTTTTATCATGTTACATGTCAAAATTACTCTGATATGATTTGCCCAGTGAAGTTGTGGATGCCCCATCCCTGGAAATGTTCAAGACCAGGCTGGATGGAGCTCTGAGCAACCTGGTTTAGTGGGAGGTGTCCCTGCCCGTGGCAGGGGATTTGGAACTTGATGATCTTTAAGGTCCCTTCCAACTCTAACCATTCTATGATTCTATGATATGTTATTACTTTCCTCAAAAGCACAGTTATTGGAAGAGAAGATGATAGCTACCACAACATAATAAACTGTTCTGGGATGAAGTCACATTTTCTGTTGAAGCTGAACCATGACACCTAAATATGTAATATTTCTTGGGCTAGAAATACAGTATCAGAAAGAAGCTTAACACTAGTTCTGTTAAAATAAAACTGTAGGAATGAAGTACAGTGGGAAAGTTGAATTCCTAGCCATGTTCTGTTTGTAGCAGCTGTTCAATATGATATTACTCTCTGTAGTAAAGATCAGAGTAAAGGTCTTTCCCATGCTGATGAATGCTTCAGTGGTTAGCTACAGGTGGCCTTCTATCTGTACTTGCTTGTCATTAATTTTCTCTGACCCAAGGAACCTTGTTACACAATGTGATGATTCAGAAAAGCGATGCATCCCAGCCTAACATATAGCTCAGGATGTAGAAGCATTTCTCGAAGGCTGGGAGGTAAGAGTTTGAATGCTTTTTAGGTTCAGAAGTGTGATTAGCTAACACCTCTTTTTAGACTACTGAATGCGCACTTGCTAGATTATACTGAAGCTCCACAACTGCTTCAATACAATTTTGAAAGAAACGTATGAGCCAAAGGAACTGTGCTGAAGAGCATAAATTACTGGAATACCTGGGTTTCACAAATATTGGATTTGTCTTCAAAAAAACACAGTGAAATATTATCACACCTATTTTACCAAGAGGAATTGGGACATAGAGATTAAGCCAAAAATAAATGCTCTTCTCCAAATTAAAATAAGAACCTGGAATGCAAAATTAATTTTTATTGGATAAGTTTGGCAAAGTTCTGTAAGCCACTAGATTGTGATGGAAAAATTTCAGCCTCACTATCTCTCTCTGCAATATGTTCTCTTGGTTAAAACATGGAGCCATGATTCTTCTTGGCTCAGAAATTACTAGAACACATTTTAGATCTGTGATTCAGAGCATTTTGTGTTTTTGACTCTCACTGTCCTTAATTTTGCCTCTTCTTTGTGCCTGCTTCCTTGTGAGCGGAGAATAGGCTTGAAGAGGAAAAGAAAAGTGCCAGTTAGGCAATCTGGGGTCAGGAAGAGAACAGATGGTGAGTGATAGAAAGCATAGTCTTGTCTGCTCCCTATACCTCTCTACAAAAGATTGGTCTTAGTATACGCAGAAGAGCCGATGCAGGCATTCCAAAAACTTACAATTGCAGAGTGATTATCTTGTGAAGGGAAAAAAATGTTTGCAATAGGAGTTTTGTAAATCTCTTTTACTAGCTCCCCATGTGTCAGTTGTGTGGAGTCCAGAGGACTTATGCTACATACCAGTATCTGAATTTTAGAGTTGACTTTATTCTCTACAGTATTTTCTTCATTCAGTTCTAGTCTAAGTTCTCATTTCTCACAGAGCTTTTTAGTGTGTTAAGAAACATAATGTATTTGTCCTGCTCTGGTCATTCCCACAGTTCCAAAGGGGATGGACATGTGTACAATAGCTACAAGAAATAGGATTTGAATCTTTCATGATATGAACACCTAACAGGTGTCATGGCGTTATTGAGTATTGTGATACTATTGAACCATTTTGACAAGAGGTCCACAGGATTTTGTGGGGCTGTTTAGTAAGAATGAGTTGTTCCTGTTTTCATGAATACTCTCTTTCTTCATTCAGTTAGATATGGAGGAGCATCCTGTTCTGGGGACTGCAGTGCAGCATGTAATGTTTTTTGCTGTCCTCTCACTCAGTGTAGTCCTTTCCTGTCTGGAGTCTCCCTGAAATACAGACTTATACAGCATCTCATCTCTCATTTTCTTGAGACTTGCAGATTTCCATTAATTATGTGAGCATGGCTGCTGTAGTCTGCTCTGGCACTGTGGCAGTGGTGGTGAAGTACAAGCTGACTGCAGTTTCTACACCTCAATCTTGCCAGAGTAAAAAGGTCATTGCTAGCACTCCTTGGTTTTGGAACCAAGTCCTTTGGGAAGTCTAGACAGTAGGGCCACGTGATACACAGTTTGACAAACTTGTCTATGACAAGAGCACAATGTTACAGGTACTGACATAACACATCGGTCTCAGCATCTGATAATTTTTATACCAGTTGAGTCATGGTATAGTATCGTCAGAGTGAAGAATGGAGAGCCAGTATCAAAGGAGAAGAACAGACAGATGTAGCCCTATAAAATAAGGGAAATTTTGAAGGGTTCTATCATATTAGGACTCTAAAACTTTCTCCGTTTAAGCCTAATTACTTGGCAATATTATAATCTGTTTAGGATGTAAAGTAAATAACCAACACTACCTCTTAATATTTTTATGTCAATAAGAGGAATCTTATGACTAACTGGAGGTATTTACAAACAGCCATTGTTTCTGTATGGAAACAGCAAGTACTTGAGTAGTCCTGTGTACAGACTGAATGTACTAATATATGGTCTTGTACTTTCCATCAGAGAAAATAATTTCATATCTACAGACACACCAGAATGGTTTCTTCTGTTTCATTGTATCACTTTTCTCTTGTTTGGGTTCCCCTTACGTATCTGTTCACCTGGAACTGATCATGTCCCAGGTGGGATAAGTCACAGTAGCTGTGTTATGGCCTGTGTTTCTGTCTGTTTTCACATACTTCATTTATGCCAGTAGGTGGTTTTAATTCCATCACTTTGACTAAATCCAGGATATGTGAGGTATATAAACTGGATGAAATTAAGTAGATTTACATTGGGCCTCTTGGTTTGCCTCTCAGTGAATATGGTCGTGAGAGGAAACTTTTAACATTGAGGACTACCCAATGTTTCTTCAGTGCTGGTTTGGACTAGAGAATCTTTGGAGCTGGCTGTTAAGATTTGTTTTCTGAGTGAGGCATTAAGTGTTTTTCAGGACCTGCATTGGTCCATGAATCTTCTCATAAATTGGGAAGACTGTCAGTTGAGCCCACAAGGTTTTGGGACGTGTTTTGTAGCAGTTTGCTGTCTTCTAGGGAAAGCTCAGCTGTTTTGGGTCTGAATCATTAAAACTCAATTTTGGGTACTATCAACAAAAAACTTTCAACAAGTCACAGAGTAATACATTGTTGTAATGGTGCCTATGCACAGTTTGGTTTAGTGTATGTTAGGCTGTGCTCTGTGTTCCACATTCATAGTGTGAATTGCAGAGATTTAGTAAAGGCAATGGAACATTTTAATTTTTTATTGAAACTGTAAAGTTTGGATTATCATCTTTGACTATTTTTTGCATGCTTTGCAATTTATTTTTTCTTTTGAGATACATATTTTCTTTATAATTTACCAACTAAGTCTGCATATTTTCTACATGTTATGTGTCTTCTCTGTTATGTCTTTTATGCATACTGTCTGACTGTATCCTGCAAATAATTGTTATTTTCACTAGATAAGGCATAGTCTAAACCAATCCTGTTTACCAGCACATGACTCTCACAAGTGTTTCTTATCTGAAGGATTTGTTTTCAAACATTTTCTGCTTTGTTTATGTAAGATAATGATAATTTAATATCACAATCTGACTGTTTTAATAGTATCAGTGTGTCTATGACTTTCACTGAATATTGGATTGGTTTCTTAATGCATTTTTGCATTGGAACTGTTTCATTATTTGAGGCTGCATGAATAAGAATGTAATTATTTTGTTTCTAAATTTAGTTTACTCCTTGGAAAACACCTTTCCTTTTTTCCTTTGAGAAACAAAGGCAGGCAGTTTGCTTTTTCTCATTGATGATAACTGCATCGCTTATAGTATTATTGATTTGTTATTGAGTTCTATGCTGTTCAATTAAAAACTGCAAAGACCTATGTAGAAACTTAAAAAAATTATTTAATATAGCAAAAACATAAAAGTTTTCAATTTTAGAAACCAAGGTTTTAGATTCTACATATTTCTACTTAAAATAAAGGGGTTACATTCTGAAATAAAGATATTTTTCAAGAAGAGTCAATTTCTTACCTGCCTATTTGAAATATATCTAATGTTTAGTTATTCAAGGGGAAAAGATTGCATTACTTTTTCTAAATATTTTTTTTTTGTATCTGAGTTAACTTAATCATTTGCTAAATTATTCTGAATGATAGAAATCAACTGTAATGCTGATGACTTGATATATCTGTTTAGCTATTACAGAATTTTTCTAACTTCTCTGTAGGCGGAATCTTTAGTCCTCCTATACTATAACTTAGTGCTTCTAGAATGTGATATATTTCTTTAAAGTGAAAATTTAATATAATTATTTTTTAGGCTTACATATATGAGAGGCATTCAAGCACTTTTTCACATAAACTAGGAGGACACACAGAATCTGTCATCAATGTGGCTTTTAGTCCCTCATCTCCACAGGTGAGTCATTGCTTTTTTTCCTCTCAGTACTTAAAATATGTAAACTCTTCACTGTAAACTTGCTTTTCACTGCTGTTCTGTTTACCTGCCAACATGCTGTTCAGCTGTAAGGCTCTTCATTTATTTCCAATTATAGCGTGGTTGTTGTGTCAATTATAAACTCATGCAAAATGCTGCATGCTACAGAGACAAATGCTCTGACTAACTACCTACAAAGAAGAGTTCAGCCATGAGAACTACTGTGAAACTGTACTTGTTGAATGTTGAAAAAATGTAAATCCTTCCTCAAATTACCTGAGTCTACTACTAATTTAGAGAATTTAAGAGAAATAAGTAAGGGCTCAGGCCTGCCGTAATTACTCAAATGCCTAAAAGATTTAAAAGGCAATGTTAATTTAAATGTGCTGTGGCAGAATAAATAATGAAATAGCTTTTTCACAATGTTTTGAAAAATTATTACTGTTGTGTTTTGAGTCTTTCAGATATCTATAGATAAAAAGCGCTGCAAAGAAGTTAAAGGCATTGGGCAATGACAGTTCCTATTTTTTTACTGATCATTAATATTATGCCGTGTTAACAGCATTATATTTCAAAACAAACAAAAAAAAATCCCCAAACAACCAACCCTGGGCTTTCCAATATAGGATTAAGCATGAAGTTACATTCAAAGACACTAGAAGGAGAAGCTAAGAAGTGCAATGGTGAGCTTGTAGAGTGGAAAAGAAGAAACCCACAAACGAATCAGAAAATAATAATCCCATAGCTTGAAAGAAAGACTTTCTATTAGGCAGCCAGGGTTTCCAACACTGTAAGATTTTGATACCTACTGCTACCACTAGTTAGGGATTTAAGACTGACACTATTCCTGTTTCATCCAAAGTTTGAATTAATACAGTTAAGAATTATACTGGGTTCTAAATAGCTTCTGCACAAAGCCCCATTGCATTCGAAGGGAAAGACTGGCAGGGGAAGGAGTAAGGGGTAAAAAAAAGGAAGTGGCTGATGAGTGAAATTTGAACGTTATGGCTAAGCTTTCTGCTGTGGAAAGATCCAGCCAAGAGTGAGGTGTACTGGCAGCACTCCAGTTCAGTGGTCGCTTGCCGAGCACCTGTCCATGAGGTAGTTTCTTCCAACCATTATTATAACTCTCACTTGCATAAATGTTCTTCCAGAAAAGAGGAAAAAACCCTGGATGGGTATAATAGTGATTTTTTTTTTTACTGATGGGGGGCATTGTTGCTTTCATCATAGGGTATTCTGGAATGATTTATGAAATGGTTGCTATAAAAGCTGGAGAAGGGGAATAAGACAAAAGCTTTGCATTTATCTTAGGTTTATTCTTGAGGTGATTTCTCAGTTTTAGCTACTCCTTGTAACTTCCTGGTTTTCTCTCATTGTTCAAAACTTATGTAGGGAAAAGTGTTAATCTTACAAAAAATATTAATTGATTTTCTATCTATTTTAGGGAATATACATTAAGGGACATTTTAAACTATTATAACCATTAACTACAGCACATTTCAGTCAATCTCAGTTAAAATACAGTAGGAGTCTTATCTTCCAAATATGGGGACAATAAATGATCTCTCTGTGAAATGTTTTTGAAGTAGGATAAAAACAAATGGTAACACAATTGTCATCTGCTGGTTTTTTTGGTGACTTTTGGATAGTTGCGTGTTGGTTTCATCTTTGTACAAGCTGGGTGAACACTGTGTGCAAAACCATCCAAGTACACCCTAGCATATTGTCCTCATTGGTAGTTGCTTAAAAAAAAAAAAGAGGAGAAGAAAAGAATGTCCAAGCTCTGAGCTAATATACTGTACTGGAAGTTATTTTTTCATGACAGAATTATGACCTTGAAATCATTATGCATCGCTAACACCCCACTGATATTCTCAGAGGTAGATTAAAGAGAGAAAAAACAGACACCCTGAACCACACTTTAATAGAATGAGCCTGAAGCAAACTGATCTGCGTTAAGGATTGGTGTTATTTTAAGTAGAAGGTTGGATGAGATGATTTCCTGAAGTCCTCAGAAGACTACCTGTCTGAAATACACACATATAAAAACACATGCTTAGTAAGACAATGTAGGTCATTTGATGAAAAATAATCAAAAATATAATTTGAATTGAATGAAATGTGGCGTATCTGTTCCATTCTCTTTGTCTATAGATTTAAAGGATGTAAATATAGGAGAGATTGATGTGAGCACCCATTTGATATATTGAGAGATAACTTCAAGAGCTAAAAAACACAATCCAAAACTAGACTATAATGAAAGAAGTCCTCAGCAACCTGGTCTGAGTTCATTGTTCACCTTACTTTGAGTAATTTTGGATAAGATTTCCTGAAGTCCCTGCAAATTGAATTATTCTCTGATTTTGTAATAGTACACATTCTCCAGAAATCCCTTGTCACTGAAGGCATAGCAATTAAAAATTGCCATGTAGTAAGCATTAACATCTTTTATTACCACATAAGTAAGCCTCCAAGGCTACGATCTTATTGGCATCACCGAGACATGGTGGGATGGCTCATATGACTGGAGTGTTGGAATGAAG
>JAOXNO010000024.1:45883334-45901547 GCA_028565335.1 Limnodromus scolopaceus
CAGATATTGAAAGGCCATTATAAGGTCTCCCCGGAGCCTTCTCTTCTCCAGGCTGAACAACCCCAGCTCTCTCAGCCGGTCCTCATAGGGGATGTGCTCTATCCTTCTGATCATCTTTGTGGCCTTCTGCTGGACCCATTCCAACAGGTCCATGTCCTTCCTGTGTTGAGGACTTTGTTGTGTATCTTTTAATAGCACATCTTTTAAAAACTGACTAGTGTAATATCAATATTTCTTCTCAGTATTATGCTCAGATAAATTTCAGGCAAAGGCGTTTTATTAGTGTATCCAAAAAGAGATAAACTAGTAATAGTTTTAAATCTCAAATTATAAATGTGAGTGTACAGAAGAAATAGATTTATTTTTTCCTTGCTTATAGTCAAGAAGGAATCATCCATGGTCTCACAGTATGTACCCAGAATTCATGATCGTAAATTCAACAGTATTTGTTAGGAATAGACCTTTCAATTACATGATAAGAAGTTTCCTGAGTTGCAGCACAAGTCTGTAAAGTATGGTATTTGTGGGCGTAAAGTATGGTATTTGTGGGCATAAAGTATGCAGATGACCTAAGAATTTAAGGAAGCTGTATCTTCTCTATCTACCGTCATGCAGTTCTGGTTTTGTTCACAACTTTGAGTTTTCTGTTGCTTTGTGTTTTGGTTTTTTTATCCTTTCAAGCATTTGAAAAAAATTAAATGGGACCTTTCAGAACACTGAAATTTGCTGGAGATATTTTAACATTCAGAAACTTCATGGGGAAGGTAAAAATTAGTAGGTCTACTATCAATATGAAAATGTCCTTCACCAGTAAAAATGTTCAAAATAACAAAGTAAAATTATTCATACTCTGATAGCGTATTACCCAGGATGACTAATGGACTCCACAGAGAAATTTGTTACCATGTATCTACTGCAGTTCAAAAGTTTTGAAAGCCAGCCTTTGCACACAGTTTTTCCCCTAGTTCTGTAAGGTCTGGCATACTGTAGGCAATATATATAATATACACACTTCTTATTATAGGCAAGGGATTCTGGTACAGATACTGATCATATGTAGGCAACTTGTGTCCTTTAGAATTCACTAGATCTGTCTCAGCAGTAGCCCTGCAAAATCTGTGTAAAACTCCATATTGTTCCATGTTAGCTTATTAGCTTATTATTTGCATAGAGATAACTCATGTCTTGCACTTCACTGAAAAGTAATTTGTTCTCCAAAACCTCAGTCTCTGAGAAGTGCAGTGCAAAGACATCTGAATGACCGTGCAGAGAGGTAGCTCTTAGCCCTCAGAGTGTATTAGTGCAAGCCTTGTGCATCTACCTCCTCTTTCCTTACCTGTTTCAGGAACCCTCCTCACCTACCTGCCGGCCAAGCAAAATACTTAGCCTACTGCATTTTATGCAGGCTATTCTAAAGCTTTCCAGGTGCCAGTTAAAATTTCTGATTTGCCTGTTTTCATCCTAAAGCCACCAGCTGGTCTTCACTGGTTTAAAATAACTCACATCATTAATTTTTAACATGTGCCACTGCAGAATGAGATGATGTTTTTCACAATTAAAATGCTAGGTGTGAGATGTGATGATGAGTGTAGTATAGGAGCCTTTGTAGAACAGGATAACTGAAATTTAATTGCCCAATTTGAATTTGGACAGAACACAGGGGATGAGAAGCCTGCAGTAGTGAAAAGCAACATCTGATTCCAGTTATCAGATTTTAGTTAAATTTCCTAAGTTAAAGGTTTTTTTAATACATGTGTAATGCCAAATATAAGAAATAATATAATAATAAAAAGGAAAACAGAAATCATAGAGATGTCATTCTCAGAAAAGGCATAAAGTAAGATTATTGTATGGAGAGTATGACATAAAGGCTACTCTTTCAAGTATACATATTTGTATTAAAATTTCTTAAGAATAGTAGATATAGAATCAGCAGATGAATCTTGAGAACTTCCAAGAATTTATACTGTAAACCAAATGTCACACTCTGTCTGGCAGCATTATATTGCATCTGGAACACATAACATTGTCTCCTGTGATTCTAACTGAAGTTGCATTCCTTCCATTTTATTTTCAGGGCTCTTTTAATATGAAGTCTGATACAAAATTAAGAAATACATTTTTTGGTTTTGCGTAGGAAGCAGTCCAAAATGTAAAAGAATACATTAATGATAACAATAGATGCCTACAAATGTCTGTTATTTGTAGTTTACTCACTGTCAAGTAAGAGTAATTACAAAATAATGCTGTTTGGGAAAAATCACTTTTTCATTGGGCTGTTTTAGTTATATATGTATTAGGACTCATCTTAAGGTTAAAAAAATACCTAATGAAGGACACCCAAGCTGCGATTCTTTACAAAATTCATAAGGATTTCCAAAATTCCTTCTCTATCTTGCAGAATACTGTATTTTTAGTGTGAAGTATGAACATGGACTACTGTTTTATTTTCTTTGTCAACTATACTTGATCTGAAAGTTTTCAATAGATTCCAGCTAGTATCTGAAATGTTGATATCTGCTCTGAAATTAAACTTTTGAGGCTCTCCCATCAATAATGTATGTGCCCAGTTCTATTACGATACTTATGAGTGAAGTGATTTTCACTTCTAAGTGCATTCTCTTTCCAAATTTCAGATTTACTCAATATTTGAAAGTTGGAATAGATTCTCTCTACAAATGACTCAACTTGAGAATGTTTTGTTTGCACTGCAGAATATGATACACTCTCCACTGGGAAGCTGCTAGTCTGGCAGGTTTAGCTGGTTTTCCCACTGACTTACCAAGTGTTATGCAAGCATTGCTATCCCATGACTTGAACAGCTCCTGTTACTTTTACTTTAGATACGGAAACATAGAATTTTAAGACATATTGTAAATAATAAGGTCCCTCATGAAAGTTAAGCGCATTATTTAAAGATTTCTATAAGTGATACAAAGGTCTGTATGGAATAAATATGATTCCACTTTCTTTAGTTGTGAGTTATATGCCTTTATTATTTTTAAACAGAATATCCTTTTCTCTTGAAAATCTTTACATATGCGGTATGTCATTTAAGACCATGGTTGGCTTTTGAATTTGCTATGATCTGCAAAATATTTTCCTGAGGAAAAGGTGGATTACCTAACAATAAAAATGAACTTTCTTTCTGTGGGTAAATAGGTATGGGGAGGAATAATTCAGAAACAAAATACATTTTGAGTTCCAGGCTATATCATCCAGGCACATATACACATTATAAATCTCTCAGCCACAGAGGATGAGTACCATCCAGATGAAAAAAAAAAAACAACTTTAAAAAAGGAAGCAATACTGAATTAATAAACCCAGTTGTTACCTAAGTCATTCAGATGGAACGGTGAGGTTGAGTATGAGGGAACTGGGGTGTGTGTTAGAATGGCAGAAATAGTTCTTTCAGATAGGTTATTTTAGAAGGCAAATCACTATTAAACTTTCATGAAAATATGCTTATTATATAACTGATAAAAATTGACCAACGTGGAAGAGTTTTATACACTGAAATGAGCCATATTATCTCCTGTTTGCATGTAAGGAGAGGTAATATAATTCCATGGACTAGAGCTTGTGTTTTTGGCATCTTCAAAAAGGAAATACAAACAAAAGAGACCATGATGGAATCTGGAGGAAAAGAGGTTGTTCTGTCGTTCCCCGGGAGCAAGTTAAAGAAAACAAATGTTACTACTTCTGATAATTACATAATTAATAATTAATTTACATAAATTAATTAAATAATTAAACTTGTACTAGAAAAAATGTTTTTTCCATAACCTATTGTGTTACATGGGAAAATGGAAACAAGAGACTTTTGTTTATTTCATGAAATAATTTTGTAAATAAACTATATGGTATCAGGTCTGGAATCCATTTGACTGACATCACTACACCTGGCCAGCCTGTCATAGTGCTTACAGCTGAAGTGAAAAACAGTCATAGTTTTTAAGCTTCCACTTCTGTAAACATTTCCTGTTCCATTGAGTTATTTTTGGAGTTTTAATGTGCAGTGGTTCCAAAGAAGTGTTGCCAATAAGTGGAGTATGAAAAGCAGTATTGAAAATCACTTACTTTAATTTAGTAGAATATTATATATTAGATGGAACAGTGCCTTTCAACTTTTCTATATATAAACCGTTTTCTGACATTATTAGATTTATTAAATGTTTGCTGTTTTGTGCCTGGTGTATGGCCTCACAGTTCAAAAGAAGAACAAACGAGAAAGTCCATCAGAATTATATTCAAGACCTAGAATGAAGGGCTTCCTAAGAGCTAAACTTAAGTTACAAGTCATTAATGGACAATACTCAAACCATATCCACTATGCATCCTCTTGTTACATTTTCTTTTCCAGTATGATTCTAAGTTAACATATTTTTAGACTTTAAAAATTGGAATGATTTAAAAGTCAAAATAAATACTGCTACAGTTTAAAAGAACATCAAAGTGACTGAGATTTATATAGTAGATGGTAGGGACAATATTCTGTAGGAAATGTAATTTTGGAGTGAATATATAGAATAGGTCATACAGGAATATTCATGACAGAGATGTTCACAAGACAACAGTGGCCCTTTATTAATAGTAATAATGGAGTCTGGAAATCTAAGTACATTGCAAGAACATGCAACCCATATTAATGTATCAGAGGTTTTTGTACTTTTCCAGGATTTCATACGTAAGAGTGTAAGGCATCTGCTACAGACGTTGGCTTATGGACTAAATAGCAGGATATAAAACCACTCAAGTGATTTAGGCTTCTGAGAGCTTACAGATACTTTTTGAAGATGGGATTGGAACCTACTCTTAAGTCAGTTATTTAGTTATCATTTATTCACTTGTTAGATCTTTAATTCAGTGTTTTAGCTTTTAGTCCTTTAGCTCAACTCATGGAGGCTCTTACTGTTTTTGTTACATGGCCTGAATCGCATTCCTCAAGTAAACCCACAATGGGTGGTCATAATATGTTGGCAGTCTGGAAGAGTCCATCAATAACAAATAGCTCTTAAATAGCGTGTATCATGGGTGGTCCAACTGTTTCCTGGGAGGTTCAATTTCAGGAAGGCACTGTGGCTAGAATGGGAATAGTGCTCTCTGTTTCTACATGGAGTCTCCATTTAATTCTGTGGAGCATGGCTAACCTTGTGACAGCCACGCTACTGGGAAGGAGAGAGACAATATAGAAAAAGAAAATTCTACATGCATAATAACTCTATATGAAATGGTCTGATAGGTCACAGTCTCATTTTAAGGCATATTTTGGTTAACCTGCTTTTTATTTTTCAGTGAAGAAAATCGGAGTTTACAACTCTATATTTATAACCATGGAGACAGGTTTAGTTACTGATTGGGGTGAGGTAGTGAAAGATCAGAATATCAGAATATCTTTAAAAACAGATAAACTCTTTACGTTAATTACATAGTTGCATTCTTCTGAAAGAATACAGTTTTGCTTTGTAATACTGTATACAGTTGGACCCTTGTGCTGCTCTCTTGCCAAACCACAGAATTTTTCCAGACCTTGAAGTTGAAGGGAATTTGTGTGCCAAACTGCTGTAGGGAAACTTTGATTCGAATTACATTTGCTTAGTATGGGAATGAAACACTTCGATTACCTTGTTATTAGAGCAGAGTTCCTTCATGTTGACGGTTTCTTAAGAGTGACACTACCTCCGGTAGTACAGCTCCTTTTGTTTAAAATGTCAGTGGTGCTATAGCTAATGGTTTCAATGCCTTCCATGTATTCCCCGTATGTCAGTGCATTTATCCATTCTTACTGGTTTATATTAACATATTTATGTCAGAGATGGTAAACTGTGAAATTTAGCTAAGACAAATCAGCAAAGTAGCCTTTTTTTTTTCTTTTCCAGTAGTCTGGGTAATATATATTTATTCTGCATTAAATGTAGTCTTATGTCAGTCTTTTTATAAAATGCCAATCCTACAATAGCAAAAAAAATTATGTTAAGTGAAAAAAGTGAAGACAAAACAGAAAAAGCATGTTGCAATAAACAGCTATTAGGACAGAAACATACAAGGGTTTTGTGAATATTTTCCTTTTAGCACATCAGGTTATTAATTTCTGACATTTTTTGTTCTTTGGAAAAATTATTAACACATTTTTCTTCTCAGCTCTCAAGGAAAAAATGTTTTGATATTTTTAAGTAAAAAGTGAACAAAAAGACTTATTATTTGCACTTTTTGTGTGCTTGTTCCTGTCTTGAACAATATGTATACTTCAATAGCATGAAATGGATGCTTTACTTTAAGTTTCTACTACATTATGTTGTATAAGTACAACAAACCTGATATGGGGATGGGTTGCCATCCAGAGGGATCTGCGCAATCCTGAGAAGTGGGCCCATATGAACCTCGTGATGTTCAACAAGGCTGAGTGCAAGGTCCTGCACCTGGGCTAGGGCAACCCCCACTATCCATACAAGGTGGTGGATGAAGGGACTGAGTGCAGCCCTGCTGAGGACTTGGGGGTATTGGTGGTTGAAAAGCTGGACATAAGCTGGCAATGTGTGCTTGCAACCCAGAAAGCCAACTGTATGTTGGGCTACACCAAAAGAAGCATGGCCAGCAGGTCAAGGGAGATGATTCTGTCCCTCTTCTTCACTCTGGTTAGACCCTATCTGGAGTACTGTGTCCAGTTCTGGAGTCCTCAGTACAGGAAAAACATGGATGTGTTGGAACGGGTCCAGAGATGGGCCACAACAACGATCAAAGGGCTGGAGCACCTCTCCTATGAGGACAGGCTGAGTGAGTTGGGGTTGTTCAGCTTGGAGAAAAGAAGGCTCCAGGTATACCTTATTGCAGCCTTTCAGTACCTAAAGGGGGCTTATAAGAAAGGTGAGGAAAAACTTTTTAGTAGGGCCTGTTGCAATAGGACAAAGGGTAATGGTTTTAAATGAAAAGAGGGAAGATTTAGACTAGGTAGAAGGAAGAAATTTTTTACAATGAGGATGATGAAACAGTGGAACAGGTTGCCCCAGAGAGGTGGTAGATGCCTCACCCCTAGAGGCATTCAAGGTCAGGTTGGATGGGGCTCTGGACAACCTGATTCAGTTGAAGAAGTTCCTCCTTATTGCTGGGGGTGTTGGACTAGATGACCCTTAAAGGTCCCTTCCAACCCAAACTAGTCTATGATTCTGTGGTTCTTTATGCTGCTCAATTTTGTGGGAAAGAGAGGATCTCCAAGAAAGAAATAGTAAACTTAGCATTAGTATTAGTTAATTCTGGCACACAAAGTGATCTTATGGTCAGATAGGAATAAGCTGTTGATAATTTTATGATTGCTTATGCAAATGTATAATCCAGTCGATTTAGTTATTGGAACCTGTAGCGTGTCTCCATGTGTTTTTATCCTCCTACTTCTCTGATAATATGAGAATAGAAACACACTAGTGAAGTTTTTATTTTAATTGTAAATAGGGTTGTTTTCTTTTGTCATTTGTGGTTGGGAAATCCATAGCTACGAAATGAAATGGCTACAAAAATGAAAGATTGTTCCAAGATCAAGGTAAGCAGCCATCCCGACAATGATTTTGCAAGTGAGAATTTGACAATATGATTGAGTTTACTGCAAGTGTGTTTGATGAATTCAGGAAGATTAGCTCTTGGTTTCTTTTGATTCCAAAATTCTTAAACCAACTCTTGCCTCACAACAGATTTATTTCACAGTTGATTTCCTGGATGGTATGGTCACTCCTCTGTATATTAGTGTTTATGAAAGAATAAATTATTCCTTTTTTGATTTTTGAATTCATATCGCTATTGTTTGGTACATGAATAAGTAAGACTTTTTGTAAGTACATACGCTCAAAGAGATAAGCGTAAAATCTAGAATTCACCTTCGTATTTTAAAGAAAGCTTTAGGTCTAATATTGCCAAACTACAGATGTTCAGGCATGTCCAGAGTTCTTACATGGCATTTGAATGTTTCTGTTCAGCAAAAATACGTGTCTCTGACTGAAGAATGGTGAAGGGGAGCGGGAATGCAGTCTTGTAAACTAACGTTCTTTGCAGGAGGCATATTACTAGTATATAAATGTATTAATAAGCTTATTATAGTATTATTATTAATAAGTTGTTATATAGCTTATTAATGGTCCACTTCCATTCCAGATTCTGAAAGTGCTGGCCTGATCTATGGTGAAATCAGCCTCATAGATTTAAGCACGTTAGGAAAGTTGTTAATCATGTGTAGTTGTGTACCTTTGACCATCTGTGGCTGCCATTACACCGTGCTTATAAATATGATACTATAAATATTATCACTTATCATTGAAAACTTTTATTCCTTCATGCTATTTAAGAAATGCAGATATTTTTTAAAAGTTAATTAATTCTTTGAGCAAATGAAAACCTTTTTTCTGATGGGTAATGGCAGAGAAATCTTTCATGGGATTGCAGAGAATGACAGCAAATTAATGACCTATTTGTGCTTTTACATGTATTTGAACATTTCTAAATGGGAAGTTAATTTAGGCAGCAATCTTTTCCTGTCAGTACAGCTGAGAAAATATTTTTACACAGCTAGATCCCATATATGATCTGATACCATGCTGAGATGGACAGTCCAGGAATAATTAAATCTTGCAGAACTGTTGGCAGCACTTTTTGATTTCCAAGTGTCCTTATCAGAGCTGCTCCATCATAATTTCAAATAGTCTCTGATCGGTTGGTGTCTCGGCTGGACAATGCTTAACCTTGGCTTCAACACTACTTTGCTTTGGAAGTTCAGCATTGATAATATGGCGTTGTTGACTTGCTTTTGTAAGTCATTGCACATGCTGTCAAATACAGTTTGAAAAGAAAGTATATATTGGTTTGGTTACCAGTACAGCTTGTGATAACTGTATACAGTACATCTTCTGATACCAATACAGCTTCTCATAGCTTCTCTAGCTTCTTAGCCTAGGGAAAAGGAGGCTGTGGGGAGACCATATTGCTCTCTACAACTACCTGAAAGGAGGTTGCTGTTAGGTGGGGGTTGATCTCTTCTCTCAAGTAACAGGCAATAGGACAAGAGGAAATGGCCTCGAGTTGTGCCAGAGGAGGTTGAGATTAGCTATTAGGAAAAAATTTTTACACTGAAAGAGCTATCAAGCATTGGAACAGGCTGCCCAGGGAAGTGGTGGAATTGTCATCCCTGGAAGCATTTAAAAGATGTGCATAGTGCTTAGCAATATAGTTTAGTGATGGTCTTTGTCAGTCTTAGGTTGATGGTTGAACTAGATGATCTGAAACATCCCTTCCAACCTAGACAGGTCTATGATTCTATCATCATAACTCTCCATATTGAAAATCAGCTTAATATTAATCTTGTCTGTGACACTGAGGTGCGACATTCTAAGTGTTTCAAGGACAGTTCACAAACTCTCTTCCGAGTTCACTAGTGGATTTTTAAAATATGTCATGCTAACAGATTTTTCAGAAAGTGAGGTATCTGCAAAATGGCTCATGTGTCTCATATGGACCATGGATGCTCAGCATGAATAATGAATGGTAGGCTGATGTAATCAACAGTCTCTACTTTTGCTCTTTGCATTATATCAAGTAGCAGAACAAGATCAATCACAAAAGTATTTGCAACAAAACCAAACCGCTACCTCCATCTTTGCTGGTTTGTTTTTAATGTCTTCCTGTGTAGAAATTGTAATAATGGAAAATTGATGAATTATGGTGTTCTCAAGAAACTGATGTACGTCAAGGATTGCTTTCTTGTCAAAAGCTTTGACAGGGCAGTGAGATTGTCAGGGAAGTAGGTCGATGAAAGTGAATTAAGTGTAGGTAAGGAACGAGTAGCAAGAGAAAGAAAACAACGGGACCCACAAGAAAAAAGGGGGCAGAACTACCTATTTTGACTGAATTCCAGACATTTATTAAGGGCGTATTTCTTTGGGACCAGTGAATTCTCTAAACAGTCCACAGATGAGCCAGAGAGTTTGCAACAAGGTAAGAACGTATGTATTTTTAAAGGAATGACTTCATGACCATCCATTGTGAGTCTGCTTGATTCAGAAAGTTTCTTGCCACAGCATGTAGTTAAAGAAAATTCAGAGATTGCTTACCAAGGCTTGTTATAGATTGTCTTTGTGATACAGAGGGATTCTATGGTCAATGTGTGGCAGCTGTGAGTATCGGAGTTTCACATCAGACCTATATTCAGCAAGCCCAAAGCTAAATATTCCAAGTTCCAAAGAAACTTAATCTGTGTTTGACATTAGCAATTTGTGTTAAATGCCCACTTTAGGCTATTTTTTGGAGACATGCAAGGCATATTATTATAGCTGATGTAATATGGTCTTTTTCTTTTTTTTAACTGAAACGTTATATAAAGAATAATGATACAGCTGTAGATCAAACATTTAGAAACTAATAAATCTCTTCAATTTAAAGAATTGTGATATTAAAGAATAATAGCTGTCTGTCTCTCTGTTTTTTTAAATCACAGTCATTTTTTTCCACTTGTCTGTGAGTCCTCGTTATGCTGGTCAGAGTACACATATAAGAATTTCTCCAGACCTGTCTGTCTTTAAGTCTGTATGGAGTCTTTGGTTGTGCTGTGAAAGTACTTTATTTGACTTTGACATTTTCTATTAATAACTGCAAGAATTAATACTCTGGAAGACTAACAGCATATCTTACATACATGTTTTCTCTTTCTTTGTACTACCATGAGTAAACCTCAAAGATTATTACATTTATGTTTATAATTTTTCCGGGAGTAATTTTCTTTGGCATTCAAACATCATCTCTTTGATTTTCCCCTTTTAGGTATTAATTTAGTTTTGAATAAATTTGGATTAATTTCTGTCCATGAATGTCAAAACATACCAGTGTAGCCCTAATAAACTCTTTGCATCATACCTCAATAACTGTTTTGTTCTTTTAAATAGAAGGGCAGGTTAATAAATTATTCATTGTAGAGATGTCTGGCACAGACGAGTTGTGCTCCTGCATGAGCAAGATGCTCAACACTTGTTGTAGAGACAAACTTTGCAAATTTGGTAGTGAAAACAACTAGCTTAGGTCTGATGCAGTGAAAAAAAGAAGTGAAGGTGGTTGCATGGTCAAAGTGATGGACTTCTGATTTTTGTTTTGAATCAAGGGGTGACAATAGTGAAGAAAATGAAGAATGAAAGAAACTAGCAACTTGAGGAAAAAGGACATTGTTGCAATGACACCTAGACTTAGAAAAATGTTTTAGCTGTTTAAAAGGATGTGGAAGACCATATACTTGCGATGTTAAGCAGAAATAATTTGTAAGACTAAAACATAACCTAGATGTGAAGATGTAGAGGAAACTGAAGTTGCAGATGATCTCCAATTTATCTGTCCCAGTAACAAGTTGCTGTGTACAATGATGAAGAAGGTTTAAGCAAAAATTGCAGTGAAAGAGAGGTGAGAATCCTTGTTCTAATCTTGTTGGACTTGAAATAATGGTGTGAAATAATCATTAGATAGGTGTGGAGACAGGTGTGGAATAGAGGTTTAACTGTGAGTCATGCTTAAAGAAATAGTAGTAGATAAGATTTAGAAAAGGGGGGGAAGAGAAAATCAGCCTTCTGTGAGAAGTTGTAGGAAATTTCCTGGAAACAAGAATACTCTTCTGAAAAACCAGTTTATGAAGCAGGAAGACAATCAGGACAGAGAAGAATCAAGGAAGGCAAGAAAGATCTAGACTCCAGGAAAAACATTGTCAGGTGTATTGAAGGCAACTTGATAGACGGTAGCAACAAGGATGACATGTTTATTCTCAGTTACAGCTGGGAATAGATCTTTAGAAGGATTGTCAGGAATCATTTCAATGAAATTCAAGGGCAAATGGTATATTAGAGAAGAGGATTGGAAAAAAAACACAAAACCTGGCTGCAAACAGCACGCTCTTTGTTATTAAGTAAATGAGAGGTGATCTGTAACTGGAGAAACAACTATGGATAACAGCAGGCCTTTTAAGGACACAGAAACTAAGGAATGTTTACATTGGAAGGAGGAAGAGCCAGATGACATTGGTATGTTAATAAGTAATGGAGAGAATAAAGGAAATAAGTTAATGTGTGAGACTGGGCCTCTGAGGCAAGAGAAGGAGAACAGAAGAGAAATTTCTCAACTCTCAAGGAAGCAAGCATTGCAGCAGGGGAAAAGAAAAGTAAGACAAAAGTTGACAACAAAATACTGTGGAGAAATACAGATGGTTAGGAAAGAAGCAAGGGGGATTACAGACATGAAATTCCATGCTAGAAAAGTAGAATTATTTAGCCAAGATAGTAATCATATCAAAAACAGAGAAAGAAAATTCTCAAAATGTTAATTGGAACACCTGTTGACAGTTCCTATAGTTAAAAGTGTTTTGCTCATCTGCCCGACTGAAGCAGCACAGTCAGCCAGGTCTGGGTTAGACTGATGCTCCTGGATCCTATATACATACTAAACAAACTTTATCTGCCATTAGGGAAGGAGTTTGTTGGGCTTTGCTATTGCAATTCCTGGTAACCCGTATTTTATCTTTAATAGCATTTGTCTTTGAGAACTGTCTTTATAAAGGTTGAAAAGATATCCCTTCATGGAATTGCAATGATCTTTACAAATGTTCTCTATTTAATCTTTTTTGGTATTATTTATCATTATGATAAGTGCTGCGAAACTTATGCTTTTGGGGAAGAGGATGGAGTAGAGCCATCTTCTTTATATATCTCTAGAATGCTTTCCTCTTAATTTTAACATATATCAGTTTAAGCCTCTTAAAAAGCTTTGTTTTTATTTGCTATGTAGGGCAAGATAATATTCCTTATGGATTAAACATTATAGGAAAAATGGCAGCTGTAGGGTATGCTGTTCCAAAATGATCCATCAGTCTTACAACTTCGTGAAGTTTAGAGTATTTCAAATGAAATAAGAACCAAGGGAAAAGATTTACTTTATGAATACAATTCTTACTAGTGTTAGCTTATGCCATTCATAAATGTTTGGATAATTACATGTTGAAATAAATACAGTCTTTGTCCTCCCATATGAAATACTAGATTCCCAGAAAGATAATTGCACCTTCCTACTCTACACTTATATATGGAACATATTATTAATCTGGTTGCTTGTGTTTATTCAAAAGGTACTTTTGAAAGGTGAAGTATTAGCATTGTGCATACCTTCAGTCCTTTACAGTTTAACGTTCTTATTTTTGTACTGGCATTCAAAAAAAAAAAAAAAAAAGAAAAGAAGAAAAGATTATTTGTTTCCATTTGCAAGATCTTTTGTTCCTGAAGGAAATACATTTGTTAGGTAAGTATGTAATAAGATTTCTCCCCGTTTATGGTCTGTCTGTGACAAAGAGAAGAAATCTTAGTCAGGCAAAACTACAGGGAAAAATGTATCTAGGTCACAGGTTTGTTCTTTGGAATATAGTGGAATATATTAGTGATTTGACTTAAAATTATTCTTCAAAAGAAGTAGTAGTGATTTAACACATCAGTAAAACATAATAAAAAGTAAATACATAGTTGTATACAATTAAACTCACCAAATGTAACAAAAAAAACCAAAACCAGAAGCAGAACAGAATCTGTAAGGAAAGAAGAAAAGCATAATAAAATTGTGTATTCACACACAATTTCAGTGCAAAGTTTTAAAGTGCTGGAAAGGGTAAAACAGGTATTTATTTTTACGAAGTGACAAATTCTTAAAGCAAGGAAGGGTGATGAAAAATACTAACAAATCCCCAGTAAATATGAGGTGACTAAAAAGGAGATAGGCTCTGTATGTGCAAGACAATGAAATACATTTTACCAAGAATAATAAAACCTAAGCACAAAATGAATTTTGCTCTGATAGCCGTATAGGAGAAAGTTTGTGTTTTGGAACAGTGTATTCTCATGTTATTGTTTACATATAAAATGCAAAGGATTGTCTGCATTACTGTGCGTAAGGATGCACTAATAGTAATAGTAGCATGAAACATACTTTAGCGAATAGATCCAATTTTCCAGTCATAACTTGAAAAATATAGTTTTAAATCCCAGAGTTCTGGGAAGAAAATTGTTTTAGTAGGTATTCTAATTTAAAAAGAAATAGCATATTATTAATTTACATGAGAGCCATTTTTTAATATATGTTAAAATTTAGAGAAAAACTGGAAAATAGCTTAGTTAATTATACAAGGAATTTCAGTCGCTTAGAATGCAAAATACACTCACAGGATCGAAAACTCTGAGTTTAACAAATTTTTGTCAAACGTTTATAACAGATCCACAGTACTGTTTTGTTTGGCTGTGGAGTCTGCTTTTCAGGCCAAGAGCTTGGAGTTTGATTGGCCTAAATAGGACATTATACAGTATATATGGTGAAAAATTGTGATATTTGGAGACAGGATCTCTTTGTAAATATAGAACTTTGTTTACAGGTTAATCATTGCAGTTGTACTTAATTTTACAGTGATTTCAAAACATAAGCAAGGGTGCTTTCATGTTTTGTTGCTTGAAGTACAGGATCAAAACTACAGACCTTGCTCTGATTGACATTAGTGGAAACAGGCGTCTGTTTCATTTGGAGAAATACTGTGTCCAGAGGCTGTCATGAAATTACAATAAGTAGTGGCAAAACCTATTGGAGTAGTACCTAGAGCCACAGTCATGATGTTATATAACATAATAAATGGGGAACCCAGATGCCCAAAATAAGGCAGTTGTTTGTGGAAAGGTGGATGTACAATAGTTGTTTTCAGACCTTACTCAAGAAAATGTTGAAATCTTGAAAGTGTGAAGATTCGTGTAATTATTTTCTGTGTAAGTATTCCACGCAGGTGCAGTGGGACTCATTTCCATAAATTTTCATGCACATCTAAGTAACTGGTAGTTAATTTGACAGAATTAGATGTGTAAGGATAAAATTAAAACCTGACCTGCAAACCTTGGCAGCAAACATGACCCCGGACTTTTATAGCCTCCACAGTACCAAAGAACACATTCCTGATCTTCCATTGTCTGCTGTTCGAAACTCTTACAGAATATACCACCTCTCCTCTTAACTGTCCAGGGGGGGGTAAAGCTCTTCTGCTGTAGTGCTTTAGTTATGTTCTGCATGTTCATCTCCTACATTAGTTACTGCTTGTTTGGTTAATGTTTCCTGTGTTGACATTTTAGTGTTAATTTTGTCATTTTTGTCATTATTGGCCTCATCTCCTACCTGAACTGATTGAGATTCACCTGTGCCTCTGTTTTGGGGGCCTGGTTCCACTCTTTGGCTTTAAAGGAAGAACACATACAGCTAAGTGTTCGGGTACCCAAACCCTGAACTATCAGGAAAAACTCTGACCTTCCCTCTACTGTAGTGTGTCTCATCAGGAACTCATAAATATTCACTTTTGGATTCCTATTTAGTTAATGAGAAAAAAATGGGTGTTTTCAGTAGAGAATTTGACTGTATATTTAAAGGATTTTTGTTGGTCCAGGCTTTGTGGAGAAAGGTATTCTCACCTTCTGCCTGGCTGGTGTACTACCGAGGGAGCTCAGGAAGCTTATAATAAGTTGGACCAAAACCTGGTGCTTCTGTACATCTGAACCATTCAGGGGAACATAAAGGACAGAAAAAGGACACAGCTCTGCTTCCCCTGAAACAGCCAGTTTCTGCAGTGCCCTCAGGCTGCCCTATTGGCTTGATGCCAGAAGGTTCTGCTGCCAGCCAGAGCTTGGCCCCATAATTGGCTTTTCCCTGTTTCCCTCTATTACCAGCTCTTCTGCCATTAGGAACACCTATAGGAAGACGCCACGTTTTTTGCTCCAGGACCAGTCTAGGGATCCCTGTTGGATCTATCTTTTGTCTTTATCTAAGGCTCTAATACCTGCAGTTTTGTTTCTGCTTTTTCAAACTGTTTTCCTCTAGTGCTGTAAATACAGAGGAAAGCAAGGCAGCATGTTTTCAAGAAAATGACTTCACACGCGTGGTAGCAATAACTCTTGAGTTCAGGACCCGCTCCGCTTACCAGTGGAGTCTTTAAATTTGGTGACAGACTTGTCTAATGCCTTGGAATGAAGCTTCCACACAAGCTTGATAAATCTGCTCCAGATTACAGAAATATTGTATGATTGAGGGTTAAAGCAAGTTTACTTGGCACATACTTAATAATGAAAAGAAACCTGCAAATGTCTAGTAAAGTGGACTGGCATTCTCAAGTTGAATGTAATCACATCCCTTTCAAGCCAGGAAGACGCATTTCTTCCCCTTTTAGCATGAGGAATTCTGTGAACTGTGAGAAGATGCACTTAGCATCAGCCTCTGCTCGGTGCTTTTGTGGAAGAGCATTTCATTTTTTCATATGCTGACATCCTTAACTTCTTTGAGCAACTGACATTTTCTCGGTAATGAGACAATATCGCAGGAAGGGTTATCAACTTGCTGTGAACTTTTATGTCTGTAGCCTACTGTCTTCATGTTTTAATTAAAATTACCTTTTCATAAGCATTCTCTTCCCTGGAAAAATACATAGATTCAGGCTTTTTAAAAAGAACTACTGCATATTTTTTTGTTTTCCTGATATGATTATTCTTTAGGCTTTCACTAACTTCCTCTCCAAAGTAGTGCCAGCTTCATGTGTATTTGCTGTGAAGATCCTGGAGAGAATTGTCAGCTCAAGACAAAGAGACCCCCAAGAAAATTCTGGAAATGTTTCTAAGTTAGTGATGTGTATACTTGCCACCTGCAGATTGACCCATGTTTTTATTACAAATTATGCCATTGCTACAGTGAACATGTCCTTCTAGTATCTCTGAGTTTGTCTAATCAGCTAGGTTAAGATTGATACTCCTTGGGGTCACCCAGAGTATGAGTATGCAAGGATAATCACCTGAAGGAATATTCCTTAATTCCTGATTCCTTAAATACTGGGGGGCTTTCTTAGCAAATGTACGCATTCACAGCTGCATTGCAGCCTTTGGCTTTGAAGCTCTTTTTCAAAGGGAGAGGTTGGGTTTGTAACCAAAAAAGTGGGCACTCTCTATGACTTTCATCTCATGTTCAGACAGCAGGACAGGGAATAGGGGAGTGCAGACCTCACAGATATCCCTAGTCCAAGATGCTTGACTGCACATGTGTACACAGCCTGCGAAGCTTTGTGTAGACTACTCCACTTTAGTGTTACTGATAAATGGCCTCCCTTTATCAGTAAAGACTGAGTCCTGATAGTAGTAAGGACATATTTATGTAGGTACGCGTGAAGAATCCAGCCTTTCTTTATTCACACCAGACTTAAACTCATCAGTAGAGTCCTGGCAAGTCAGTTTGTGGCCTGGGACAGTTTAGCTGTTTTATTCTAGCACTGTAGATGAGATAATAACTCTTGTAAGCCTTCCTGGAAGGTGGTACCAAGCTAAGACGGCTACATTGCCCATGAACTCACACAAGTAAGACTGCATAGTGCTGCACTAAACCACATGGACATATCATCTCGATTCTCTGTTGACTCAAGGGTAACAGCACCATGGTCCATTTCACAGCATAGGCATGCCCTAAATTTCATGCCTTGAAGTTCTTTGTTTTTGTTTATATTACAGTATAAATAGCAGACTTCTCCTTATAAGACTTACAGTTGTTTTAAGACTTGGGTTTAAATTTAATGTGTACATTCTAACCGCCCCCCTGAGTTACCTAATGCAAATGTTTTTGTATGTATATTTGAGGTACATCACACTGAATGAACTTGTTACTCGACATGCTACATTTAAAATTCTCATTTGGCTGTACAAATCGTGCACTTAGGAAAAACACATTTTAAGAAAGCTATTAATCTAATTTCTCTTCTGTTTTTCTTTTGTGAGTTAAGAATTTCCAGGAAACTAACTCTGGTTAGTCTTCTATTAGTGTTCTGAGTATTTTGTGAGTGTATATTATTTTAGTAAATTTTTTGTTCCAAATTGCAATGTAGCGTTAAATTTTTTCCTGCAGAATATTTCTCCATATGTACAATTTTGAAAAGTTAACAGAAATTGGTAAATATTCAGTGCTCTGAAAATTCAAATATTATTAATATTGTGTGTACACCGTGTCACTTATTAGCTATAGAGAATGTTTTCCATGGTGCATATTTAGGGGTTTTCATATTTTTTAAGATTATACTCAAAAGTATATGTAGGAATCTGCATAATTTCAAATGAAATGATAGATAACATAAATCAAAATATGATTTTTTAAATTTTATTTTTA
>JAOXNO010000024.1:45901647-45913308 GCA_028565335.1 Limnodromus scolopaceus
TTTACACAACAATGTTTTACATGATGTTCACATTGATAATACTGTATTTCCCTCATTACTATAGGATAAACAATTAATTGATAATAGAAATTACATTAAAGTAGGAAAGAAAAATGTAATTCAGTGAGTCTGTAACATCTTAGTTTGAAAAGAACAGAAAACTGTAGAAAATCACAAAGAATTAATAATGTGTATAGAGAACCAAACTGATGATTCATTTTTATTTTTTTTACTTCAGAGGGATTATGTATGGTAAGATTTTAGCTTCCTGTATTAAATAATGGATTTTCCCACTACAGTATAAGAATAAAATTTTCTTTTAGAAATGAAATATGCCCTACAAAAAGTATTTTATTTTTTCTTATAATATAACAAATTTGATATATGAGTCTTTGTCTTAGTGATACTTCTGTAAATGCTTGTATTTGAAGACCCTGGGCTTTCGATGTAGAATTTGGTTCAGAATACTCTTTCTGCTTGTTGACCTAGTGTCTGGCTAGTAAAAGCTATTTGTTCCTAATAGTCTGGCAAGTCACTCAGTTCTTCATGTGCCGAGTACTGGGATCTCCAGAACTGAGTGCACTGAAGTCACAGCTGAAGAATGTGTCAATTTAGTAGCAATATTCTGTTCTGAGAATTTTATTTCTGGGCAGTTTATAAACTCAGTACATAGTGCGCCTTGTCATCATGCCCCCTTTCTCTCTTCCCCATACATATAAACCTTTTTCAAACTGCATGACTTCAGATGCATTCATCACAATTTTTCATAGTGATATACTTATATTGCTTATGAGGTCAAAAATATACCAGGTTAACAAGAAACTGACAACTAACAAAGAGTATAATATGTGGGAACTTAAAATATAGTCCTTATTTCTCAAATGGCAGCAAATAACGTTAAAAAAATTGTTTATAAATAATCTTCATATTATGAAATAATAATTCCACATGTAGAGTCTACTGTTTCCTAGTGAAATCACAATGGTGAGGAACCTGGAAATTGCACCTTTGATGGGTTTATTCCAGCTTATTTCAGTTTATTTTCAGAAACATAAACTTTTTACCTTAACAAAGTTAAAATGTAAAGTGAAAAGCAAAACCAGTTCATGCTTTCCTTCTTTTCCTGCTTTCTTTTGTGGGGGAAGAAGTGAAGAGTATTCCAGATGTGATGACCTACTCTTAGTAACGGTGCAAGGTTACAAAGAAAAATTATGTACACTCTCATCTCGTATTTTGCACAGGAATAGGAAACTTTTGAAGGGACATTTATATTTAAGTATCACTAACACTTGCAGTATGGATTTAAAAGATTTAAAGGTGAATCAAGATTGCACAAGATTGCAATAATCTTAAAACTTTCTTTTTAAAATTAAATTTCATCACAATACAGGACTAAAGATTTTTTTCATATTCTATATTATATTATGTAACTAGGAATATATTTATAAATCCAAGGAAAAATACTTAAAAAAACTCCCTTGACCTATATAGCACATGTAAATTCTCCCTTTTTCTTGCTTGTGGTATCTTGAGTGATATACCAGTTTTTTTCACTCTCCCTGCCTCCACAGCACCCTTAGGCAGAAGGAAAGTCTTCTCATCCCTGTTTTCAAATTGGATAACAAAGGCACCAAGAGGCTGGTTTTTGCACTTGGTCATGAAGTTTGGGTTTTCCTGATGAAAACCAAAAGCACCTGACTACACACAGAGATATTAAAAAAGTGATTTAGACCTATTTCCTAATCTGAGTAGTTTAGCTCAGGCTTGAAGACACCCATAAACTGGTGGCAGGCAGGGTTCCATGAGGCTTGTTCTGGAGAATGGAACTGCTTTGTGTTGCTGTTCAGAGCTATGTAAGAGAGCTATGTGTGGCCCTGGGACAGTTTTTTCACCCAAGCCATACATGAGAGAAGATGTGCCTACTACATGGCCAACAAAGTCCCATTGGCAGTTCAGCGCACAGGCTGGTGAGCTATCTTGTCCTCTTAGCATACCAGTTATCACTAGGGAGGCGTCATGACCTGTGCTTTTACAGGGCAGCAGACATGTAGAAAATGCCTGCAAGCAAGATGAGTCAGCACACCCTGGTGTGCATAATTTTCAAATTCCTTGTGAATCATTAGTTTGAGCTCTCATCTAGCGGTCTAGAGCTTTCCAGCTAAACGAATTCTTTGCACTCTATCAGAAAAGCCAGGGGCACCCTTCGTTAACTTCACATAAATGGCAGTTGTACTGTTTGAGAAATTCCACTTTCATCCACAGGAATGATCTCCATTTATGTATTCACAGTTTTTATTTTCATTTGATATGTGATGCTGGGTTTTACCATTAAAACTTTGCATCTCAGAATGTTTTGTGTAATTACTAATGTCAACCATAATAATCTCAAAATATGTTTGTTTTGAAAATTTTAGAATAATCATCTGGGAAATGGCAAAAGTGCAATGAATGTTCCCTCTCCACGAGATAGTTATGCATACTGTAGTGATCATGAATGGAAAATTCGTGCCATATGGCTGATCCTACCACAGATTTTTATAGCTGCCTTGTAGCCGCCTGCACTGTAAAACTCTATCTTCCATTCATTGAAAAGTGGGCTTCCTCATTTTAAAGGCAGGAAAGCACTCAGATTTAGGGCTCATACGTGCTTTTTAGTGTGTTAGATTGCAAGTGACAACAGCCCGTGACTCTGAGAATGTAGTCTGCGGAGACTATAAAGGCACATTCACATTGCTATTAATGAGCTACCTGGACACTTTCATGTACAAACTGTTGCAATGTGTCTCTAAGTAGTGGGAAGATACTTTTTTCATGTGATGAAGTCTCAATATGTTTTATGTTTTTTGACTGCCAACAAATGTACTTCATTATATATGGAAAACACATTTGGCTTCTCCTTTCCTTCAAGGTTCATGTGAAGAATTATATTCAGTAGTTGCTTCCAGAAGTATTTTTGACACAGTGGAATCTCCCTGGGCCTTCTATTTCTTTCTTTGGGAAAGTGATAATATAATACTAGTGCAACGATTTTTTATGAAATTACATTTCCATGACTTCGATGAGGAAGGTAGAATTCTGCAGTTCATGTATGAAGTTGCATTTTAATCTCAGGTTAAACTTTGTTGCATTCATTTGTTTATGGAAGGTACAAATATAAATTTCCTTCTTGTCTACCATTTTAAGCCAGAGGAATGGGCATCTGGAATTTTTTTATTTAATCACTGTACTTTCAGTTCAATAAATTTTTTGAATACATGTCTATTACTTAATCTGCCTAAAGTCATTAGTAAATATATGAGGCTTTTGTAAATGTAACTTACATAAAAATATCGTACTACCTTTTGTGGGGGCAGGGCATAACTGAGATTGTTTAGCATTTCCATTAACTTGATGTTCTTTAAAATCACATTAGTGTTATTTTTAGTCTAAATTATGTATTTAAATAGACTTACTACATCTCAGCAATTTTTTTGGTATGAGTATATAAGAAGATTACTAACTAATCACTGTTTATTTTCTTTATTTGAATTGTTAACCCAGAAGTAAACTGAAACCTGACAAAATTTAGGATGTCACTGTGGTAACTTCTAAATGTTTTAGTGATATGTCTGCTTTTATATCCCTTTCTTTTAGACAACTAATCTGAGAGAATTTGATTTTACATGAATAAGAGATTTTTGTATCTTTTAAAATCTTTTAAACTATGGTGACGATTTGAACTGTGTATGTTGGTACCCTGAAGAAATACACCCACTTGCAGTTATTTTCAATTGGTCTAGATCTGCCAGGCACAAATGACGTCATCATGCTGTTTTGTGCTTATGTGATCAGTAATTAACACCTACTTTTAAAAAAATTGCTCTTTCTCACAGGTTTTGTAACACATGGACTTTATGCCAGTTGGAGAAATTTTGTAAATATCCTGTGGGGATAGAAACAACAAGATGAATCATATTGAAAATTTCCATTTACTCTTGCATTTTGTTTTGAAATTGCTGAATGCAAGAAGTCATGGAAATTCCTTCATACAGAAGGTTTACTCTTTTGACAGTTGTCTTTCTGTTGTGATATATTATTTCATCATGAAGTGACCATTTAAATGCGGAAGTTGTATGAACATGTCAGGGTTTTGAGAAAAAAAAAAAAAGAGATATACTCTAAGTAACATGTTCAGTCACTTGGATGTGGAATGAAAGAAAAGTGAGCCTGTTAAGTTCTGATACATGCTTCAGTTTTAGGAAGAAAAATGCATTCCTCTGGTGTATCAAGGATAATTAGTGGTATAAAACAACTACTTTGAAGGGGACTGCCTGACTGTGCTTGTGTGGCTAGGTTTTCATGAAAGAATTTTGGGTTGTTAGTGTATTATACTGTGAGCTAATGTCCAGATTTGGAAGTGGAATTTGAAATAATACACCTGAGTTGGTTGCTAGTAAAAACTCTTTTTCATGTTTCCCTCAGTTTTTCTCGTTATGAAGTGAAGAGACATGATTGTAATGACAATGATGTCATGCAAACATTAGCAGCCTCAGAGATTAAGGCAGTCTTTTGAAGAATGTCTGAGATTACACTTAAATTGTTTCAAACCCATCATTAAACAAAATGATCTGGAAAACATTCCTGATCATTTGTCCAGCCATGTGAGTTTGAAGTGTTTTTTGCAGACCTTCAAAAATTGCTATTGTAAGAATCTAGTAAAAGTGTTTTCTACATTAAAAAATGGTTTATTAGACATATTCATATCACAAATTATATATTTTCATTCTTTTTAATTTAATTGAATTTTGCTGTAATGTACCCAAGAATCTGACTTCCCTTGGCACCTCTCTTTCTCATATAAAAATGATTGAGGCCAATAACGTACTCTAGTTCATTACACTCTGTTGTTGCTCATCCTACTGTATCTTCAGATCCCTTCTTCACCATTCTGATATCAGATAATCACAGAATGGTTGAGGTTGGAAGAGACATCTGAAGGTCATCAAGTACAACATCCCTGCTCAAGCAGAGCCACCCAGAATGGGTTACTCAGGAACATGTCCAGTCAGCTTTTGAATATCTCCACTGATGTCTCCGGGCATCCTGACAGCAATCCGATTGCTTCAAGATTGCCTTCAATATACTGTAATTATGAAAAGCCCTTTATTACAGGGCCCTACATTTAAAGTGGCATAGGTAAGAGATATGTGTGGCTATGTGGCTGAAAAAATTAACAGCCAAATTAACAGCTGTCCTCTGATTTGTACAAATTTGTGTCTGCTGTGCAGAACTTGAGCAAGGGAACTACAAGAAAAGAAGAACTGTATGGAATTGTGACATATTGTGGAATGTGGTATATGTGAACTTAGTAGAATTCTTAGTCCAGCCATGACACTTTAAAAAAGAATTACTTAGAAACAGCAATCATGGAAAAACTTAAAAACTCGTTCCTAGTTTCCTGCCCAATAGTTAAATGAGTGGGGACCTGGAACAGACTGCTAATTGGAGGTGTAGGAACAGAAAGATTTTAGTTACAGAATGGATCGTGATAGTATATGAAAGAGATCAACAATTCTTGATCTAGAATATTCTTTTCATTCCTTGTTCCATGCAGGAGCATGGACATTCTTCAGCTTTTTATCAGAAAACAAAGAAGCACTGACTCTGAGTATGAACTCTCAAAGGAAATCTCAGATTTGAATGCTCACACGCAGTTTAGATGCTGTAAATTCTGAACAAATAGTATAGGTTTAGGTTGTGTTATCTTAACAATGGAAAGATGTAATTATTCCACTGCTTTTATGTACATGAGGACATTTTTAATGTCCTCAGCATAATATCCTGAGGCAAACCACCTGTATTTTACATTGTTATGTGTTTTTGTATGTTACTTGATGTGTATTTATAAAGACATGGTAATATTAATATAGCATAGTTGTTTAAATGCAGTTTTCTGGACCTTTGTGGGTTCAGTAAGAAAGGCTCTGAGGTGTTCTTTATGTGAAACACAGTCAGTACATAAAACATCCAAAGTCTGAAAAAAGTAAACTTTATATATGTGCATGGGTATGAACTCATGCATATATGACCATATAAACTTGCATTGTTAATGTATGGCATGATTTTACCAGGTTATAAAAGCAATTTCCAATGAGAGCACATACATACGCGGGTGGGTGGGTGTTCCATTAGCACTTAAAGGCAGACCTGGGCACATATATCCCACTGGTTCCTGGGACAGGGGCGTGGCTAGTAGTGTTATTTCCTGCACTTCTTGGGTCTCTTTTCTCTTTATTTTTTCTCTCAGCACTTTTGTTTGTAAACAGTGTGCACAGTGCAACAGGTTACTCTGTTGGAGACTATTATCCCCTTTTTGCTTTCTTCTCAAAGTCCATTCTCTTGGGAACATCGTACCATACAGAGCAAGACGGCACTAGATATAAGGAAGAAATTTTGCACAATAAGGGTGGTGAACACTGGAACAGGTTGCCCAGAGAGGAGGTAGGTGCTCCATCCCTGGAAACATTCAAGATCAGGTTGGACGGGGCTCTGAGAAACCTGATCTAATTGAAGATGTCCCTGCTCATTGCAGGGCAGTTGGACTAGATGACCTTTAAAAGTCCCTTCCAACCCAAACTATGCTATGGTTCCATGAAAAGTCAAAGTAAATTAGATTTTGAAAAAAGTCCCAATATTGCAAAAATAAAATAATGTTTAGCTATAAATGTGAAAAGAAGCAAGAAAATATGTGAGATGTTATGTTGTGAGAATTACAAGATGAAGATTATGTAGTGTAACTGAAAAGTCTACAGAAATTCTGTTCATTTCTCATTGATGTTAACATAATGGAAAGAAAATGGGAGCCAAAGAGGAATTAGTAGTGGTAATGAGGCATAGAAATAGAAATTATTTTATTTGTGGTAGAAATAAAATTGAAATACCTTGAAGTGAGTAGCATGATACCCCTAATTAAGGCAAATTAGAAAACTTTTTCTTAGAATATGGGCATAATTGGCACATGAAGTCATACCTCCTATTGCCAGGTTTTGTACTAAGTGCATCAAATGAGGAATGACATCATATTAATGTGAGACACCAAACAATTCTTACAGTTTGTCCAACCTACATAAGTGCTATGAAGTCATCACATGGGGCACTGGAGCCAGTTTCGGGCACTGCATTTCAAGAAATGCTTTACTTACATCAAGAAATCGTGTCTTTTATTTGACTCCAACAGACTTGATGCAAACACAAGCTTGTCTTTGCCAAGTAGGAATGGCTTCTGTGTATAAGGAGGCCAAGAACAGTACTTCCATATTTGGCAATTTTAGAAATAATATGTGTAGAATAATATGTTATAAAATGCATCACTGATGAGAGTAAAACCAAAAATCTCTCCTGTCAGTTCTCACATGATGAGGGAAAAAATTTTGTTTTTTTTAACGTTACCTGCAGCTACTGTGTCTCAAGCATTGGTAGTACTATGCTGCTTTCTCTATGCCCCTCCAGAAGCCCTTCCTCTAGGCTAAGTTTGTCAGTGGGTCCCTCGAACATGAATTAGCTGCACCATGTGTGGATTCCCAGACAAGGATGGATTGCTGTGTTGGTGTGCTACAGTCAGACACATGGACAGAAACCAGGTAGAACATTTGTCCTCTCCTATAAGAATAACTGTGGACTATAATGTAATTTGGGGCTGGGAACACCATTAGATGGTGTATCCCACCATCTCAGTGAGGGAGGGCAAGAGCCCCTGCTGGGTCCCCAGGGATGCAGGGACTGTACAGAATGTCAGCCAAGCTGGATTGAAATCTTGCAGTCTGCAGAAATTAGAAATGTCCTTGCTATAAGATTTTGTTGTCTGAGATGTGTTTCCCTTTGTCTTCTGAAGCTACCTCAGTTCTGTTTTTCAAACAAGCCAAAATGCTTCAAACTCTTAATTTGATAGGAAACTTGCTAATTAGTCTAATGGAAGTATATTTATATAATTTAGTCCTCTGAAGTTACTGTTAGCTTTATGTATATATGTAGTCTTGCAAAGGAAGTCAGAACGACTAATGAAGCGCCTTACATATATGTACTGTAAGTTAAAGATCTTAATTACAGTCCTGACCCCCAGGAAGTCAGCTGGTTTAACCTTTATTAATCTAAGGGATAAAATCCCTGCTTTAGATATGGGGGTCTGCTTAGAAATTTAAGTAATGCTGAATGCACTGAAACGCAATAACAGTTTACCTGAACCTCAGATGTGAGCATAGATTAGACGTAAATGGCTCACTCCTATTTTGAGGTTTCTTATCTTTTTATTAGTTTGAATACTTTCATCAATATTTATTATGTTTAATTCCTCTTCTCTGTCCAGTTCTTCCTTATTGAACTTCTATGCATGTATTTCTTAATTTGAGACCTGAATTATGCAGTAACACATTTACCATGATTGCCTTTTGAACAACTGTTCAGCAACTAAAACTATTTTTTTTCTTGGACTCTTCATTATGTTTATGTAAGATGCATTTCAAATTATATTCACAAACCTGGAAATGCTATTTTTGTTTTATTCTTTATCTTTGATCAATTCCTATCCAATTTATATTTTCTCACTATTATTTTATTCTGGATCTAAATAAGTTGAAGAAAATTAACCAGGAAAGTATTTTTTTCTTTCTTGTAGATAAAGTTAGTGATAAATCAATGTATATTTTCAATTAAAACTGGAAAAGATGAGAGGTGCATTTAAAAGGACTGGATAGTTCTGATAGATGGCTAGCTTAAGAATTTATATATAGTGTATTTAACTACTTCAATTGCTGTTGCCTTGTAATTACAACAATGACAAATAAAAATTGTATATTTTATACTGAAAATGGTTTAAGAGTGATATCTGTGATTCCAAGCAAGGGACTAAGCTACCCATCTAAAATGACAATATGTAAAACTTAAATACATCTGTGGCATGGGAAGTGTAATGTGGTGTTCTCTTGTTACAAGAGATGTGGTCTGTAGAGAACTTGCCTTTTTTATCCCAAAACACACAGAGTAATGAATTGCACTTTCCTTTATTGCTGTGCTTCAATACCTTGACCGTGTCCTGGGTGTATCGTTTCTGGAACAGAAAAGTGTAGTTCATCCTCTGGTCTCATACCTTTTTCCTCATTATTGCCATTTGTGATTTTTCTTTACACAGTACAAACACATTCCCATTGGCAGAGTGAGCCCCCTGTCCCCATTTCAAAGCGAGTAGTAACTGTGTTTGATAAATACTAACCTGAAACAGAATTAGCTGCCTCAAAGTGTCAGTCTCTGTACATTCTGCGAGCAATCCCCTGAGGTATTAGACCAGGGTGGAGTGTCTGTTGAGACAGAACTTTGTGCTGAAACGAAATTTAAGAAATAAAAGATTGTACGAAAATACACTTGTACTTAATACGTCGTTTCCTATGTTCAGTTTTTATTGCTAAGATGTTTGGGGGTTTTAAAGTAACTTTTACAATTCATCTTTCTGTTTGCTTTGAAATCAATAACAAAAACAATAATAATTTTTGACATGAAAATAGATATGTTGTCATAAAGCTCAAGCCACTCTAATGACTTCATTAAAAAAAAAAGTTTGGAGAAAGAGAACACCTGTAGTGAGCAAAGCTCACACTAAAGAATAAATACATAATAATTTATTTAGATTCATGATACAAATTTTGTATGAGACACTCTCCCAGTAGTTGTCCTGTCAAAGAACACCGCATATATGTCGGTGCTTGAAACATGAATGTTATATTTATTGAACCATTCTCCAACATCGCCATTGCTCACCCCATCCTTGTATTGTCTGATTTATTTTTATTTTCAGTTTTTTATTTTTTAAGTTGTTTCCTTTAATTTGTATTCTAGCAGCTGGGATTTGATGTACTGATATGTACTTAGTTGTGTAAGGAACATTTACCACTACTTTGTCTTAGTGCTCTGAGCACATGAGAGTCTACTGCCAAAATGCATGCTTTCTGGAATGGAAATATTTAATATGGCCTATTAAAAGAAAAACAGCATTTGTGGGACTATGTAAGTTGTCTTTAATAGTATAGTAGCAAGCAGTGAAACTAGATTTTTAGATTGTTGTGAGCTGTAAAAAGTAACTCTCGGTTAATGTGGTGTTCCAGTTACTGGAAGTTTTTACATTAGGATCTGATTCAATGCCCCTTGAAGTTAGAGGGAACTCTCTTGCTGGACTTAACAAGCATTGGCTTATATCTTAAAGCTGGAAAATGTGCAGAGCTTTCCATAAAATCCTATTCTGCATCACATCTATCCTCAGACCATTTGCATTACTGTGGTGTTGGCCTATCTTCCAGTAGTGGTATAAGCATTATAACCACCTTCTGTCATGTATTTGTTTCTTCATTAACTCTAGAGGCATAAAAATATGAAACGGTTCATATTCCTTTAGATGATGGTATTTAATTTGGTTTTTATTATCTTGCTGATAGAGGATTTTTATATGCTTAAACAGATTCTTATTTATATTTGAGAAGGCAAAGACAAACAAATTAGATCCATTACAGGAGTTTGTAGTTATTTGGGGTAGCTTATTCCTTCCAGTTTCCTTCATCTACATAAGATTTAAATGAAAAATATTTCTGACTGTCAGTATAGAAGCAAGAAGACAGATTTGAGATTACTTCACATACTTTTGTCAAGTAAATATCACAGCTCAAAATACTTATTGGGAATTACTGGTTATACTTGGCTATAAAAATGTCATGTTAAATATAGATGAGAATTTTGCTTTTTTTTGAGCACACTGAAAGCTGACAGCAAAGAGATGTAGGTGCTGAAATGGGTAATACATTTAAAAATATGATACTTTAGGGAAACTATCAGGGAGATTCCAGGAACATCTGTCCAGAAGAGATGAACTTAATCTGAGTCATAAGGGAATAAAGGTTTTAAAACTTAAGGTTGGGTTTGGGATGACACTTCTATGACAGATCAAGATGCAGAAATTCTGTATTCTCACAGATATGTCACGGGGTAGAAATAGTTAGGTAGAAAATAGAAGTTAGGCTGCCAAGAACGGAAGTAGTGATGAAGTTGCAGCAACACTAAGAAATAAGATGGGAAAATGGAATGGTCAGCACTGGGTGAAGCAGCCCTAGGTGATCTCTTTGGCTTATCACAAATTTGGTTGAAGAAGAGTAATTAGTGAGACACTCCAGTACAAGGCTACAAAACTGTACAAGACTATACCTTGCTGGCAGTAGAGGTATGCTTTATGTTAAAGACAGCATAGAAGAGAGACTAATTGGTAAATCTCAACAAGTAATAAGGAGTCCTGCAGAAGCTGAAATTCCAGGCCTGTACAGGGAGAAAAGAGTACTGGATTTCATAGAATCATAGAATCATAGAATCGTTAGAGTTGGAAGGGACCTTAAAGATCATCAAGTTCCAAATCCCCTGCCATGGGAAGGGACACCTCCCACTAGAGCAGGTTGCTCAAAGAGCCATCCAGCCTGGCCTTGAACGCTTCCAGAGATGGGGCATCCACGACTTCCCTGGGCAATCTGTTCCAGTGCCTCACCACCCTCACTGTAAAGAATTTCTTTCTGGTGTTTAGTCTAAATCTCCCCTCTTCCAATTTAAAACCGTTGCCCCTTGTCCTGTCGCTACACTTCCTCGTAAAGAGTCCCTCTC
>JAOXNO010000024.1:45913408-45924656 GCA_028565335.1 Limnodromus scolopaceus
TCCATGACTTTCCAATTTTGAGACCAGTATGTCGTGTGGGACAGTGTCAAATGCTTTGCATAAGTCCAGGTAGATGACGTCAGTTGCTCTGCCCTTGTCTTAGCAACATTAGCAAATGTGTCTACATTAGCAAATATGTAGAAATGGTATCTGGCTCAGAAAGTCATAAAATCATAGAATCATTTAGGTTGAAAACTGCCCTTAAGATCACTGATTCCATCTATGAACCTGACACCAGCCTAGATCCTAGTGTTATGTTCCCTGACATTGAATGTACGTGCACCTACATTCAAGCTGCAAGAGTATCTCACTCTTTCCCAGATATTTGTTTACAGCGCTCTTGGAGAAGACTGCAAGGTGGAGTCTAGCTAGGTGGATCTTTGCTCCAGTATATCTGTTCTTCTGATCCAAATAAACACACTTGAGTAAACACACTGAGAAGTCTGGACAGAATTTTCAAATAAATATGTTCACATGGTTTGACTTTGCCAAAATATTTATTTGTTGTAACAATTTTAAGAACTTTAAATAATAGAAGCCCAGGTGAGGCCATAAAATTAAGATCTGTTTCTTTCAGATCTGTGTTTCTGGAATATCTTATTTGGAAAGAAAATTACGAATTAAAAAAAGAGGCTTTAAAAATAAAGTTTTTCTGTGAAGATTCATTAGGAAGCTGAGTTAGATGACCTCTATAGGTTGCATTCAGTTATCTTTTTCTTTAAATGTTTCTGGCTGATTTTCTCGAGTCACTAGTGAAAATACTGTAAATAGTGGATCTGTTACATTATTCATACTTTTTCTGATGGGGTTCCGCACATATAGATGGTCTGAAAAAATATCTTTATTCTTTGGCCTTTCTACAGCTCCAGCTTGCCAACTCTGAGGCATTGTTTGCCTGTTATTCAATCTGTTGAATAATTTGGCTTTCTTTACAATTAACTTTCCTACCGATTCTAGAAAAGACTTTCTCCTTTCTAAGACTCAAGTCCTACCTAGAACACCTCTGTATACACATCATCAGTGACTCCTTTGGCAACTGTTTTAATATCTTATTCATGATGGCCTCTGAACTTGAGTCCCTCTAGATATGCAAGACATCTCTGATGCGCAGCACATATCAAATATACGTATTAGAGACACTAAAAGTTACAGTTTTTACAGAGTCTTGGCACATAAAGATTTCAATTGACATTTAAAGTTTACAGTTTTAAAAATAATAGTGATCAAACTCCTGTAGGATTTACAGCACTGATCTGGAATGTGACTTGTTGCCAATGGCCTAAAATTGAGATTTATTGTATCAGTGAGTAATGTTTGTCTACTGTAATATGTAGAATACAAGATGGTGTTTGTTCTTGTGTACCACACTTCAAACCCATAGAGTAGTGCCTTTTTTTTCTAATTCTCATAATTAGCTGGAAACCATGAAGCTAAAGATACTGCTGCATGGAAATAGACAGATATGAGTTGTATCTATATTTAATCTGTGTGACTAATTTCAAGCTCATTCTCAGAATAACTACATGTTAAGATGATATTTGATTGTCCTGGCTTCTGTGCAGTTTATACTTGAGGCCATATCGAGAGGTTATCGTGTGTTTGGTTATCCCAAGAGTAAAAGGCGTGGATAAGAGAAGTCTGCAATACTCTGAATACTGCAGAGAAGGTTGAAAGCTTTAGTTTAATCTCTGCTTTCTGAGAAGATATAAAAAAAACTGGAGAATGAATTAAATAACTTAGTCTCAAAAGAAACTCCAAAACTTGCTGTATCAATGTGACTCCGAGTTGATTATACACATAAATGAACCAGATATTTTATTAGGTTTGAAAGTCATCAAAAACAGCTTTCACTTTTACTGTTAATTCTTTACACCTGTCTCTGCTGCTCTGACTGATGATACTCAGTACCACTTGCTGGTGACCCTTCTGTCCCCAGTGCTGCGGTACAGTAGGACCGGCTGTGCCAGTCTGTGGGGTGAGTGGGACACTGTGCTGCAGGATGGGATCTCACCATCGAGCTGTAGGCTCAGCGTTTCTCGGTTACAACTGCAGATCAATTTGGTGAGTGTTTTCTTAAATCGTTCTTTTAGAAGGACAAAAATAGTTAGAATAATTCAGTTTGTGTTGGGCTCTGGCATAGCACTTCTTAGTTCTATAAAAGTCTATCATTCTGGTTTTGAATAGCTTTTTTAGATACTGATTTTTGTATGTAAGTTAAAAAATAAGGGAAGTAAGCGAAAAAACAATAGGTATCTATTTATTTATTTATTTATTTTGACCATTGTTTAGTGTTTATTGCTGTGTAACACAACAACTGTGGTGGTTGGGAAGCAGTTCCATATGACCAGTTTAAAAACATGCTGATTCAATAGACCAGAAGGCTGCAGAAGATAACTTTAAACCCTGAACTTACTGTTTGTGCTGTTTGATAGGTGTGTAATGAATTAACATTTCCTTTGAAAAGCATATATTTCTTAAGTTAGATTTTGGTGTATTGGAGTACAGGCAATGGCAAGTCTCTCGAACAAGTGAAACAGGAGTCCAGAAAATGCTAAAAAGATGTTCTTGAACTAAAATCTATAATGTAAAAAGGTCACTAGGACATTCAAAAGCAGATGTAAAAAAGTGTAAGTTAAATGACAAAATGTGTGTATTTATCTGACTTGTTTTGTTTTCTTTTTACCTTTCAAGTACATGGTGTAATGCGGAAACTTCCATAGTGGTCAGTCAGCAGTTGCAGGCTGTTGTGGAAAAGTTGGAGTTGCAATTAGTGCTTCAACAACATTTAGGTTATTTATACATAAATATTTCTCCAGTCTCATATGCAAGTATTACTAAATAAGAACTCAGTATGTTATACTTTCATTTCTGCTTTGATCACTTTTTTTCTATCATATCAATATATGCCACATAAGAAAATGAAGGGAACAATAAGAGTAACTAACTAGCTAAACCATATAAAGATGCTTCCCTGAACAGCAATTGCTGATACATTTTGTGGCACCTTTCCTATAAATTGTATATAACAGTTTGACCTGAAGAATTCTTTATCTTTTTGAAGCTTGAGGGATGACTTTATAGAGACATATTGGTCCACATTGCCTGCTTCTGGCAGTTTTGGTTCTACATGTGCTTCACTATTTTCAAATAGTTTGAATAATGAGAACAAAAATAGTAAATCCCTAAAAACTGCATTCCCACCTGGTCTACTAAGGTATGGATTTTTTGGCAAGGTGATACTTTTTGCTGTGCAGCTAGTGGAACTTTTCAAGATTTTTATCTCTATTTGCATATTATGCATATTTATTAATTGAAAGAATGCAAAATCATATGATGTGCCTGTAAGGAGAAGCTAGCTGGAATTGCTTTTATTCTTATTATTTCCTGAAGTATAGTATATCTTGACGCTTACACCATATACACATGTGTGTTTTGTGAAATATTAAAATAAAATATTTGTTACATGCATTTCTGTTCAAAGCCAACTGTTTGTTTGTGGCTTAAAAGACTCCAGGTCTCTAATTTACAGCACATTTTTTTTCATCTGGCGTCACTACAGAATCATATTTCCCACCCCCAAAGATAATTCTAAAAGAAATATATACTGTGATATTATAAAAGGAAATTCAGTAGGCAATGTCTTTAAATTCGTTCTTTTAGTTAACTGACAGCCTTCCAACACTGCATGTCACTTTTAACTTTACTGCAGCAAACTTTTAAGTCTTCTGCAGTCCATCAAGTGGAGGAGGACTGTGTTCAAGAGCTCGTTCTCACCCTGTTCTGGGATCAGAAGTCATAGATGCTTTCTAAATCTTGAAGCTTCTGTAAAAGGCTCTAGAATGCACCAACCTGCACTTTCTTCTCAGCCTTACTTGAAGGTCTTTTCTTTATTACTTGTATATTCATCGACATGAAAAATAATCCATGCTTTCATATGCCATCCTAATATTCCATAATGTTCTAGTGTTCATCCCATAGGAAACCTTTACATAGGTTTCAAATTATTCACAGAATGGATGCCAAAGTTTGACTATGTAATAGTAAGATAGAAATTTTTTAAATTGTATTTTAAGTAGTGTATTGACTTAACTACTATAGAGATTTCAAATATAATTTAAAACACAATTCTGGAGTAGCATGGTTGGGAGCTGAGGGGTTTGAATAAAGTTGCATACTTGCACTATTTGGAAATGAAATATTGGCATAACTTAAACATTTTTTTTCTTTAAATTCTTACTCAAATTTCTATGGATTCTAAATATAACGGAGCACATTTTTTCTTCATCAATTTTGATAGATCTTAAGCGTAAAAATCCAGGAATTTCAAGGGTCCTACAGGTTAGATTTTTAGTAGCTCTTTTGATCTATGTTGATACAGATTGCAATGGACTTTGTACTGTTATTGTATTACTAATGCACTATTAACTAAAATTTCTATATTATCTGAAACATAACAGTGCAAAACTGCTGTTATGAGTGTTCTGAATTTATCTTCAGTGACTTCTGAAACAAGTATGCCACTTTTACAAGTGAAAATGCTTTTTTTAGCAATCACCAGGTAAATAAATTTATTTTAAAATCTGAAGGCTAAACTGGACTCCCTGTGAGTGTGTATTAGCAATTTAGCTTGGATCAGAAATGTGCTTTTGAACTGAATCTTCAATTTGTCCCTCTTAGCCAACTTTGCTTCTCATTCCTGTACACTCATTGAGGACGTGAGTTAGATTTATCTGTGATCAAGTCAAACCAAAAGTTGGACTCCTGGGATGCAGACAGTGTGCTAACACTTTCAGTCCACAGGACCAGAGTAGAGCTAGTTGACATTAACCCATGTAACGTCTAAAAATCACCCAAGGGAATCCCAGTCTGAGGAGGAAGAAAATCCCCACCATCAACATTGCAACATCTCTGATTTCTCAGGTTAGGTCTGTTCTTTTGTGATAAGATGAAATAATAACAAAAACATTTTCTTTTATTCTGACTAGATAATTGACTACAAAAACTGTGAAAGAATACATTACTTAGATATTTTATAGATATATCATCTTTCTAATAATAAGTTACAAAGTAGATAAGAAGCTAATAGAAGTCTTCGGAAAGATGTAATAGTCTTGGATAGCTGTAAAAACTACAGTTGGAGGAATTAGATTGGAGAGTTCTGGGTAGTCTATAAGATTATGCAAATGAGAGTGAGAAAGAAGAAAATAAGAGAACAAATTCACTGTCTTGGGAGATAACAGTTGTGAGAGATTATAAGAATTCTCCATTGTAGATTTTGAAGGAGGGAATACAAAGCCAAGAAGATAATTTACTGACCACAGAGCCACTTTATCCAAAGGAAGATAACAAATGAGTAAACATGTCAAACAAAGAACAGATCAAGAAAAATAAGGATGAGAAAAGTAAACCAGATGAAGAACATGAGATATGGTTAGAACATGAGATACATTTTTAGTTCCAGCTGTTCAGATTTTTGTCACTGGTATGAATAGATGTAAATCTAATATGGAAGGAGTAAAATCATGAATAAAAGATGCCATTTGTAGATCATCACTTTCTGAACTACAGCAGGTTTTCAAGTGCTTTTTTGTAGAAGTAATTGCAGAAAATACTGTTTGCTTTTATTCTATAATTAAGATTTTGTGAGACTGGTAAAAGAAAGCTAATGTAGTTGAAGGCTCTTTATGCAAGTCTTTGAGGCTTGCTGCTTCCTAAAGGTTTGTGGGCTTTTTCAACATACTTTCTTACAAAGGAAATTCTTATACTACATTTAACACCAGTAAAAATCAGAAGACTGCATTTGTTGGTATGCCTGATTCAATTCATAGTATTTTCCATCTTCATTTATTCCAGCTCTTTCTTATTTCTTCCATGCTCCCTTCTTGAATCATTCACAGTGAAGTCTGTTTGACTTTCTGTGTGGTTTAAACATATGCTTTGGTTTTACAGACTGTTGATGTGTTAGCGTATGTTGACACAAATTTAAAAATAGTTGGAAAAGAAAAATCTAAGTAAAATGGAATTTTCAGATTAGCTTGGTTGAGAAAAGCCTATAGGTTAAGTTTTTCCTTTTTTTAAATGAATCCTGGACCTCTTAACATAGAATTAATTTAAATATCTTCTTAATGATCTTCATGCAGTTTGTTGTCCTAAAGCAAACTTTACTCACTGGAAAGATCTTTATTAAAATCATATGTTCTTCTCTTTTGAACTGCAGCTCACCACAGCCACCTTGGATGGCAAACTCCAATTGTTTCTACCCTGATATTTCCCAGCCTGTGGAGCTTTGGCCCTGGTGCTCTGAAAAATAACGACTTGCTGAGAAAAAGGAGACTGGTAACTGGCCATAGGCAAGCAGCATAATATTCCCTTTTAAACTACGGTTTTCTTCTAACTTTGTTTTCTACAAGTTCCTCAAGTTGTTCTCACAGTTCTTCTGTTGTACAATCTGCTACATTTATTGAAAAAATAAGGGCAAAAGATCAAGAAAAGAAAGACACCATTCATTCTGACTTAATTCTAGCAAACCACCACAGAAGTGGCTTTCAGAGAACTTCCAGGTGCTTATAGATAGGTGTGCTCTGTAGTGCTTTGCTAGAGCACGACCTCTTTACTCTAGATTGAAAATGCAGTTAAAATGACAATTGTTCCATTTTTAAAGCTAGATCTGCCAAATATTTAGTCTGAAAGGGAGGCATTTCTTTCTGAAATGCCACAAGAGTCCTCTGTTATACTTATTTTGGGGTTACTGGAATCAGCATAGATGTTGTTTGAAGGCAGAATTTTACTGGTTTACCCTTTATACTATATTCTGTAAATTCCTTAGGGAATATGTGAAAAAGATCCTCTCTTTTAAAATATTACTTTATTGCTATAGTCTGATATTATTGAAACAGCTTTAAATGCAAAGAAACCATTTCTGTCTTTTAATGTTTAAATATTTGCAAAAAAACCCCTACGTAATATGAAAATAAATTTATGGGAAAAAATGTTCATTTCTTGTATTCTTCATAGTTGATTTGTCTTGATCTTAGAAGAGATTTGTTGGAAAACTGTTTTTATAGAACTAGGCATTCTAAGTGTTCATTAACTCTAGGTAAGAGTAGAGAGCATCTATGTTACTGGTAGAAGGAGACTGATTTTTTGCAATATTGTGCTGCCAGTTCAGTTAAATTTGCCAGAACAGAATCACTAAGCTTTATTAGTCAGACTACTTTAAAAAAAAAAAAAAGAATTGAAAAAATGGAATTCCCACCACCACTTTAACATCAATCAGTATGTCCGGATCACTTTCAGTACTATAAAGAGTACTTAATAGGCATTCCCAATTTGTATGTATGATTAATATGAATAAATGAAGATATTTCTATAAGTTGTTTAATTTCCATGACAAATATTCTTTTGAAAAGCGTTTAGCTGTTTTTTGTTATGCTAAATCATATACTGTCACAATGTATCATATGCAGATATCTTCCTCAACACAACGGTCTCATCAATAACTAAGTGTAGTGCAGCTAGATCATACTCAGCTGGAGTATGAATATCAGAGTTGGGCCTACTATGATCAAAGCAAATGTAGAATAACCTATCTGAGTACTTTTTCAGTTCAAGATCAGATTAACCAAGAGATCACTTTCTGTGCTGTGGCTGCACACTGGTCCACTACACTCACAAATTATCAGCTAGACTGGAATTTTTATCTCCACCACAGGCATCTTCAGGATGGTCTTCTTCAAACTTCATTTAGCTAACATTCTCATCTGCATGCTTTAAACTCCATACCCAGAGTCACTATTCAAATGCAGAAAAATAAAATGGCCTGTAGCTGTATTTTCAAGGAAAGTGTTCCTGAGGCCTGGATTCCTGAAGCACTTCTTGCTTAGTAGTCACCAAACCTTTGGAGAGCTAGAAACATCTGCTGATGAGGTGTGAAGTGTAATTATTACAATTATATGTTAAAAAGAGCCACATTTTTTAAACAGAATTATAACATTCTCAAGGGTCAAGGCAGAGGCTGCACTCAGAAAAACTCTGAATCCTTGCTGCAAGCATGGAGGTTGTCACAATGCCCATGGGACTGAAGTGAAAAATAGAGGCTTCCATTTTGTAGATCTCCTACCTTATAGGACTAAGGATTGTCAGTCCCCAGTCAGCCAGTGTGTATCCCAAAAAACCCTCTTAATCTTGGGCTAGTTTGATCTCTGCAGGAGGAGCTCTTCTTCTAAATCTAATGCATTATTTCTTTTTCCTTAAATTGAGACTCGGGGTCTGGTGCTTTCTGGTTACTTTCATCAAGGACTTTTGCTGGACAGAAAATCCCTTTAGGGAACTTTGGCCATGACCACAGCATCATCAATCCATGCTGAATAGAGACTCATCTGTTCAGGACTTGCAGATGTGGAGCTCTTTGGTAGCCCAAGAATTTGTTAACCCTTTTTTCCTTCAGTGGGTGAGAGAATCTGCCCTACCACACAGGCACTAGAACTTTTCAAATGGAAATTCCCTTCCATTTTTTCATATGTTAAAAAAAAAACCAAACCCAAAACCAAAACACCCTCCCTCCTCAGGCTCCTCAGAAATGCTCGAATTCTTGTGGTTTTGAGAATGGAAAACTTTAGCTGACACACTTCAAGTTCGGCAAAGTGAAATGCTTGAAAGCAGGTTTTCTAATGGGAAATAGGAGGAAAAAGCAGTCATGGATGGTGCTACCATCTTATAATATTATATTTTAAATTTCCATAATCACTAGGTTTTTGTTCTGAGATCTGTTTGACAGAAGGACACAGGAGACTATAAATAATTACTAAAGAGTTAAAGTCATAAAAGATTACTCTTCAACATAATCCAACCATGATGATTCTATGATTCTGTAATAATGCTGTACCCACAGAAGCACTATAACTTTGGTTTTGAACAGGCAAACCTGACAGTTTATATGTTCAGTTGCTGGCATAAAGACAAGACAATTTGAAATAAGACAGTCCTAAAAGCAGATAGGAAAGGTTCCTGGTTAGCTAAGGCAGATAGCATATCTCAACTATAAAAAAAGTGACACAGACAGGTATAAGTGTAAGTGAGGAATTTCGAGTATGCTTTCAGGCTGGTTTTTGGAAAAAAGCGACTATAGTATGTCTCCCAAATATCTTATGAGAATTAGAAGTCTGGCTTTGAAGGAATATGTGGCAATATGTGAGGAAAACAGTTGGTAGAAGAATAGTCTAGTTTTATTAAATATTTGCTGTGTCATTATGTGGCATCTGTCTTTGAATGTCTTATACGTTGGGGAGAGGAGTGACTTTCTGTGTGATGTTCTGTGGGAGACTTTCCCAGCTGAATGTCTTCTACAAAATGTAGCAGAAATGGTTTTACTCAGCAGTTCCATCTGGTGCTCTGGAGGTCAGGAAGCACAGGGAGACTGCTAGCACTGTTCTGAAGTGGATCCTGTTAAAATTTTTTTAAGATTAAGTGGTTTACAAAATATCAGGTACTACCCATTTTTCTACATAGAATGAAAGGAGAGATGGATGGACAAGTTTGGGTTGCACTGTCAGGAGAAGGGGAAGAGCAAACCCATAAAGAGCTCTGCTTTCCATTGGCCTTTTCCATTTCCTTAATTCACCATGAAAGAAATGCTTTTTGGATTAATTCTACAAGACGATATTGCTTTCCATTATACATGATGATTGCATTTAAATACATAGTGAAATAGTCCTGGAATATCTGCATGTAGTCAGTGGCACTTAGATTTTTTCATTATTGCTTCATTTAATCATACCCAATTATATTTTCAAAACTGTGCTGTGAATCGTATTTTCCCTTTTAATCAATGAACAGGTCTGTTTGTCTTATGGTATTTTATTGCAGGGAGAAAGTATGTAAGTCAAAATTGCATAAAACAATTTAAAAAAATGTTGGGGTGTGCCAGACAAATAAAAATGAAGTGATGTGCTATGAAATGGCTATTAATATAATTTAGGATGCTTTGCTTCCGTGCACGAGTGACAGTTCTAAAATACATACCAACAGAAATGGAAGACTAACATACTACTTTCCTTGAAGTCATTGCAGTAACCTTATTCAAGGATAGTGAGATGTTGCTTTGGGAGATAATACTTTTTATCTCATTGTCTAAATTGGACTTCTACTCACCAGCACTCCAACGATCTCTTAAGCCAAATTGTGTTCTTCAGAATTCTGCACTTCAGTAAAGCAAGAGTAATTCTGTTTACTTATATGAACATGATGCTGCTGGGAGTGGACTCTGTCTCAGGTATTTTAATAACTTTCAAGGAAGAACAGTATATTTCTATTAATAACAAATTTTTGGTGATGGAACTGAAAGCTCAAATTTTTGGTGTAAACTCTGAAAGCTGTATAGACCTGAGGAGGCCTAGAGAAGATATTGATGTCAAGTAAGTTCTATGTTAACTGTTTTATGTTAAATCTTTATATTTTTGATGTTAATATGGTATCTTTACCTGAAAAAATACCTTACTCCAAAAGGTAGGGTTCAGTTGAAGGCCTTTCTCATATACATTTTCATGAAAGCTAAATATTGCTAAAAGGAAAGTACTGGACCAAACACACTGGTAAATGAAGGAGCAGAATTATAACTATGATGAATTTCATTTAACATAAAGTTATATAAATTCCATTCCCAGATTAAGAATTTCCATATTAATTTTATGTTGTGGCCAAAGTTAAATGAACCACAATGAAACATTTGCACTGTCTTAGTTAATGAAAACAAATGACCTCATGCCTTCATAGAATCATAGAATCATAGAATCGTCTAGGTTAGAAGGGACCTTAAAGATCATCTAGTCCAACCATCAACCTAATTCTGACAAAAAAATAAATAAGAAATAAGAAATAAAAATCACTAAACCATATTCCTGAGGACCATGTCAACCTGTTTTTTGAACACCTCCAGGGACGGTGCCTCAACCACTTCCCTGGGCAGCCTATTCCAATGTTTGATAACCCTTTTGGTGAAGAAATATTTCCTAATATCCAATCTAAACCTCGCCTGGTGCAACTTGAGGCCATTGCCCCTTGTCCTATCTCCTGTGACTTGGGAGACGAGACCGACCCCAGCCTCTCTACACCCCCTCTTCAGGTAGTTATAGAGTGCAACAAGGTCTCCCCTCAGCCTCCTCTTCTCCAGACTGAACAACCCCAGCTTCCTCAGCCTCTCCTCATAAGACTTACTCTCCAGACCCCTCACCAGCTTCATTGCCCTTCTCTG
>JAOXNO010000024.1:45924756-45940401 GCA_028565335.1 Limnodromus scolopaceus
CCCAAGTGCAGGACCCGGCACTTGGCCTTATTGAAACTCATCCTGTTGGTCTCAGCCCATCCATCCAGCCTGTCCAGGTCCCTCTGCAAAGCCTCTCTACTCTCCAGCAGGTCGACACTGCCACCCAGCTTGGTGTCGTCTGAGAGCTTACTGAGGGTACACTCCATCCCCTCGTCCAGATCATTGACAAAGATGTTAAAGAGAATGGGTCCCAGTACCAAGCCCTGTGGGACACCACTTGTGACTGGCCACCAACTGGATTTGACTCCATTCACCACCACTCTCTGGGCCTGGCCCTCCAGCCAGTTTAAAGAGCTTGTGATTTGTTGAGGTTTGTTTTGCTTTGTTTGTTATTGGACAAAAATCTGTTCTGAGCAGAAAAGTATTGAAAGATAATGTGGCAATTATGTTGATCCTGTCATTCAGTCTCAGAAGAAAGACGAACCCTTGAGAAGTCACCTGCAAAGATCTGCCTACTAACATTCTTGACAGATGTTTGTCTAAACTGTTCCTCAAAATCTCTGGTGACAGAGATTCCACAGCTTACCCAGATGGAAATTCCCCTTGGTGCAATTTTAACCCATCACTCTCTGTCTTAATCCATTAGGCACAGGGGATAATTCATTACTTTATTTTTGTAGCAATCTTCTACATACTTGGCAATTGTTATCATGTCTCCCCTCAGACTTCTCTCTTTGAGCCTAAACAAAACCAGGTCTTTCAATCCATCTTCATAGGTCATGTTTTCTAGACCTCTGTTAGTTTTTGGGTTTTTTTTCTGTACTTTTTCCAATCCCATGTTCCTCTTTCTAGAAGTGCAGTGGTCCCAGAAGGTTACACAACTACATGCTCTGTCAATGCTGTGTAGGCTGAAGACGTGGCTTGGTGCATCTTGAATATTGACATTCCACTGTGGTGTTGGGTTTGTCTACAGCTATGTGGCAGTAGTGACTCATGTTCACCCCCCCAGCTTTGCTGGATCCTGCATAATTTCAGATCATTTTTCCAAATGGCCAATATCACACTGGATTCTGATCCTGCACTCCCAAGTGCCTCCAGCCCCTCCTAATTTATTATTGTCTGTAAATTGAATAAATAATGATTCTGGAGGATGGAGAAAGTCAATTGCCTGCTGACTTGTCTTCCAGGTTGCATATTCAATGCCAAGGAAGGTGTTCTTTTTATTTCACTTACTGTAGATGGAGGCAGGGGGGAGAAGACATGCAATGAGATAATTAGCTGAAATTACCACCTTATTCTAGCAATTCAGTACAAATTTCTTGTTCCCTCTCTCATCAGGACTTTTTATAAATGCATTAGTCCCCTGCTGTAAAGAACAAACAATCTTGTACAGATTTTAGTTTAACTGAAGGCATGGGATTTGAAAAAAAATTGTTGGCCTCTCTCCTGTTAGGTTCAAGGAAGTTCCTACCATTAGAAAGGCAGTTGACCCTTGGACTAGGCATGCTAGCTACAATGTCTTCACTTTTGTTTTACATCTGCATTCATTTTCAAAGAGCCGTTCCTCATTTGCACTGATAGTATTAAGATGAGTTTAATCTCTGACTTTTCTTCCCTCCAAAGGCCTTATATTAATGTAGCACCAGATGCTGCAGTTTGGCTGTGGTCGTTCAGACTCAGGGAATTCGCATGGTATGTGAAGGGACAGGGAAAAAAAAAAAAAGCACATTTAATACTCTGTTCTTCAAGATAGCGTTTTCTGGGGTTTTTATGCAGCTTTCATGTAAAGGCTACCGTCCCCCACTGCAGGACTGGCCATTCGAGGAGATCTACTTGAAGGCTCCCAGCTGCTGTTTCTCTCATTAGCTGTGTCAAGTACAAGCAGCTTGAATATTATTGCAAAATATTTCTCTGAGCAGTGGAATTGACAGAAGAAAATAATTATACAATTTTCTTAAGGCCAGAGGAAAAATGCAGACTATCTGAAGTAAGCATTTTCCTCATTGTTTCAGGCTTTTCATGTGGTAATTAATAGCAATAAAGTGGAGGATAAAAGTTAACCTGATTTTTCTGTGCCTTGTTTTAATTTAAAAAATAGAGAGGATTTCAAAGTTCTGAGCCTTATTAGTCTTAAAGCCCTGTAGATCCAAAACTTTTTTAGTCTCTACATGAAAGAAGACTTCTGATCATCTACAAGCGTCACCCAGTGCGTTTTTGCACGAGGAGTGCCATGGGACAGTCAGGCTGTGCTCTGCTCCTGCAGGGAGTGAGCTCACGCGCTGCCAAATCTTGGTGGCACACTCCATCCATTATTTTAAGGCAGAGTGAGACAGTAAATAAGAAAAGGCAGTTGTAGCACCAAATTCAGGGTTCACTGGAATACTTGTTGAGTACTTCCCATTTGTTTGTGGAGTCTGTAATGGCAAACTCGTCCTACAGCCGACTTGCAATGTGAGCTGTGAAAATTAACAGCACGTAGTAATGTAGCTGCGGATCGGCTTCCATGCTGCTACTCAGAGACCTGCCAAAATGCCTGGATTAAGCACTTTTTGCTTTCCCAGGGCAGCACCTGCCCCTAAACTTGCCGATTAAGGTCTCGTTTTGGAAGCGAGAAACGTCTGTATATAGTTTACTCTCCCACAACACCCAGAGGTATCTCATTTTACCAATTTGTAGACAGGACTCACAGGCAGCTACCAGTCCCAGGGCAGAGAGCGTTGCCTCACGTCTGTGCATGCTGACTAGCTGCCCCGAAGGCCATACCCTGGGGGAGGATGCTGGTTTCAGGTGGTAACGATCCCAGAAAGAAAGAGACCAGAGGCTGAAAGTGTTCCTGGCCCAACTCCACACACTTGGCTAGGGTTTCACCAGGGGCGAGCTTCGCCTAATGAATATAAAACACACTCTCCACAATTGTAGATAAAAAGACATCTTGAGGAAAGGAAACAGAAGCTGAAAAAATGAACTAAATGCCTTCCACCATGTGTGATCCTAGGCTATGAAAAATACAGTTGGAAGGAGCTTTTCTTCCTCCTCTAGCTGAAACCACTGTGATCAGTGTTTTGACATGGTGGTATGTTTTCTTTTAACCATTCTTCCTCTTCGCTTCCACCCATGAAGTCATAACAGAGAATACATTCAAGTGAAGCATGATGTGGATCTGTGGGATCCAGTAAATGCAAATTGCTTTCTGTCCTAGCTGAGTAGTACAACTTTTTTTCATTCACTCATCCCAAGGCTTTTTCATGCACTGCAGTTTTTTGATTTCTTGGTAGTAAGCTATACTGAAGTTGCTTAAGAAAACAAAGTTGAGTAATAAGATAGCTGTAAGAATATCATTTCAGGTTTCATTCAAGAGACATACCAATGTGCTTTTATTATTCTTCTTTGGAAATATTTTATGCTTTTGCACTTTCCAGATTGCCAGTCAGTACCTTAATGCAAATAATCTTCTTTATTATCTCACTTTTAAGCACCTTCTAAAATGACCTGCATGCTGAGAACAGTCAGAATAATCTAATATACTGTGATTAAAATAAAGAGATGATGTAAAAACAAATATAGTTTGGGTGGAGGAGACTGGAGATTTAAGGTATTTTTCTTCAAAGTGTGGACATTCACTAAGGGTAATGAAGTTGCACACCCTTTATATATGTCATAGTATACACACACCATCATCATCCTACATAGTCCTTTGGCAGACAGACTGGAAAAACATTTATAAGTGAATAAATGACAACTGAAACTAACACCCAGCAACATCCCTATGCATTTCATATTTATCGTATGTAGTTAATACATTACCTAAGAAGACACCTATAAAAAATGTAATGAGGAAGGGAAATAGCTTTCTCCCAGAGGGAAACCTGTAGGAAGGGTGCGGTTTCCTCTTGTAGTGCTTTTTCCAAATTCATTTCCAGTGTGTTGCCAAATTATGTGAAAGATACAAGAGCTTCAAGTCCCAACCTTCCCTAAGATTCGCTAGAAACATACACCCTGTATTTTCTCTAAATGGAGCAGAGGAAATGATGCCCAGAAAATGAGCCTGGTTAAGTGGTTAATTTTAGGTATTTGTTTTGGTCTAATTAGCATTGCCAAGGCCTTATACGATAGCAAAAGCTATAGACAAATCAGAAAGCATTTTTTGCTAATGATACTGACTCCAGGCTCATGAGTCCTTAATGTCAGGTAACCCACTGAAGTGTCTTCTCCATAGAACTGGCCTTCTGTGTGATAGAAAAGAGATGTTTCTATAAAAGGATAAATAAAATTAATGTAGTTGCTACAGCCACTTTCTTTCCAATCCTTCACTAATATTCAGTTGGAAAAACTTCCTGACATAAAAGTCTGGATTCAACAGCCAGAAAAAGACATTCTGAGTTTTCCTCGGTCTCTTAACCCTTCCTCTAGATCCTTGTCTTCCTCTGCTTTTGCAATTTGCCATTCACTGCAAAAAGGACTCTTCTAGCCTCTATTTTGAAGAAAAAAAAAAAAAAAAAGGCTCAAAGGAAATGCCTGAGACTCCAGAACTCATCCTTGGTATTTTTTCCTTGAGGCATAGAGCCCTGAAGAAATTAAAAGTTGAAGTTAGCTCTGCTTTCCTCGCCCTTCCTTTGTGTGCACACTTCAGAGGAGAGGGAATGTGTATTTGGCTCCCATATGAAATGAAATTAACAAATGGCCCCATCCGTGGTGCTGGCAAAATGAGACTCTCTTCCCGGGAAATGTTGCTGTATTGTTAAAAGGGCTTTGTTTTGAACAAGGACAAAATGTCAAAGGGCAGACTTTGGGGTTTATTTCCCAACATGGGGGCATTTCCAGGAAATTCTGCTTCATGAGACGAAGAATGAAATGTTCTGCTCTCTCTGATGCTCCTTCCTGGTTTATAGGCAGACAGGCTGCCTGCTTCCACACTGTCATGCTTCTCAAGATAGGAGAGGTCATGGAAAGATGGTTAGTTGACAAGTCAGATACCTGGGAAGTGGATCCCCAAAGCCCCAGATAAGCTTTAGCAGTTACTCTTGTTCCCAAGCGGTACAGGGAACAGCAGAGCCTGGGAGTCTGAGACACTAAATTGATGGATGGGCAGGGAGCTCACCATGGAGCCCACTGTTTTCCTGCTGGGCTGACCCATACATTAATGGAAAAAAATCTTGGGGAACTGGTGAGCTGTTTACTCAACTTGTAATAGCCTCTGGCATCTGGAAAATCAAAGGCCTCTAGATCCATCTCATCTTCTTGGAAAGCCTGAGAAAAAGTAGAGATGTGAAGACCTCAAACAACCAGGACGTGTACAGAGAAACCTGGAGTCCAAAGCATAGGTGGGGTGAATTGACAAATAAGCAGCCAGTCCTCTGCCAGAAATGTGCCAAGTTTCTTTCTGAAGTTGCCACAGTAACAGCCTTTTCCCATGGAAAATTGTCTCCATGGAAAAGCTTCCACCAGGTCTAGTTGCCTGTCCTGTATCAGCAAACTTGAGAAATGTACAGGATTTCAAAGAGCTAGGAACTAGAGTTCCCATTTGCTCTGACAGGCTGTGCCTGCAAATCCAGCCTAGAAAAGAGTCCTGCTACTCTGCCCTTTCAGAGTAAAAAACCTGCTGATCCATATGCTATTTTCATAAGTCAGTTGCCTTTCTTTCCACTAATGTTCTCTTAGACGGCCTGAAATCCTGAGTTTCCAAGCTGGGAACAGCCTACGCTCATCAGCCCATTCTCACTTCCATGTTGTATTTTGCAGGAGAGCAAAAGATTTCATTTTTCACATTTTTGTCCCATAAATCATTATCTGTTAAACCATTCTTCATTTTAATGAAAGTTTCAATCAGAAGATGAGGTTATGACTAGACTAACTGGCAAAATCCCAGTGAAAGTAGTAGATTCAGATTGTATCCTAATGCACAGAAACCGCACGGGATCTCCAGGCACATTCAGACTGCGAGAAGTACATTTGCTCAGCGCAGCCCCCTGGACAGCTGCCAGACCTGGTAGATCACTTTGTGTTCGAGTGGCCTAAGTTTAATAGCAGAACCACAGCTTCAAATTGTATTGACTGTTTTGCTGAACAAAGCAGGAGGTGGGAGAGGCTTTCCTTGAGTCCAACTGCAGTTTTAAAGTCAATGCTTGCCATCAAGACCTGTCACTTTTGTTATTCCGGGATCTGCTCATAAAAGGTTCCTGTGTTTCTACCAGGGGACTGCAGATCACAGGGGATTTACAGAGCTTGCTCAGCCACACTTCATGCACCAGAGAGCCAGCGTGTTGGGAAACATCAGCAAGAGCACTGACATATTGCCCCGATGGTGTGTGAGAGGGCAGGGTCTCTGCCTGCAACGTCAGTCAGGGTAAGACTATGACAGGTCTGTGGGATGTCTGCTAGATGTCCCAGTCCTCTGGTTCTACCCAGACGTAGTTTCCAGGCAATACTGTAGAAGACCTACCCCTGTGGACATCCTCCCAGATCCAACTCAGAAATCTCTCCTATGCAAAAACAAAGGCTTTTCCTCCAGGCTGGAAAACAAAATTCAGGCATTAGAATCTGAGATTTGTCCTGCTTCTGAGATGAGAGGGCACTTGGAATGCATGGAACTCTGCCTTGGGATGACTCAGGATCCAGTCAAAAACTTACGGGTCAAGGTCCTGTGCAACCTGCTACAGGGCACCCTGCTTGAGCAAGGAGATTGGATCTCCAGAGGTATCTCCCAACCTCGGCACACTGTGATTCTGCGATGAGCTACGTAAGCTTGACATACTACTGCATTGCTGTGATTAACTAGTCACAGGGAGTCTGGAAAATGCATTTAATGCTAAGCTAAGAGGACTAAACAGCCTTTGGGAAGGATGAAAACATTTCAGACTCTAGCTTGACTTACTTGTCCTGGCCTAAATGCTACCTGAGGGTTTTGTCAGCTAAGTTGAAGGGATACATTCAAAATTAATTGTATTAGGCAGATTTCACAAATTCTGCCATCTAAGGAGCAGAGTTGTGGCAGTACTAACGCACTTGCAATACACAGAAAAGCAGCTCATATTTCCTGCAAGTGCAATAATGAAATTCCAGTGCCATTTCTTCTTCTGGGTGACTCAGTGGCTGAGATGAATTTGCTTGCATCCCAGAAATGAGGAGTAAGTTAGGTTGAAATATTAATTCTTTGGGCTTGATTGTTTTTGCGGTGTGTAATTCTCGGATGAAAAGCCATTTTTGTTTGTAACTAACAATCAAATCCAGGAATGATTTATTCATAGCCTTAGCCATGTCTTTAAATGGGAAGGAAAAAACATATTTCAAGTCCTTCTAGTCTACAGCCTTATACAACTTCCACTTAGATGCTTTCTAGCACTTTAAAACCTTCAAAAATCCAAATTAAGAGGTAAAACGTTTATATTACTTTGTTAGGAAAATGAAAACAGTAGTCTCTGCTGACATGACTTTCAAATGCAATCTGAAATATGAAATAATATTATTCTTGATAGCTGTTAAAGTTTCCTATCACAATTTTCTTTTTCCTATCTTATCTATAGGACAAGTATAGATAAGTCTGAGGTTTGCGGTTCTCAGTCATTTTCAAGCAATGGATGCTACACAATAGCTCAGAGATACTCATGTGATGTGAATTTTTATACTGGTACAAAGGCAGAGATGAAAACAGTTAAAATTCTTGAGTCTGTTGAACTCCCTGGCCTTAAGTCAACCACAGTGTTAACTAGAGACTAGTACTTGCCAGTACTGTATCTGTTGTATGTGTTGAACTTGTCATGCTGTGGCATTGATTATTCTCAGGTTCCATTTTAAATTGGTTTAATTTTCTCTCCTAGAAAGTTTTAATTGCTTTAAATTCTTTCTTTCCAAACTGAATAGATTCTTGATGGGCAGAGAAAACTTGTGGAAAGGTGTCTGTGTGCCAGGAAATTTCAGGATTGCCCAGCCACTTCTTTCACTTCAGTGAGGTTGCCTTCAGGCAGAAGCCACTGAGACCCACCTCTGTGTCTTAGAGAGGAGAAATGTATTTAAGTAAACAACCTAGAAGTGTGTGTGTCTTACTGACGAATCAAACAATATTAATGGGCACCAGCTTTTCCTCCAAGCCCAGTCAGCTCTCCTGCATGCATTTTGATCATTCTCTACAGCAGTACCAGCCTTGCAGGTGTTTCTTCCAGGCACCTTTCATGTTTTGGAATTGTTTCAGTGAGAAAACCAGTCATGTTCATAACTCTCCTACATGCAGTTCAGCATAGGTACGCTCAGCTGATGCAAAATTCAGGACTACTGTGCTGTAAACCACTGCAAAAGACCAGAAGGGAACAAAGTGTATGCATGGATTAGGATAACACTGGGACGTCCTGGCTCGCTTTTTCTCCCACAGTCTGCCATTTCCCTCCCTCTCATTCTCCACTGTATCTGTGTGAGCTCCAGTCAGAAAAACGATTAAAAGATTTTGTTTCAACTTTGGTACTGACAATCAGCCTAATACTGAGTGGTCAGGCTGGCTGGGTACGCTGTGTCTGAACTCGAAGGCTTCATGCTGCACAGCGCAGTCAGAGCTGATACGTCATGTAAGAATTGCCCCAAAAGCAGTTCCTGGCAAAGCACAGTGGATCGGTGTTGCCGTCTGCATATTCTTGCGTTACTCCTTGTTGGAATAGTGGGGCTTTGCTCTCTTTGCTCGGGACAATATCCTGTTTCTCGAGACTCTGTCCTCAGAGGCTGATGGGAAGAGACCCTCCTAAATTTTTTTGCTATGACATTCTTTTTGAAGATTTAGATACGAAACGCCAAAAAAGCAATGCACGCAAAAAAGAATGTCACCTCCAGTTCCAAATGTGAAGGGTGATAATGAAGTTCACATAACATATGGGAAACGGTACTGCTTTGTTTAGCCACTTGGCTTGAAATGTAGACTTTATGGTGCTTGCTATGCAAACAATGCTCAGTTGATCCATCAAAACAAAATCGTGGCCGTATATAATAGTAACGATTCTCCGTGATCACATACCATATGGCTTTGTGCTAGAACATACACAATCCCAAAGGACATTATGTGAATATAAAAGATTGTTGACTCATGATTCCCCAGTTGTGTTCTCTGGCAACATTTCTTCAAGAACAGAGAGACACATACACAAATATGAGGACCCTAGGGTTTTTTTTTTTCCTTCAGCTTAATGCATTACTGACAGCAGTGTGTAGGATCTTTATTAGCAAAAATATACATAAATATATTGGTAACATTGAACTCCAGGCTGCATCCCTGATTTAAGAAGCTAAATTGAAGCACAGGATCTTTACATATTGACGTAACTTTGAGAATATTTTCTTTTTTTTTCATTCTGTTTTGCATGATACTTTTATTCTGATTTTTTATTCCTTTGTGAGATAATAAATAAAGGATGGAGCAGGAATAGCTTGTTTTGGTTTGGACAAATCCTCAGAGATACTGTTGGTGTTAGCCACGGACTTTTCAAGCCTGCATCCTGACACCATTTTGGCTCTTTCTTGAGGAGTTTCTATAGTCCCCTTTGCTTAGACTGACTCTTTCATTGCCAGTGTCCTTTCACCTTGTGTGTCGTTTCCCTATAATTCCTGTTAGCCCTGCTTGGCAACTAGTAGACCTTTATTTGCTCAGCCAGGGATGGATGGTGACAGGGTGCCCAATACAACAGTTTTCTTTGCCTGCTTTCTCTGCCTAGGCAACTCTTTTCAGGTCTGGACCAGAAGGAGCATGGGCTCTGTTGCTTTCCACCAGAGTGGAGATGCTCGATGGCAGGAGTGACAGGATTGGCACAGGGTTCCAGGCAGGTCCTCTGGGGTTCCTGGGATAGGCATGAGGCAGGGGGTAGGGAAGGAGGGGAGAATCTCTCCTGGATGGGAGGGATGGCAGCCAGGGTCTGACAAACGTGCTATCAGTAAGTGCACAAAGCTACAGAAACCTCCTGCCAGGAGGGACAAGTGTGTCTAACTTCCTCCTCTGAGGTGGGGGTAACTCCCTGGATGGCTACACAAGTGTCCTGTCTGCTGAGCACTGCTCCACATCTGCCTGTGCCCACAACCCCAGGATGACTTCTCTCCTTTCCACAGCATATTGCCGTCTCCCCAGGCATATTTAACACCCGAAGCACAGTGTGGAAGCATTGCTGCATGTTTTCAGATGAAAGTTGGATTATCAGGATTTACACAATAATTTGTACACAAGCTCTTGTCCTTTGTTAATTATTTATTCTGAAGTGTCTCTAAATATAGGCATTGTAAAATTTTTGTTAGTTTTTTTTTTTTTCTTGTGTGTGTATATAAACAACATCTTTGACTATGTGGATGGTACATGTCAGATGATAAAATGAGTCATCTGCAGCTATTTCGGTCCTTAGATTAGATGACAAATTAAATTTATGTGAATTTTATATCTTCCAGTACAAATAATGAATACTTGTTTTGGCTAAGAAGTCTCCCTGTCCGATTCACATATGGGTTTTAGCAGGAATAAACAAGTACTAGATGAAGACCTGCTTCTGTGGTAGTCTGTTGCTGGTTGACCAGGAAGAAACATGGCTGCTACAAAATAAGATCGTGAAGTTCACAAAAGTATTTTTGTAACACTCAACAGTTTCCGATTACAGTATTATCATTCACAAATCCTGTTCTTATTCTCTAATTATGTTTCTATTAATCCTCCTGCTCTGGTGCTTTCAGTTCCCTGCCATCAAAATGCTCTGAAGAGTCAGTAAGGTCCTTTATTTGCCCTCACTGTGGCAGTTTAGTTTCTCCACAGAGGTGTAAATGGAAGGACAGAGCTATTTCTTTTACACAGCAAATCTGTAGCAGAGGCTGGGCGAGAATCTCAGATTCATTACTCTCCCTCCAGCTGATTCACAGGCTGCCTTATTTTAATGGTGTCTCTGCTGCGGGGCTATGGGCTGTGAATTGGCCGTGTCACTGGGAAAACAACCCTGATAGTTTGTCCAGGAGTTAAAAATCCCATGCTCCACAGCTGTTGATATTTTGCTTCCTGAGCCAGACTGAGGCAACATATCAGTAGTTTATAAAGCAAATCTTTTATCTTTCCTGCCTCCATTCAGCTAAAGCTGTAAAGAGGACACGTTGTGTAATTTTTCAAAGCTGAGCATGGCCGCTGCTGTTAATCAGAGTAACTGCAAACAGTTGGTTGTGTAAATAGCACTGGAATGGCTGCTTCGCTCTTGGTTGCAGTTAGCAACGGTGACCCACGGGAGCCTTGCGATGAGCCTTCTGGGGATCTGGTCTGAATTAAGAGCTATCAGCTGGACAGAAACCCAGCTCTGGGTTTTAGCTCTGACGGTGAAATCAAGGCTGCAGGTAAGGCAGCAGAACAATTTGCCCAGAACTTTCCAGTTCACTGAGTAAAGTCTGGAGGTCCCTATTTCAGTATAAAATGTTCAAATGCTAAGACATAAAGCCGTGTATGAGGTGTAGACATGTAATTGGCAGGCTGCAGTAACGTGCTGGCCAGGTCAGAGATTTATACTAGCCGGCACCATGATTAGGTCACTGGCAACCTTTGGAAACAAAGCAGGTTGTACTACAAAGTAAAAAAGTTGCTTTCCAGGTCCTGAGGAGAGGGCTGAAGTTTGCCAAAACATTCAGAAATCTCAGAAACAGCCAAGTGGAGACTGACATAAGTTCTTTATCTGAGAGATTTTATCTCGTCTGCCAAGTCCTTAGCTCCTGAAACAAAGAGACTTTGTCTCTGTTCATGTAGACTATGGCATCTACAGCCAAAAGGTAAACGGGACTTTGCCCTGTCAAGCTGCTGGGGTCTGTGTGGTAGCCAGGTCCTTCCCAGAGCCATGCTCCTGGCGCAGGCTCAGAGCCAGGGCAAGCCTCAGTGAAAGGAATGGGCCACAGGCATGCAGTGGTACCAGAAGTGATGGGAGGGAGTGAAGGTGTTATCCACATCAGTCTCCAAGTGCTGATTTCTTAGAGAAAAGGCCAATTCTGCTCGAGGGATGCAAGAACAGGAGTGGGAGTTGAGAGCATGAATCCAAGGGGACCGAAAGATGGATAAAAGTGTTGAGGAAGGCAGAGAAATGGTGATGTTTTGCAAAGCATAGAGCAGACAGTCATGCATGGAGAAGGGCCTGGGAGGCCATATGGCGTACAAGAGAGATAAAAAGGAGTTGTGAAGCCACATTTTGAAAACATGCCAGGCTTATGTTTGGCCAATATATTAAAGTAAGAAGATCTACACTGACTGGTTACTTAATATAGAGTCTTGACTGTTTTGCATGTCATTGGTCAAGCCAACATTGGTCAATGTTAGCTGTAAAGACATGCATATGCATTGAGGACACCTTGTTTTGGGGCTAGAAGAAGTTGGCACCAGTTTTCTTCGTGGCTGAGTGGGACCATTCCAGGGTCAAATGGAGACACTCAAGGGAAAGGACTTCAGGTATCCCTTAGGTACGACATTATCTCCTTTACTATGGCAATCACCGCACTAACTATTCTGTTTTGCAAAGGATGTTCTGAAATATAGCAGTTTACAATGTGAATAATTTTTTTCCCAATTATTTATCATTTTTCATCATGATTATTATTTTTTCCTTCTTGGTTTCCTTCCAAATTGGTTCAAGTGCTTCCAGCACAACTTTGAAGCTCAGCACTCTCAGCATACATGATGTTGCATTTCCTTGGAGCATCTAGCTGTTTCCTTACAGGGACACAGTGTTAGTTAGCGAATGCCTCTATAATGCACATTTGAGATTATTCTCTTCTCTTCGGAAATTTTCTTTCTTTTCTCAGGCATCTTTGCAGAGTTCCTCTCCATGTTGATAGTCAGTTAAAAGTGCATGTTTGCCCTCACAAGGAGGCTGGGTTTCCTTCTTTTCCTTTTGTGATTGAAGGTGCATGACTCATTTAATACATAAATATCAGCTGCACAATGGTGAAGACTTATAGTAATACTTAAGTAAAAAAGGCTCCAATGTTACCAGAACAAGAAATAAAAATGAAACTTTTCCATCCTAAAGCCCTTAAAGTTGAACTGGCAAATGGACCTTTAATATCATGCAAAACAATGGAACATGCCCTCTGAGGTAATTTCATCCTTTACACAGCTCCCTATGGGATGAACTGAGTGCCGCTGAGCAGGAGGGTAGTTTTAGAAGCGAGGTAGTCTTGAAAGAGGTTTGACATGACTACAAGGCTTACTTCCACCATCAGAAAAAAAGGATGTCTCCGGCCTAAAACCACAGTACAGAGGCAAACTCACACCACCAATTAAAAATAAAAAATAGAAAAGAGTAATTGTGAGGGAAGAAAATAGACAGAAGTGGATATATTTTTATTCCATTCTTATACCATCAGACACAGATAACTTCTGTCCAGAAATCCTAAAGCTGAGAATATCTTTGGCTTCATGATACTACTTTTAAATATATCTTTGAAAACTGAGGACATTTCAGAAAAATTAATGTGCTTATGTTCTGCCAATATTTAAGAAAAGTACTACACCATGCTCAGATGAAAAACACTTTATTTGAATTAGGCTCTGGGTAAAATAACAGACAAATTGATACAGATATCAAATGATCATTAAAAAAAGGGGTTATAAATCATGACAGCATAATGCATGAAAAGTTATTGTTAAGCAAAAGTGTAAATCTGATGACTTTTCTAATGACTAATGCAAAAGATCTGCATAATAGAGTGCATTTAGACTTTGTGAAGCAATTTGCTTACTATGGTTTGATATTTGAAATTAGCACTGAGTAGTAACAGCATGCTTTAAATGGATTAAGGATTAGGTGTGAGATGAATCTCACAAAACACAACGAAAAAAGTAATCACCACTAGAGAATCATTGTCAAATTAATTATTTCACAGGGTGCTCTCCAATGAGCCATTGTAAAGTGGGCAATCTTCAATGTAACTGTAATATGAAAGAGGGAAAATAAAATTGTAATAGATAAAATTAGCCACTGGAGCAGAATGGGCAGTCATATACAAAAATGAGAACGTGGCATCTAGAAAATAGATCATAGTGGACCTAGAGGAGTAGTAGAGTGATTTGTGTTTGAACATGTCAGACATTAGAGGTTCAATGCTGTTGTCAACCACTCATCAATAAAAAGGAAAAAGTTAGAGAGAGGATGTGAAAAAGAACACCAGAAACAATTGAGGAGATGGAGAAATGATTTGCATTGAGGTATTGAAACTGCTTCAACTATTTAGTTATCAAAAAGAAGAAGGGGCTTGGTTGCTCTCTTTTCATACCTTCATGTCCAGGGGAAAGAAAGTACTAAATTTTTCGTTAATACATGCAGGAAAAGATAAGAAGAATCTGTGGCCATATGTTTTTAACAGTGTATGAGGAAAGCTATCAAGGGAAGTGGTGGGTTCTTCATCTCGTGAAGTCACCGAGGCGCCTTTGTCAGAACTGGGCGTGAATCAAGGGAAAGGAGTGGAGGAAAAGGACATCCTCCAAAACAGCGCCATGGGACCCAAATTATTTACTTCACAGACTGCCTTTAAATGCAGCCTAGCTCTGTTGCTGTGGGGAAGGTGCTTGGCTGCATTGCTTCACCCGAATCCTTCCTAGGAAGCAGTTAGAGAACTCTGGAAAAACCTTAAACAATGGCCTCCCATTTGTTCCTCACTCTTGTGCTAATATATTCAAAGTGGTAGATGAGGACCAATGTTTTGAGCAAGAAGCCTTATGTCTGCTCCCACTGTCATGGATGGAAGTGATGCCCTTCATTCACAGAGAGAAGCAGCAATACATTTATTGATATAAAATGAGAGATTTAACAAAGTTTTGGTGGTAAATGTGGCAGTGGTTTAACAAGATTCGAGATGGCAAGGCACACTTGGTTATTTACTGAACAGAGGACAGGGTCAGACAGAGCTGTCAGCGAGACCTTCCCATTGAGTCACGAGGTTTAGAAAGGACCCCCTTGCTTTCTAAACTCCTTCTCAGAGAGGAGTCTAGGGGTGGCTGGATCTAATTCTAGTCCCAGACTTGGTCAACCGTTTATGTCTAAAGGATTATATATGCACAATCAACCCTTTATATCGCTTATCTAAGATTTCAAAGTTTAGCACACTGTTAGTCGCTTACTGAGGATCTGTTGTGGCAAGGAATCTCTGAATCTCAAGAAGTAAACATAACCTTGAGCAGGCACCTCTGCTCAAGGGGTGATCCTGGCATGCAGCCTGCTGCTGTTCAGGAGAGCTCAAAGGTCTCTTGGGCTGTCCACTATTTATGGGGGTAAGATGATTGACTTATGGTTACATTTACATACTGACCACAGTACCAGTATTGCTCAAGTTAGCCCTTGACTATTGTGGTGGTGTCTGTCTCACTGAAACCACGTTGAGCCCAGTGCAGCCATCATGACTCGACGCACCCATTGTGACCACCATGGGTGGTTATCACTTGGGCAGAGCTACGGGAGACAAAGGTCAAGTTGGCGTCTGGGAAGGGGGAACACACCATCACACTGCATCCTTGGCTTCCCAACTGTTGATTTTCATTAACAGCATGCAGTTATATTTGAGAAGACAGTGATCTGGATGCTGGTGACATTTGTCACCAACACTGAACTCCGTGTCTGGGGAAGTATCCAGCAGATAATCATAGAATCATAGAATGGTTAGAGTTGGAAGGGACCTTAAAGATCATCCAGTTCCAACTCCCCTGCCATGGGCAGGGAC
>JAOXNO010000024.1:45940501-46002883 GCA_028565335.1 Limnodromus scolopaceus
CCCTGGCCCCAGCCACCATTCCTGTCTAGCCTCGTGGGTCTACAAAGGCTGGTTTATGTACAAAGGTGGTCATTTCTTAAAGCAACACAGTTGTGAGTGTCAGTTAGAAGCTCAGAGACATCCAAAAAGTTTACTTGAATAAAGTAGAGGCCTAGCTAGTGTTTCAATCCCAGGAGGTGCCCTTGGGATGGGTATTTTGCAGTTGGCAGTCCTTTGCCTCATAAGTCATGACTTGCCCCAATTTATTATTAAAGGTAAATCAAGCAGTAGAGGATTTATTGAGTGTTGGGTAATTCCTGAATCAATGCTATGCAGTTGCTTTTAAACAGAGAATCAGTTGCCAAACTTGTGCCTGACAGCTAGTTTAGACTCATGGGGAAATAGTAGGTCTGGGCTTTCCACCTGGACAAGCAATCTTAATTGGATTTGAGAGGTGATACTGAAAGAAACAATCCTAATAGGAGTCCTTTCTCATCCTTGAGATTGGGGTTACATGGAGGGGTGAAGTCAGAAGAAAGGAATGCAGAACCTCAGGGGAAGTTAGGAAAGATACATGTTTGGGATTGCTGGTGTTTCAAGCCCTTTAGAGGAGATGGTGCATAAATTTGAAGGTGAACATGCTGAAACCCTGGAATGCTGAAGACTTGCTGTGGAGCCTTGGCCCAAGGTTAGCTTCATCTTAGTGCAAAGCAGCCTTGAATATTCAAGTGTGTGTTTTGGAGTTGCTGAGAAACATGTTCCTCTTCAGTTTCCAAACTGGGTATTGCAATCCATGATGTCATGGGTATATGCTGATATTGTATCTACTTTGGGGTCCTCTGCTGAGCAGTGACCTTCATAGGAGTATGGTAAGTTTTTAATAGCCCTGGTACTGGGGTTTAATTGGGTCACTGGGGGAAACAAGACCTGTACTCATGGTTTCTGTTCTTTTTTTCTAGCACAGGTGAGACACTAGTGCCATCTGCTTTATTCTTTTCTTATGTTGGGTATTTGAAAAGTAAATTTAATTTTTACAGCTTTCTTGACAACAGAAATGATCAGAGTTCTTAAAGCCACTTACAACCTATTCACATGAATTGCTGTTAATTTAAAAGCTTTGCTTAGTGTTAGTTGGCACTTTTTCTGCAGTTGTAACCATTTTACAGGCAATTCATGGGTTTTGGTCTCTGTGCAGCATTCCCACAAGGACATTTTTGGTCAGAACTGGGAATAAACACTGAGAACCAGACTGTATTTGCCACCTTCTAATGATAGGCTTATTTTAAGGAATTGTTAAATAGTAAGTACAAACTGCTGGTTTTGGTTGTTTCTGTGAAAAATGAAACTTATCCTTGAGGAATTTGTTCTGTGACTCAGAATTACGCTAGTGAAGACATGATTTACCCTTTCTTTTGCTGAGAATCTAGTCATTCTCCACAAAATGATCTCTGTCTTGAGAAGTGGATCAATAACTTCAGATCTCAGCAGGACTTTGCTTCTGTTCTGTGGATGACACAGAGCAGAGAGCATGCTGGTGGTCTGCCAGAGCCCATGTGCCAAAGTCAGGGAGTGTTGCACATCATTCAGTTTCCCATGCAAAAAGAAATAGACTTGTTTTGAAACACGGAGCATTTTGCTGTCAATAAGCATGCATGCATGTTGTAATGCAGTATGGTGTGCTTGTAATTCAGAGTGTCATCCCTGAAGAAAGGATAGTTCAAAACTAGCCCTCCATTCCTTGCTGTCTGTCAAAAAAAATCAATAATAAACAACTACTGCACTCTGCAACATATTTTGGGAGCCATACTGAACTCTGTTCTCCCCATCCACCCGAATTTCCACTCTCCTTTTAACCTGATGAGAAAGTTGTCCAGGAGCATCATGTTAGGCATGCTGGTTTTAGGATAAAAAAATGAGAGAGTATTATGGTATCAGGAGGGAGCAAAGCCCATACAGAAGAGGAAGAGTTAATTTGTGCCGAGAGCAAAGGTACTGAAATTAAATTTTGCAAATTTGTTTATTTACTATAGTTTCATAACAAAAAGTGAAGCCAGAGGTAATGCCATTTTGCCAATGATTCTCACTGAACTATGGCTCATTAGTTATTTTATGTTGCTTAGCAGGGTCTGTTTACATCTACAGAAATTCAGTTAATTCAATGAGTCCCTTCTCTCTACACAGACAGCCCAGTATTCCTGCCCATCTGCCCATGCCCTGTGGGTTTGCCATCCATGTCTTGTATACAGAGCTCAGCACATATGCTTATTTTGATGAGGAAAACCCAAACTGTCGAGATCCATTCCAGCTACATTGGCACTCATCTGAGCTATTTCAGACCAAGCCAGAAAATATTTCACCATGATTCACCCTACCTTTTCTATGTTTTTATGAGTCCAGAGTTCAGAATCATATAACTCAGCTCCAGGCCTCTTAGAAATGCCACAGCTGAAGAATACAGTAGAAATATTTTTTTTTTTGTTCAAGCTGTGGCTCTTCCAAGCACTCTATTTTGACATAGACTAAAATGGACTTTCCAAAAGTTTTTCTTACATGTGCCACTCCTGAGGTACTTTGCTGCCACTGATACCAAATATATATTGTGCCCTTGTGCAAACAGCTGACGGAGCACACAGGGAGAGTGTGTCATTGATATGGAGCCTTAGGATCAATGTGCTGGGTGCTTTGAAGAGGCAGCAGCAGACCACAGGGTAGTTGGTGAGCAGATTGGAGTTGTTCAGGAGCAAATTGGTATTTCCAATCTGACTGGGCCAGGAGGGCTCTGGGATTACACCTATATGTTTGCTCTTCTGTGTAATGATCTAGTGAGGTCCCAGTGTCTCTTCCCTAGTGGATTCAGCTGTTAATTACTGGCACCAATCAACCTGTGTTAAATGTTTGCTTTTTTCCTGACTTCAAGTCTGTATTAATGCTGATCGTAGGAACTAGCCATGGTATTTCATAACGTTCCGTGTAGCTGCACCTAAGTGCAGATAAAATAATAGCAATATAAGTAGGCACATCAATAAAAGCACCCAAACTGGTGATTTCATAGTACTTTATGGCTTTCCAGATATTTTTGAGTTTGGTTTAGGGAGACTCGTACTCGCCATACAGTTTTCCAGTGGGATTGTTTTCAGACATGATAACTTTCTCTTCTATAGAAGAATGAACCATTGAGACAAAAGCCATCCCAGGATTTAGTTTCACCCAAACAAGCGGTTGGTATTATTTCCATTTTAGAGTTCAAATTACACAAATCACCAGCTTAAAACTATAGTTTGAAACTAAACATTCCAGGCACACTAAATATTATGTTCACTTTATTCAAGACATATTTCCTCAGCGGCACAGGAATACAGTCTTGACTTGGTCTCCCTTTTCCATTAAAATCTTTGTTTATATCCTTCCACAGTGAATTTCACAGGCAAGCAGCCAGATAAGTAAGTGAATGAATTGTTGGCAAATTTTTGAGTGCACTGAATGGTAAATGACTCTAAGATCTCAACTTTATACTCATTTTCAGATCTTTACATGATTTTTATGTAAACTGGAAGGATACTTTAGAATGCCTCCTCTTCCCCCGTCCTCTCTGTGCACACATACACAGACACACACATGCATTTCCAGGATTTCATGTCAATATTTCAGCCAGTGAAAGTTCTGGGGGTCCCAGCTCATCATCTTAGAAAAAATATCGTGACGTGCCACCGGTCTAACATTTAATATAGGCACGTTCTTATCACAGCCCCACAGTTTTGTTTTACCTGAAACTTTGAGGATCCCCATACATGGCTTTCTTGGATTTCAAGGATGCTGAAAATGCAGCTGTTATTAAGATAAACTAGACTCTGCCTAACAGAAGGGCTTGCTTTCTTGGCACCAGAAAACTCACCTCTCTCTCACCTTGCAGGCATTTTAATCAATGCAGATTGGCCTGCTCACTTAGACTGAAATAATAAATTGGAAACCAAGTTGTAACAATACACTTTTTCCCCTTTCCCCCCAACTAAGTTCCTGCACATACTGGAATGAACCAAAGGGACGAAGCACAAATAAGCAATTGGGAATTGAATTAATTAATCCTGAGGTAAATAACAAAGCTTTAAAAATAAATCAAACCACCCTATTGAACAGGAATGAATAACATGATTTAACTCAACTAACACCCCAACAATAACAGCAGCATCTTTCATAGATTCTAGGCAAGCAAAGTTCAAGCCAGCAAAATACTTTCCAGTTTATAAAAGTTTTTAAAACTGCCAGGGGATATGTCCTGGCCTTCCCAGCAATGGAGAGAGAGTGAGCTCCAGCAAATCACATGGAAAAAGCATAAGGGGAGCAGATTTTCCAGGCACTAATTCAGTGCAAAAGGGGGTCTCCCTTCCAATATTACAGAGCACTGATGTGTTAGTGGTCTCCTTTCTCACATCACTGAGCCCTGTTGGATGGATTGCAGGGGGTCTCTTTCCAAATACCATTAAGTCCAAAGAAAAGGAAAGTTCTCTCTTCTCTAGTATCAATCAATTGAGTATTAAGGAATGGATATATAGAAGGTCACAGGTTTTTGCTGGAGATTTTTTGCTGCAGGAGAACACGGGAATATTTGCTATAAGCACTTCTGCACGTAGCCCTTATGGAAAAAATATGATAGATTTTAATAGAGTAATACTCTTCCTACAGAATTTAAAAATCAATTTACAGAATTGTATAGGAGGGATACAAATGTTGGATAAAGTAATTTCTATTGGATCATTTGGGCTTCACTCTTATTACATTCCAAAGGATTTTTCCATAACTCAATAAAGCTGAATATAGTGTACTAGATGGTTCTGCAGTTTATCTACTGAAATAATTCTGTGCCTACTGAAATAACTCTATAGAGAGAATCTTTAAAAGGTTGCAGTTACTACAATGTGCCTTCACTTTTATATATTTCCATGAGATTGTTGTGTATGTGCTGGTATAGTTTTCTTGTAGGACATTTTCATGATCCTTTTCATTTATTTGAAAAAGCTGAACAAATAAGCAAATCAAAGAAAAAAAATCTATGCTTCTGGTTTGTCTCCTTTCTTTTACCTCCGACTTTATTCAACTCCTTTGTTTTGTCTCCCTTTATATTTTGGGAAGATTTGTATAGTGTATCTCCTGATAAGAAAACTTACCCATTATTGAGAGCTTTCACCCAATATGGTGAGAGCCATTCCCTCCCCAGTATGCAGGAAAATGAGTTGGAAGTCCTCAGTGAAATGATTTCTTATTCATACCTCTGTTTATTGACAACAGCCTAGTAATTCTCTTAGTTTGAAAACTCACAAACAAAAAAATTTCACCCATTTATGATATTTTAAGATACTGGAAAATCCACTGGGCAGTCTCTGGAAGAGTCCTCAATCTTTCACTTTGTCTCTTTGGTGTCTTTGACCATAACCTCATTAGCTACTCCCACCTGTGTGCTGACCTTACTGACTGATCGGGGCATATTTAGAGGTCAGGTCATATGTTGACTTGCTTTGATTGCCTGTGTTTACATTTCCTAAAAAGTTTTTATAGAATTTATATAAAAATACCATGTTCTTAAGATTCAGCAATTAGCAGTTTCTCTTTCTTTTTTTTTTTTTTTCCTCCCTACCTTAATGGGAGAAGGAATCCCTTATCCTTATTATATCTGCTCTGTTGTTGGTAAGACAGGTCTCTGAAGTTACTCTAACTTTACCACCAGCCTCTTCTGGTCTGGTGTCACTCATATACGTATTGTATTGTAAGAGAGAGGGGGCTAGTGCTCTTGTCTCTCTTTTTGGGACAACACAAGTTACACAATCAATTTGTGCAGAATTCCATGAGATTACTTTGTGCAAGAAATGCTGTTAAGGCTTACAAGAAAAACACTACAAACACTCGTACACAGTCCTGATGGTCTGTCATAGTTGTTTTCTTAGACTTTATGCTCACTTTACAACAAGCCTTCTGGTATTTCGCTCCAGCCTGCTCAAAGGGAGTGGGCTGGGAGATCAGGCATAGCCTAGAGAGTATTTAATATTCTTATGCCCTCAAATAGATGTTGAGCACCTGATTATACTGATGGCTCTCAAAATCAACTTTTGAGTTTTTTAGCAGAGATAGATGGTTAAGACCAGTGAAATGACCTGTTCTGGGAAGATGTCTAGCACTCTCCATTATCTGTGGAAGATGTATAGATAATGTTGATTGGATGTCCATGTTTTTGAGACCCAGATCTGGGTGTGATGAACCCTGCCCTAAGCAGAAACAGATGAACCGGATATTGCCACCTGTTCCAGAGGATTCCTCAGGAGGAACTCTCTATATAAAAGTATTACTTTTTGTCAGCATCTAAGAAAGTATTTTTCTTATAAACATTGTGCTGCTAAAGCTGAGCTCTCTTTCATTCACTTTGGATGTTCTCTACAACAAGGAATAACTCAAATGTCTAGTTTGAAGTTTCCTATCTGATTTAGCAGAGTAAATAACTGAGTTAATATTTTTATTCTCTCCCATTGTTCTTGTGCTTCCTTCTTGATCTTTTGGCTGCTCAGGCATTTATAAAAAACCCTTCTGTTTACCACTATATTCTAGATAACACTTTTTGAACTGTAGGCCTTCAGCTGTCCAGCTGTAATCCAACAACCAGCTGCTGAGCACTACTGTGGCCAATGTGTTTGTTTTCCAGGCCATCGACAAGCTAGAATAAATACCATAGTTCAGAACCTATGGATGTTTACATCTTAAGCCTTGTTGGATTGCAAAGCTCTCCCTACATCTGTTTTCTTTGAATTTGTGAGAGCTGGAAGAACAAACGGTGAATTTCAACTTCAGTTCCAGTAGGGCTGAGGGACAGACCCTCCTTCCCCTCAACCTCAAATCTCCTATTCACAGACCGGAATGAAATATGTCAATGCAATACCAAGAGAGAAAACCTTCTTGTCTTCTGTGACCTAAGGAGAAGTCATCAAGGAGCTATCTTTCCCTTTGCACTCAAAATATAATTTATTTTTCTTTTAATATTTGTGAAAAATCCAAACTTTGGACTGTTTGGTATATTTATTATACCTTTGACTTCCTGAGAAATAATATGTACCAGGAATGTCAAGCTGCAACTTCTGCAAGGAGAATCCTACAGGGGCATGTTTGTGCTGTTCCCTAAAGGGTGAGGCAATATTGCTGTTGATGTTGACTGATCCTTTGGAGCACACAACCAGAGGTTCTGAGATGAGAGTCATCCTGGACACACACCACACACTCAAAATCAAAAAGACTTTGTAAGATTAGCAAGACAAAAAGCAGATGAGGCTAAAGACATTCAGGCAGATGTCATGGATTGTTTTCAGTTGTGTGAGATGAAATATCTTTTGTTTTTTCATCTTTAGTAAAACTGCAAATAGAAGTTTGTTTTTTCCAGGAAGATAGCAAAGCTGGAAGTTTCTCTGTCCTGAAACTCTTCTGCCTTGGATGATGTGAGCGCATCTACTGCAGACAGCTATTAGGGAACATGCCAAAGACTGAGATCTGCACCAGGTTCTTTCTGTGCTACATATTGTTGAACAGGTTAGAGCAATCTGAAGAAGACTATTGTTCATATTTACCTTCTTGGTTAGTTTAGGTTGAATGTTTTTAATTCATACACTGAGATTCTTCTGCAACTAAAGAAAGTATTTGAAGAACTAGAAGCTGCACACAAGTTTAGTGTTTTCTGTCAACTATGGTGGTATAGTGGTCCCTTTTTGCTAATCATCCAAATGCTCCTTATTAAAAAAAACCAGTATTTTTTAATCTGAATTTTTTTGCATTTCCAAAATAGGCACAGTGCACATTTCTTTTGTACTACCTAATTCCATCCTAATAACATACTTGAAACTAGACTTTACTGGAAAATGAATTAAAAATATTTTATTCTTTATAAATAGGACGATTATTTTTGGAAATAAAAAGTTGAAAAGAATTCAAACTAGTTGTAAATCCCTCAAGAAATTCTGTGCAAAATGGTAAATTTTTATTTGCATATTGCTTGGAGTGAAAAATTCCTATTCTTTGCCATTGAAACCTGATTTTTACAGCTCCACCTGCAGATACCTCCATTGTAGTGTAGGTAATTCAATGTGTTCATAGAATTAGCAATGCTGGATGACAGTGTGGTGGGGCAAGACTCCACAATTTGGAAGGTACAAAGTTGAATGCTCAGCTGACCTTCATTTGAACCATCCAAACCTCTACAGTTTGCACAAATAGGTCGGAAATCTTGTCAGAAGACCATTTCAGGAGAGATTTATGATGTTTCTTTTTTCCAGCCAGCATGGGGGAAAAACCCACCTTAAGGTTAGTCAGAACTCCAGGTGGTGGATCTTGGTCAACCCCAAATAATGAACCCAGTGGTACACTCTTTCTCCTTTGCAGCAACTAAAAGTCCCAGGTTTGTATCTGGTTTTATTTCATGCAGGAAAAAAATATTGCCTGCCAAGTAGACTAAACCTTGGGGGACTGCTTCTGCAGTTTTGAAACCACATCAAGTGCCAGTGCTGACCTCTGCTCTCATTTCATACATGTGTGTGACGAAAGTTTCTACTTCTCTTTTTGCTGTGGAGACAGCAAGAAAAATGGAAACCAATCATTCAGTTTGCATGTCTGTCCCTGAGACTCTTGTTAGAAAGCGAGAGTTATTTCTGCTTTTTCTGCTTACGGTCTTCTGCTGTAAGAACTATGACTGCATGTGCCATCCCTACTCTCTCCTCTCCTCAGAAGAGGGAAGCCTGACAGACCGGTGGCTCTGCATAAGCTGTAATAAAAATAGAACCAATGGGTCTGAAGTGATAACATTCCTCCGCCAGGAAATGCCCTGTGGAAGTGGAAACAGAGCTGAACTTGGAGAACAAAGATCCCTGCTGTCAGGACTTGCATCTCATTTTGGGAATTATTTATATGGGGCAGATGGATGTGTGCGTCCTTGTGGTGTGATTTCTGCCCTCGTTGTAGGAAGTCAAAGAGTACTTTGCAAGTGCAGCAGATGCTGCTGCTGCAGCTCAAAGAGAGTTGATACAAACTAAGCAGTGTAAGGAAATCTCTAAGACACTGAACAGTGCTGTAACCTGTTGACAGGCTGCATTACTTGCTGTATAGAAATACAACAGAAAGAACAACCCCCTCAACACTGGCTTAAGGAATTATTTCGCTGAATCACAAGAGCCACAGGCACCTCAGCCATGCAATGCCCACAATGAAAGTGTGAAAAGGATGCGTTTGTTCTCGCAGTTCCAACCTCACATCATGAAGGAGCACTGATCCTAAAAGTGGGAGGTGACATCTATTTTGGATTGGAGGACATAGTCAAGAGTGCCATCTCTTACCTTAGTTGGGGCTGCAAAGGAATGGAGTTGCATTCCCAAGGCCGGACTAGAGAGCTAAGTCTCGTCACATCTGGCTTTGCAACAGTGTCTGGGAAAGAGGTATTTCATTTTCTGCAGGAAATACACTGCCCAGGTGCAAGTTATAGCACGTGAGAAGATGGAAATGAAAGGAGAACCTTGCCCTGAGCCCTGCAGGAGGCACAGGCACAGTCAGGCACACTGCTGTTGATGGAAGCATTTACACAAAATGAGACTGGCTGTGCTTTTCAGGGAGGGGCTAACCAGGGAAGTATTTTGTTGGCCTCATTGTTGGCTGCTTATTTTTTTCAGAGCAGAAGTGGAGAAAGCAGCTCTCTTGGCTTCTATTTAGCCTCTTCCAACATTTAAGGCAGAGTGTGCAGACCAAGCTTGGTCAGTGGCTAAGACCAGTGAGAAAAGTTTCAATAAGCAAGGTTTTTAATCAAGAAAGACAGACTCTCTCACAAAATATTGCTATGAGATCTTTGTAGCCGCTCTAACCTCATATTGCATGTTTCCAAATAAAAAAAAAGGCTGATCACTAAGCAAATAACTCATGTACATGTGCATTTGTAGTGTTATTTGCTGCCCAAGAACTGGTGTCACATCTTGTTAAAAGCATGTACAGAATATGTTCTCACCTCTTATCTCCGTGCTTGTCTGTCAGCCTTTGGTTTTTCACCTATATATGCACACATACACATGTACAACATTGACATGTTTCCAACTTAGACATTCATGCCGAAATTTTGAACTGCAGGCAGATTGCAATGTGAATGTTTTTAGTCTCTTTGTTATTAAAACCCACAAATATAGCTAATGTAGAAAATTAATATTATTTGGGCATTTAATAAATAACGGTACTTCTAGTTTCTCTCAGCGAGATCTAGAATTCGGAAGTAAGGAGAGGTTCAGCTAATTGTTGTGATCAAATAATTTTCAGCAAGTTTGTGATGGCATGGTGATCCATGACCTACAGTTTGGGAGCTAGGTGCTCTCTGTTCCAGCAGCCATACGGATGGGAAACATGCAAAGGCTTAACTCCAAGGATGACAGTCTTCCAGTACCTCACCTTACATTCCTGGTACCCTCTGGGGACCCTAATCAGTCAGCTAAAAGACGAAGACAGGAGGCATTTGCAAATGTCATGCTATCTTGATGAAGACATTTTTAAAGTATATATAATTACATATTTTTAAAATAATCTGCCATTTACCAAATATCTGGATCAATGCAATGAGTGATTTAGGGGGAAAAAAAAGTCATATAAATAGAAACAGAATGCAGTGGAACAGCCATGCTGAGATAATGAACTTGACAGGAGGGAAGCAGCAATGGGGATTATGGCACACTGGTGCGCTCCCTGTGAACCAGATCCAATTCCTGTTATTTTGTACCATTTAAGAACATGTACGGGAATTGTTTATGACTGATGGAATGAAGCAGAAGGGAAGACAGAGAGTGATCTCCTTTGGCTGGCCTTTCTCAGGGAGCCTGATACACTTATGACTCAGAGAGACAAACACATTGAAATCCTCAGCCCAGTCCTTGTTTTGAAGGTTGTGTAACCAACCAGCCACTCGGGTCAACTGGACATATTTATTTGCTTTATTTGCTTATATTTCAGTTAATATATGAATTATTCTGTGCTGTATTTTGACATTTGTTTGAACCCCTTTGATGTTTTTTTTTTCTCACGTATATATTTTTAATCTTAGAAGTTATGAAAATTGGTTGAGCTGAGGAGGCTCCTGCGAGGTGCTACCTGGCACTGCAGAAGGCTTAAAGGAGGGATCAACGTGCCAAGTTTATAAAGCCCAGGGTGGAAAGTAAATGAGAAGAAGGGCGCAGAGGGCAACTTCTGTTGTATAGGCTTGGAGGTAGGTTTCTTATTTCAGGTCATGCAGGAAGAAATGTCTATTTGGGACAGGGAAAACAGACCCACCATAGAAATCCTGTTAGAGCTTGACATCCGATAGCTCTCTTCCTGCATGTGGCCATGCTGTGCCCAGGCCCTTGGGGTGAATAAAACAAATCCTAACACAAAAGAATGGGAAACAGAGTCTCAGGCAATCTAATCTGCTGCTAAAAGGTAGAAACAAGTTTCCTTTGCTTCTCCTGATGTCTCTAATATTTTGCAGCTTGCTTGAGGGACCCCGCTCCTTCAAATGAGGTGTGGCCAGAAATGACGGAGACATTACTTGCTGATGTCCAATAGTTTTATTTTCACTTTTCCTTCATGCTCACTGCAGAGACAGATCTGGAACTGTCTCTAACAAGTAAATGAAGGCTTACAGGTGGAGCAGAGGGCTCCATCCTTTTTCCCTTCTTCTGGTTCTGAGAGGTACCAGCCTGGGTGGGAGCAGCTCCTGATCCTCTCCTGGGGACACCTACCCCTTTGAAGCAGCCTGTGGGACATGTGAATGCTGCCTGTGAGCTCCTGGGCTGAGCTGGGGCTCCCGCTCAGACTCCACCACCTGTCTGAGCCTCATGGGAGAAGTTGTTACTCTGAGGGTTTGTGTGTCTCCCCTGGAGGAGCTCAGTGCCTGGTTGGGCCAGGAAGGCCCTAGAGGGTATGGTCTATCTTTCAGCATGAAGCTCAGCAGAGAATCCAGTGAGGTAATGTGGCGAGACAAACAATAAAATGACTCAATAAATAGCTATAACTTCAATTTGTAAAATGAGTTTACCATTAGCCCCCCCCGGCTCCTTTGCCTTCTCTGCTATCGTAATGAATGCACTCATTGTCACTGCCTTTTGGGGTTTTTTCAGTGTGTTCTGGCAGAAAAGCACTCTGAGTCATAAACAGAAACAGATTAATATTAATAGAAAATGTCTACAATGAAGCTATGAACGTAACCCATCTCTAATAGATAGACTCTCAAGATGTGCACAAGTTGGAATTAATCCAAAATTGCTACTGATACTCTGGATTTAGCCTGACTCCTATCTCCTTCCAGGAGCACAATAAAACTCTAATGTTCCCATTATAAACTTGACCTATAGATGGTTTTAAATACTTTCATCCTCTGGGAAGAAGGAAAGGAAGGGAACACTGAATCTCACAGCAAAAGTTCTTTGGCTTAAAGCTTATTTTTTACTTAAGTGATGAACCATCAGTGAGGCATTTAATTAGAAGATATTAATAATACCTCATATACTCTAACTCTAATAGGCCAATCAGATGCTGCATAACGTCACAAAAGTTTTGTTTAAAACTCTTCCGTACTCACACAATAAGCACAAATTTAAAAATATTTAAATGTAATATAAAATGTAGTAAAACTGAGAGGGGAGAAAAAAGCCATTGAATGACACTTATGAAAGCATTTTTCTGTTAGGTTAAAATCCTTCCAGAGCCAGTGGTGCGGCAAGGCAAGATAAGTTTTGCTGGAAATGGTTTTCGGACAAAGATGCATATAAAGAGGAGATTTCTGATAGTTGGGGATGGATCCTGTGTTCACAGTGTGGTAGAGAAGACCCGAATTTCCCCGGTATTATTACATGTTAAATTCTCCTCTGGTATGAAGACAAGATAAGATGATCCCTTGGCTGTACCACATCACAGCAGGTTCATTCCTGCTCATGTGAAACAGCTTGCCGCCCCTTCAAGAGTGCTGCGCAAGCTGTCTGTGGGATGTCCTTCTGGCTGTGACCACTGACATGCCCCCACCCAGAAAGAAATTGTTTGGGGAGGAGATGGCGATGGGGGAAGCTTGAGGTTTGGTGAGCTTCAGCCTGGGGACAGCGGTGAGTGATGGATGAGGAAGGGGGTAAAGGGAACATAAGCCATTTTACCATTGCAGGAAACCTTCCTCATCTTTCAGCAGTTGCCAGTACTCGATGCTGCAGAAGAAGAAAACAAAGACATGCAAAAAAAAAAAGGAAAAAAAGGCAATGGCATGCTGTGACATCACAGCCACGCATTGTCCTGGAAATTGTTTCTCCCCTGAGTATCAGCTGGTTTGCACCCTGAGCCAACACAGCTGGTTGTCCTTTCAGATGGTCCAAGCCACCCCCTCCTCCCGTCCTCCAGGAGAAATTGCTCATGGTGTCCAGGGAACTGAGATTTGTTTCTCCCACACTGTTCTTTCCCCCTTGCCTTGCTCTTCTTGTCCCCGTGTCCTTCTAGGCTCTCAGGTAGCAGGAGAGCCCTAAACGCCTGTAAGGAGCCAGGTTGCTGAGCCATCAGCACGCTCTCCCTCTCACATTAATGGCTAGAGGAGATTGAACTCTGACTGGGGACTGCTGATGTGTTACACAGAGCAAGAGAATAGTCCCAAATGTGGGATCCTCCTACATCCATCAGAAGCTTTGGCTGCTCAGATTATTTAATTTTGTTGCTGAAAATATTATTAGTGGTAATAAATTTGTCCGCCTTTTTTGGAAATTCAGCCAGTGAACCTTTACTCTCCTTTGTAACGGAATGTAAAAGGATGGGGAAGGGTTACAATCCAGAAAAAAAAAAGCTGCAAAAATTACAACGCACCAGTCATGTGAGAAGAATGTTTGCAGTCATCCATTGTGGGTGTAGTTAGAAACGCCTGTTGAAAGGATTCAAACAGAAATAAACACACATACATACAAAGGCTGTACCAGTTCAGATTCTGATCTCACCAGAAATTAATACCAGGTGACCTGCAGTGGCTCCTTTATGCACCACATCTCTGCATAAGTGAGACCAAACTTGGTCCTTACCGAGGAAACTCAGAAGAGCTGTGTGTGTCTGAACCTCGGGCAGACTTACACAGCACCATGTGTTGTAAGGACATAAGTAGCAAACAGCTTATATCCTTCCACAGACTGTCTTGTGATGTTCCTTTCCCAAGTGACATTAGCAAAGCATGCACTGAAATGTGTTCTTTTAGTGTGTAACAGTGCAGGACTAGATATGAGGGACATGGAGTTGCTGAAAGCGTCTCTGTGTACTCACAAAGTTCTGTGCTTTACTAGAGGAAGATGAGGATGGATACAAAGTGTTCTAGCTTTGCTTCTCTTCTCCATGCTCTTTATTAGCTCTCAAGTCCCCCTGACACATTTGCAGTTTTGCTTAGTATCGCTCGTGACAAGTGATCACACTTGTGAGGAGGAGAAAAGTTAAGAAGATCCTCCAGAATAACAGTTTTAACATGGAATAGGAAAATATTTTTTAAAATAGCTAGTATAGAAGTTATAATCATGCCATGAAACTTTACAAGCCAGGAATAAACCTGCATTTAAGAAGCAGACCTTGTCTTCATAGCAATGGCAGGATCTGTAATATAGGAGTTGGTTGCACGGCAGGAGGACACCGGCTTTCCTGCACCTCCCTGGGAATACAATACTAGGGACTACTTGTGGGAGCTTCCTGCGTGCCCACTGAGTCTGCTGGGCTCCCGCGCTGTCAGATAAGCCTTTCTACCCCATCAACAAAGGAGCAACCTCCTCCCCTTCTGCACGTCTCCTCGGCAATTCTTCTTGGGAGAGATGCTGGGCGCAGGTCATGCACTGGCTGTTGGGAAGAAAGAGGAACACTGATGAGCCTTGCAGGTGAGCTGTCAAAGCAGTCACATCAGCTTGTGCTAATGCCTTACTTGGAAGCGGGCAATCTTCTCAGTTATACGCATCACTGCTGCTTTTAGCCATATTTTTGGTTTTGGGTCTGGGATTCTGGTTTTGCTTTTTTTTTTTTTTTTTTTTCTGAAAGGAGAAAACAAAGAGAAGTGTGGATTTGCAAGATTTGTGACAAACCCTGCATTTGGAGGGTGAAGATGGTTTGCTTCTAATGAAAAGTCTTTTGTTAAGCAAATTCCAGACCTTCTTACCGTGCCATTGGTCTGATGCCAACTCTATCTTTCCAGCTTGTTGAGACGCTTTCCACAGACATGGAATTTTCTTAAAACAAGAGGCCAAAGAAACTAAATGTATTGTTCTGACAGAAATGGTAAAAAAAAAAAAAAAAGAAAATAAAAAAAATGCCTTCCAGGTAAAACATGTTTGGACAGCTATGCCCAGGTCTGCTGAAAGTAAACATTTTCTTCCTAAGAGGTATTATCTGTTTTTTATAACTGCAAAAGGTACTTTTCAGTAGAGTGTTTTTTACCTTGCTGATGGTCAAAATTTTGCATTGTGTAAAGATGGGCTTGATTAAAGCTGAAGATCTGTTGTCAGTGGATGCCTTTTGCACCTGGGGCCCTGATGACCAGAGCACCAGCTTCTCTCATAGGCAGAGTCTGGCAGCAAAGGTGCCCTCTGGGGAACACTTCTCAGTGTCTCTGGTTATCAGAAAACTTAGTGTCCTGATGTTTCTTCTTTTAATAACAGGGGGAGACCAGGTGCAAAACACCAGTGTTGGGATGCTCTGCTTTCAAAACTGAGGAGTGTTAAAAATGGGTCTAAGAAAACTGGGATTGCAGTAGTTCTTTCAGGGGGCAGTCTCCCTTCTTTGATTAACAAGTATCTGCACGGCTGAAGGAACTACCAGTCTTTCTAAATGTAACATGGAAACCACTGAATTGAACTACACCCCAAATCCACGTGACCCCATGTACAGTTTCAGTCCATGGCCGGCACCAAATGCTCCAGAGAAAGGTGCAAATAGCCTTGTAGAAGGCAGGTGTCATCCACAGCAGTTCAAGGCTGGCTAAGACCTAAAGCATTTATGTTTTAACTTTTACTTTTTTCTTGTGGTGGTAATTTTAATTAATCCTTGTAACTAACTTGAATGTCTGATTGGAGATCAGACAAAATCTGAACTCTGTTAAATTTTTCTGTTACCAGAAAACACAGAAAACTTCTTGGACAGAAATATAGCTTTCCTGCTCCCAGAGATGTCTGGGTGAATTCCCCCTTATTTCCCTGAGAATAGGATTAACTACTACAGGAAATTCTGGATGCTCACAGCTAGAATAGTCCTGAAAATGGAACATGTTGCTTCCTCAAGAAGGCATATTCTAAAAAATTATACAAAAGCAGGTCTGGCTGTGTGATAGACAGCAGATCTGTGATTACCTCTGCAGCACCAAGCCTGTTAATCCTTCTTCTGCAGCGCTGTTCCAGCAGTCCAACTTGAGACAAGTGATATCTTTAAAGAGTAAAAAAATCCTTTCTTTCCTAATATTTCTCTCTTTCTTGTGGATGTGAAAGGTCTTCCACAAATTACACTGAATGCAAAATTAAGTTAAAGGCAAAGCTGCTGCATTTCAGAGAGCTGCTTCAGGCAATGCAACTGCTGGTGCATGTCTGAAGGAAGGTTAACAGGATCTGTGTAATGGAGGCTGTTCAGTCAAGGATTCATTCCCCATGCACTGAAATTGGCCTTTAATAGTCTCTGCTGCAATAATACAAAAACATTTATGAAACCTCTCCCTGTCAAATCATTTTGGACAAGTGACATTATTGTTCCAGGCTGCCATTGATCTCTTCTTTCCGTCTGAATGTCTTCTCTGCCACTTGGAGGTGTCCCTGCCCATGGCAAGGGGGTTGGAACTAGATGATCTCTAAGTCCCTTCCAACCAAAACCATTCTATGATTCTATGACTTTTCTCAATTGTCTTGTTTATTTAGATACCTAACATGAGCTGGGGTCACTTGCAGCATCTGGCTTTTGCCCTAACAAAAAAAAGCTATTAATAACTGCAACAAAAACCAAAGTGGGGCCTCAAGAGATTATAAGTTTTGCTTCAAAACAAGTTTATTGCATTGAGGATTCATTCATATTGTAAAGCAAAGTGAACATACTGTTGTGCTGACCAAACTCTGAAGCATGTGTGCTAAAATCCATTCTATTAAGTTGTTCTCCTCTGAGGTACAATGTGCTCCCTTCCAGGCCTAACAAAGCAAATGATGGCTCTTTCTTATCTAAGGAGACAAGAAAGCTATTGTCATATAAAAATCTGGAATAATAACAATTACTTGTTTCAGTAGGAATGTCAAAGAACTTGCCTGGTTATGTCCACTTGGCATAAAACACCTTTGTTTATGCCAGGCTCAGAGAATTGTCTGAACTCATGTCTTTTGATTGAACATTTTGCACATCACAGTTTTCCTAGGACAACATAAATCATCCAGAAGATAATAACAAGATGCTAAGAGACAACTCATAACTTAACAAAACTACTGTCTGTCTGGAAGTGTTTTCTTTTCAATACAGTTGATGAAATTCTAGAACTGATAGTGTTTTTGCCTGCTAACCTTTCTCTGACTTTAAAGCACTTGACTCCTTGTGTGACAGGTGATCTTACCAAAAAGTTTTTTACTAATATGACACTCACCTGCCAAACTCACACTCTGCAATCAACTTCTTTGTTTTGTTTGAAAATCTACATTTTGGAGCATAACCAGATGCATGCTGAGGTTTTGCAGCAGACTTGTCTTCCCTCTTTCCCTCTCTGCTGGTACGGCACACTTTCCACTACAAAACAAGCTCTTACAGGTGTTCTGGCCTTGCAAAAATGCTATGCTACTTTTCTTCTTAGTGCAAAACAGTGTTTTCAGAAACCTTTGAATCCCTAGGGATTCTTGCCCTTGGAGCAGCACTCGAGCCTTGTCAGGAATGCGGCACTGCAGTGTTCCAAGGATGTGTTCGCTGGTGGCACAGCAAGTCCATTTTCCTCTTTGACAATGTTACCTATAGCTTGTTTCAGAGCGGATATTTCTCAACGTGCTTGTGAAATTGGGGGATATACTTGGCCCGTGAGAACTTGTCCTGTCCTCCTGCTGGACCTAGTAACTGTTAGGCTATTGCCTACTGAGAATAAACTCTTTAAAAATCTCCTTAGTGTGAAATGACTGATTTTGGGGTGTTCCAAATAAGAGTGCAGCACCTGTTAAGGATTATTGGGTATTTATAGACCCATACCGTGCAGTTTAAGCTGTGTGACTGATTACTGCTCCCCCCGCTTTTTAACAGCTTCACGCTTTTGTAAATCCTCACATTATTGTTCCTGTTTGTGGTTAGTCAGCCCTGAGGACCATAGCCTGTTCCTGGTAGTAGACAATTAAGTTACTCTTCAGCTGTAGGTTTTGACACTTGATGGTTTCTAGCCTTGTTTGTGGGCAGCTTGCGGTGGATAAAGATTTTGACTGCCACATTCTTGCAATCCTGCTGGCCCTGAATATAACTTTGATGCCCTTGGAAGCTAAATTAGGGGCCAGCTCACATTTATTCTTGGTAAATGAGCAAAGACATCAAGACATTGCCTGGGCATATTACTAGGTCACCTTGCCTCAGAGATAAAAATATCTCTGGATATTGGAGTGCTGGCACCATGAACATGAGACCCCCAAACTTCTTCCTAACCAGGGTAAACACTCTTACACTGGTTACACACTTTGTCAGTAGTTCTGTAGTAGCTGCCTGCTCCTGTGACAGTCAGGACTACAGGAAAACTCTTTGCAAGGATGAAACTGGCAAACGTGGGCTTTAGGGTAGGAGGAATGGGGGTAAGATTTAAAGAAAATGCAAGAAAAGTATCCTTTCCCCTACCGTTATTTTCTCCTAAGTAGAAACAGATGTGTGGGGAAAGACTGTCTATTTTAAATTTTGCAAACATGAATTTTACTCTGAACTTCCCAGGAAAAAGCAGAGGGACACCAAGGAAAAAATGCTTTTTGGTTTTTGAGCTCCAAAACCATAACACGTTAATATCTGGGAAGCATCGTTATTCCAGAGCATCTCAGGGAAAGGAGACCTGGCAGTTCAGCACAGAAAGAAAGAGAGCTAATACACCTTCCAGCTCACTTTGCGTTATCCCTCCAAACCAAGCGGCCGCTCCTTACAGCCCCACTCTGTGCTGCCCGTTGCCCTCACCTGCTTCCTCCCTGTCTTCTCCCACTGTAACGCTGCTGGTGTTTCTCGTGACTTGACTCTGACCGCTGTTTCCCTTGCTCTCAGGTTTATGATTACATAAAAAAGGGACTTTCTCGTAAGAGGTCTGGATATGGAACATGTTGACCTAGATTGCTCGTGTGTCGTGAGGGTGGTTTGGGTGCCAAACCCCTTATAGGCAGGCTGCACTCCCGCGGCAGGGGATGTAGCTAGGGCACTCCAACACTCCCTGTGCTGTCATGAAGACTCGGTCTGAACCAGACATTGCATAAAAGAAAGCTGTTGCAAGCTGGGACTCCTCTCCACTTCTGAAAATGGACATTAGACAGATGAGTTTTTTTATAATAATTATTATTCTTTTATTTGTAAAAGGTCTCAGTCTGACAGCTGCAAAGAAGTAGCAGCTTGGCGACACAGTCTAACCTAACCCCTGACTTTCTGGTAAAACTAACTCATGTAATATCTCTGTTTTTGGCTAGTTGGGAGTAACAGATTACTGGTGGTTTGTGAATAGAAGCCCTCAGCATATTTCTGAGAAAAAAATACAGACATTGCATGGGCAAATATGGGAAATGAATGCATCTTTTCATAGTTTAAAATTGTGGGAAGAAACATTCTACAGGACAAGTCAGTGAGGTATTTGGGAACTGCAAAAGATACCAACTTGGACTGTCATTTCAGGAGTCAGAGGATGTCACATGCATGTCAGAGAAGAACATGCAGGAAGAGGTGAATCTCCAATATTGTGTAAACCTAGCTGTCGCACTTGACCTTGTGTGTTGGTGGTGAATTATTTTTTGGAGCCAAGGAGTTAAATGCTATATTGCAATAGCAAAGTTTACCCTCCAAGGATTTCACGCTGAGCTTCAGGCTGTTGGATGCCACGTCAGCTGTAAAGACTTTGAGAGTTCTGGGGATTTTGCTGACAGGACTCTATTGTTCCACAGGAAGGGTTTCTTGGGAAAAACAGAGGGAAGCCTGGTGAGCTTATGCATTACAAATGACCAGTGGTCTTGAGCCTTGTATGGTGTAGGCAGGAAGGAGCAGCCATGCTGACCATGGCTCTTTTAGTGACAACCACAGCCTACCCAAGCAGGCCTCTTGGCCATTAGAGACTGATGATTTCATTTCTTCTTTCTGAGTTTTGCTCATTTCTTCAGGCCTCAACTCTTTGTAGCCAGATCTCTGGAGTGTTTTACACTATGCTAGAATACTTTTCAAATGTCTCTATTCCCCCAAACCAAAATCACCCAATTATCCTAGGAAGAAAGCCTTTGTAAACATGCCTATCATGCTGAATCTATCCTACAGAAGAACGCGTCTCAAGTATGATGGATACACATACCCTTGGGTAGAATAAACTTCTATATTATTAGTTGTGTTTCAAATGATGGGGTTAGCATTCATGCCTAGCCACTAAATAATTTGGTTTCCGGAAGCTTCTCTGGAATAGGACACAGTAATTCTAGTAGCTGTATATTCTGTAATGTAAATACTGAAAAGCCAGCCCCGCAGGATGGAAAATACCCCATGAGTTTATTGTGGCTTTTCTCCCTTTCATAATTTTTTTCCCTTTTGCTACTTAGGAGTACACTACGTTCCAACCCTTACTGAACTGAAAAAAGGGAGCGATTGTGGTATTCTTTCAGGTGCTTGGAGATACAGTTAAGGGCTGTAAGAGGCGGCTTTCTTCTTCCTCTGTGCAGCCACCACTTCACATTTTTGTCCAAGCAAAATGGAAAATGCAACATAGACTATTCTGAAATCTCACAAAGATTTTTTCCCCCCAATAACTGCAGTTTTATTAAAAGATCAGTTTACATGCTGTTGCATTTATTAGTCCATTGACTACTAGCCCCATAAAACTACATGAAAAGTCATGGCAGATCAGACCACAGGGACGTGTACCTTCTGAAAAAGTAGTGTTGTGCTTGGGCTTGTGGAAATTGGTTGGCAACACATGAGAAAGCCAGAATCTGCCATTGTGCAAGCTGATGGTTTTCTTGGTGTATACGTGCCTTCCAGCCAGCCTGGTTTTATGGTATAGTCTTGAGCAGTGTGGGAATTCTTCATGATATTATTTATGGCTTTATGTCTCTGCCTTTCTGCAAACCACATTCATAGTTCTCCAGTCTGGCACACCCTAAGCAAAGAGCACATATTGAGCACCACCTGAGAAAAGTCTGGCTTAAAAGACTAGATGTGTCCCCTGGGCACACTGGGGGAAGGAACGAGATGGAGTCCGGCTCTGTTGCATCATTCAGCTGCCTTACCCATGAGCTCATCCTCTCCTGAAATCTCCTGCCTACAAAAAGGCAGGCACAGTCCCCTACAGACAAGTCTCTTACTCTTGACTTCTGTCTAGGGAGAACATCTATTCATTTAAAGGCATGTGGTGAATTAGGAAGTATAGGCAACCCTATCCAACAGTTACTAATTTTGGAGTGCTCAGAGCTGGAACTGTAATCCTGCAGTATAACATTGGATTTATATTATGTATTCATATATGTAATGTAAGGTTTGTGCATGCATTAATAACGTAACGTAAGTTTTGTGCATGTATGCACTTTGCATCTATGCATTAAATTTCTTCAGTCTTTAAGTAATCAAACTGAAAACCAGGATATTGACACGTGCATAGTCATCATTCGGCACTTACCTTGACACTTGCCACAGTCCCCATTCTCAGCAAATCCCCTTGAACACGCATCCCAGCCTGATCCCAGCTTGCTCCCAGCTTCTCAGTGCTGCTGCTCAAGTCTGGCCATTCCCATTTTCTGTCACAACTTCCCAGGTGAGCCACAGCTGATTTGTGTGTCTCCACTGCTTTTGTCTCCCATTGCCTCACTGCATTGTCTATGCCTACTGTTTCCAGTATTACTCTCACTTCATTTGTCTCTTCTGCTAATTTCATTCCTTCTTCTTCATCCTGCCTCCCTGAGCATAACAAGTGTCTCTATTTCCTCTTCTGCCACACCCCCTGTCCTCTTGCTCCTGAGCTCCATCCTGTTTGCAACCTTACGTTTCTGTTCCCCAACTGATCTCTTGCCTTCTTCCCACCTCCCTGCCCAAGCCCCTTACCTAGTTGGTCATTCTCCTCATGCAACCAATGTCTGTCTCCTTCCCACCTGCACACCATCCCCAGCATGGAAGACTGCATTCACACATATCCTGACTCCCCATTTCCATGGTTTTCTTGAAGGGCAGGACATACCATCTACACCCACCAAATCTGTTGCAGACTGCAAAACTGCCATCCACTTCCAGTGGTGTTACTCTTGGTAGGCTGGTAAACTGCCCTAGTTCCAAGACTTTGGCCTCAAAGTCCTGGCTGGACTCTGAACACCAAAAGATGCAGGAGCGGGTTTATGTGGGAAGGAAAGAGAAGCCTTAGTGAAAAAAATAAAAAGCGTTGTAGGAATGATTGATGTGCCCATGGTCAGCGAGGAGCTCTGTGAAAATGTGTCTGTCTCACTAGATGGCACTGCAGAACAGTTTGGCAGCCGTTTGCGGGTGCTTTGGCAGGGAGAAAGATCAAGGGAGGCTTTGTGTGTGATGAGGCAGCGTCCTGCTTAATCCACGAAAGGGTCTGGTTGAAGTCTGAGCAGCTTAAACATTTTCTCTGCAAAGATGGAGAAGTGTCTGGGAGCAGGGAATGGGTTTCTATCATCTCTAACTGCTATTTGAAAGAGAAATTTCCAAAAGGTTTTCCAACTTTGGGTTCTGTCAGTCCTGAAAAAGGACAAACTGAAGCATCAGAGGGTGTTTGGGGTCAAGAAAGAAAGAAAGGTGCTGAGCATCCTGATAACAATCTCTGCATTCTGGCTACAGGAAACACTGCAATATGGGCTCTTACAAGCCCCAGTAATTCCCAATTCTCTTCTCCTGGTGAATGGCCAGGGGGCCAAGGACTTCTCCCAGATTTTCACTGGGGAGCTGAGGATGAATTCACCTTTAAAGGGTGAGAGCTAGAGAGATTATATATATGTGTAGACTGAAATGGAGCCATCAAACAGGAAAGATCTGTCCCCTGGGACTAAAAGGAAGCACAGAGTACTTCCCCCTCCAAACACACAACCAAGGGAGCTGGGTTTGCAGCGTGTGTTTGTCACCTGAACAAGTGAGAAAAACCTTGAGACTCCGCAGGATCCAAGTGGGGGAACAAGGGAGACAGTGAAGAGAGCTAAATTTTTATTTTTTTCCTTATTGATCCTTGTTGCAGACCAAGGAATGTGTATCAGCTCCCTCCTTGGTGTTCTGATCATCTTGTGCATCTGTCAGTGTGCTGCAAAGCTCCTACACAAAACTGCATTTCAATAACATCTCCTGCTCTCAAGGGCAGGCTGATATTCTGGCTGAATGGCTGTGAACCCACTGCCATTTTCAGTCACAAACACACACAGCTCTTCATAAAGCAATCCAAATTTAATGGTGGTTTTGGGAGAGTTTATATTGTGACCTAACAACACCTGAAATGACCTGCACCAACACAGCCTGTGAGCTTGGCTGGTTTCAGGCACAGGAGCTGATTTTACCAGCAACAGGAACTAGGTGAGTGTTGCCCTGGAATAAACAACTTTCTGTGTACTGGGGTGGTTTTTTGGTTTTTTGTTGGGTTTTTTTTTGTTTGTTTGTTTTTGTTTTGGTTTGTTTTTTTTCTGCTGGTCAAGATTCCTCACATAGCAGGTCTGCTTAGGGACCCTCTCAGATGTGCTCTCTAGCAGACAGTGCCCTGGAGGAAGGAAGACAATAAATTAACTTTGCCTATTGCTACAGTAAAGCTAACTGCAGGTTTTTTGGTTGTGGTTTTTTTTTGTTTTGTTTTGTTTTGTTTTTTTTCAGAAAGGAAAGGACAACTGATTTACCATGTGGTAAAAACGATTGTTTCTTTTCAATTCTAGTCTCACTAAAACACCAGGAGCTAGAGACTTCGTATGGCCTTTCGGTTTAATAATGCTGCGAACGAACATGTTGCACCAGTCAAGACTTTCCCCAAGCATTGTGTGCCACGTTACTGGGAATCTTACCTGGCCTGGGGAGTGTGTGCTGGTTCCCCAGTCCTTGTTCCCATCTCTGTAGGCATTGCAGCTGTCTCCTTCAGGGGAAGTTGACAGTAGGAGACAGTTCCTTCTTGCTCTGTCTCTGGTCTAGCAGCCGAAGCCAGAGGGAAGCCTTGCTGTTGGGCCATTGTTTGTTGGCCCCTGACAAGCCCTGTCTGGGCTGTGTGTGGTCGGTGTGCTGCTGTGGGAGCCCTGGGGCAGAAAGGAGCAGTACCACGTGTGTGCTGCTCTGCTGTAGACCATTGCTTTATGACCCCCAATCCCAAGCATGCAAATGTCCTCCCTTTCCCCGGGTTAAGTTAAGCTTCCCAAAAATGATGTGACTGTCCTAAAAACCTTGAGCTTCAAATAAACCTATTTGCATTTGCTTTATTGCCCTTTCGTCTTTTGGAATTTAAGTTTTAACTACGTCAAACTCTTCAGCCTTTCTCTGAAGCTATAAGGGTGAGAAGCTTTGTGGGAAAAATAAATTCATACCATCCTTGTCTGTAAGGCTTCAAATAAACACCAACATTTGTGAAATGCAAGAAAAGTTCATTGCCTCAGAAAAAAAGACAAAGAGTTGGTAAAGTTGCCTGCTTGTCACAGCAAGAACAGCATGTGGCTGTTTTTCCTCAGGAACAATGAAGTTGCCCTCTACTTTCTAGTGCCCACCAAGCCCAGAGTAAGCAGGTCCCTTCCCAAAGCTGTGTAAGTGGTCTGATGCTAAGACAAGGTTACATCAGCGCGTTTGTTGTGGGAGCCAAAACATTGCTGACCCAGTCTGCTTGAGCCAGAGAGTGGGTGCCTGAGGCAAGGAAAAACTGAAAGAATCTGAAAGTGATGCAGGTAGTTCTTCCTTTTTCTTTTCTTTTTCACTTATTGACATAATTCAAAATATAGGTTGACTTATCAGCTTTACTTTTTATTTTCCCTGGATCATGAATTTTCTAAAATGATTTGATGTATTAAAAACAAAATAATAGCATATTTTGGAGAGATTGCAGCTTGATTTCCTCTTGAGGGCTAAACCACTCTAGCAGCACTTTTATTTTAACTGATATAACTAGTATTATTTGTATTGTGTCGTCCTATCCTCAAAGAGAGGCAATCAAACAGCAAACAGATAAACCTCTCTAGCTCAGGCACCTGAGGTAGAACACTACTGCTTGATTACCAAAGCATAGCTTTGTCTTGTTGAAAATATTTCTGCTTCAGCTATATGCATATGGTCACTGGAGGAATAAATTGCATTGCAAAACTAATAGTGCAGTATTTCCTCAAATACTGAACAGCAGCTGAGTGCTAAGAACTTATGAGCATGTGCAGCAACACCATAGGTAACATCAAGAGAATAGTAGGTAATCTCTTCTTTACAATTTAGATACATGTGATTGGATTTTTCTCTGGCAACTTTAGCAATAGTACCATTACCCTTGACACATCCCAATAAAATCAAAGAGTACGGGACTATTTCATATAAGCACACACTTGGAGTTCAAGAATTTAGTATGTTCCTTAACCTAAACTTTAAATCACACTGTGCTATTTTTACTCACACATAGTACTATATATTTAAATGGCACTCTTAGGTTGTAAGATACAATTAGATGGCACAACTGAACCCTGATGGTTGCCTGCCTCCAAAACATTGAAGAAAGTCACTGTCACCATGATTTAGGATTGTATTCAACTCATGCATAGTGAAATAGGGAATGAAAAGAGGAGGTAGGCTAAGAGGACAAAGCTGAAGTGAGCAGCTCAGACGTGACTGGGCAAATCTCTCTAGATTCATTTGCTCAGCTATAAACTAGAGGTGATGACTACCAGCATAAAAACCTGCAGAATAATTAATTAGTTGATGTTTTTGAAGACATGTATCCTCATGGAGTGAGAAAGTGATGAATGCTGGCATATGGTTGTATGGTTGTACCAGTTATAGAAGCTGCTGAAAGAAAATTCAATGAACGTGTCCTCGGAGGTCCTGTGAAGTCCTTGTATATTTGAAATGAATCCTTCTTCATTGTTTGCAACTGGGTTCATGAACTAAGTAATTTGTAACCCAGGCAGAGCCTCCGTGGAAGACAGTGGACTTATAGATACCATGCAGAACCAGCTGAGGACCAGTGAAGACACATCAGCCAGCAGATGGAGAAATCTGCAAAATAAGTCAAGATGGCTGCTGTGATACTCTATCTGTAAGTGTACTGCTAAGGTGGGCTATGCTTTGTACAGCAACCTGTGTAGAATACCAGGTGTTCCCAACTTCTGAAGTAACATTCTTATTTCCTTCTTTCACAGTGCCAAAATTGTGCTCGGTATATACCATGCTGATTCAAGATTAATGAGGTTCACACCAGATGTGCCTTAGCATAGTAAGCTCCAGTTATTTCTCAGGCGTGAAACGAATACTGTAACTGTTGGAATAAAAGTCTATTGAAAGGCTAATTCAGTATTGAGCAATTCAGATGTCCAGGGCAAAATAAAGGTGAGTAACTCTTCAAGAAAAAAATCCTGAGTCAGTTGGCCATCATCCATTTTTGGGAGTTTTCATGGTTTCATGCCAAAAAGCCACACAGTGTTTGGGACAGTTGTTAGTATTATAAGAGTGTCTGAACTCCACATAAGTGGCAGATACGCACTGGCCTTGTTAACAGAGATTCAAATGTCACAGGTTCTGATAATGATTGAGTAACTGATTAGCTAGGGCCCTTACGCATTATATTATTGTAGTAATCCTATATAGAGAGAGTGACACAGGGTTCTCTTCTGTTCCCCTTTCTCACTGGTCAAGTTGCTTCTTTCTTTAAAGTGAATAAGAGTGCCACAATCCAGGCTGACACTAGTCTGTTCAATTAAGTAGCTACAGGGATCAGGTGCAGCTCAAGACTTGCATGTTCAGTGGTTCCTTGTTCTTCAGCAGATGTGCTACTCAAGTTTTCTGCTATAAGTAGAGTCCCTGTCTGCCAATGCAACGTAGTGTAAGCCCATGAACAGCCATGCATTTCTTAATTACTTTTCAGGTACCCATTACAAATTGTCTGCAGACATCTTGAAAAATCAGATCAAAACCACATGGTTTCAGCCGGTCTAGTGGGATGTACTAGTTATCCTGTGTGTACTGGGTATGCTTCTGAGAACAGTCAGTCCTGAAGAGCTACATGTTTAGCAGATACTTACAATGAAGAAGTAAACACAGTGTGCCATGGGTTAGAAACAAAGGGGAGCAGATCCCTTGGGCTGACTGACTGATGCTTCCACAGCTGTGAGTCTTTTTTTTCTTTTTTTTCTGCCTCTTTCATATCACTGAAAGAGGCACTGGCCCTCCTGCCTGTGAGAGACAGGCTCAAGCTGAAGGTGGTCCCCACCTGATTTTCCTCAAGAGCTGAGCCAGCTACGTCCACCCAGATCTGGGCTAGGACGCAAGCCAACACATAGCATGCACAGTTTGACTTACCAGGGAGTTCGGGTTTCGGTGTAAGACCTATTCTAAGGTGGTGTGGCAGAGTAAATGGGGTTCTCTCTGAAGTGTGTTGAATATCAAGAAGTTTTTGTTCAACCTGCTTACACTGCACGTGTGCCCTTTTCAGTCAGCCTTGATTATGTATACTGACACAGATCTAGTGATGGATTTGCTTCTTCGTGAGTAATACAGATTTTCTCCTTATAAAGGCAATCATTTGCAGCCTGATTTTTTTTTTTGAATGTACTAAAGAATTCCTCCGTGTCTAGTTTGTCAGCCTATGGGGACATACTTGACTCATTCAGTGTAACCAGAAAGCGTGGCTGGGAGGGATAAGCTCCCAGGTGACCGTTGGCAATAGCCCCAACTGTACTGGAGTTTGCAGGCTGCAGATAGCAGGAAACAGAACTTTTTACTCTAGGGCAGCAGGAGAAATCAGGCAGACAGTCTCAGAGCCCACGTGTCAAGTATCGCATTCAATTCGTTATGCAGAGGTCAGGGGGTGATTTGTTTTTGCATATGAGATCATTATGTCAACAGGACGACGAGGCAATGAAATGCAAAACAAAATTCCCAGTCCTGGGAATCTTATCGCTGAGCTCACAAACCAGACAGCACGGAGTCCCCAGAAGGGGAAGCAGCTATACTGGCAGAAAAGCGCCTCTGTTCTTACATACCATTTTTATTTTCAAACATAAATAGGGTGCAGAAGAATGAAAGCAAATCAGCTCCACTGCTGTGACCAGCTTCTAAGCACGAACTCTCATCTGTGCTGTCTGCATCCAGCAGCCGTCATTCAGCTGCAGTGCTTTAGAGCAGGACTAGCAGAAATCACCCTTTGTACCCAGGGACCCCAAGCCAAGGCTCCTCCTCCAGAGCTCTCCTCTGTGAGAAGCTGAAAGCTCTCACTACTCTCTGCAGCGGCAGGGAAGCCTGCTCAAAAGTGCAGCAATTCGCTTTGGTAGCACTTACCCACTGCACAAAAACAGAGTCCCAGATAGCAATTTTTGTTTTCCCAAGTAGCAAATGCTCTGGAGCAGTTGTCTTGGAAAGGTGTCTCTGCATTTCACCCAGCCCATGTCACCCTTATTCTCCACTAAGTCAGTGGGGCTGAATCCTCACCCCTAGCACTGGGACACGTTAGTGACTCCACTGATCTAAATAGAGAGGTGTTGGTAAGAAGAGTCCAATTCTCCCTTTCTTCCTCCAAAACAGGATGCCAAAAAATATTTACAGTGTAATTCACCTCAACTTACACCTGTGTCAGTGCAAGCAGAATTTGGTCCAATGGCTGTCAGAGCATCAGGATGAGTTTAACCAAGTTAGTGCTTGATTTTATGCCCTTCTGAGGAGCAGAAAGTTGCAAGTCCATGCCAGGAACACTCCTGTTTCCCCATCATCTCACTCAGCTTTGTCTCTCATCTCTCCTCCCAGCCAGGCAGGGGAGGGAATCTGGCATGAGGCACAGTGCAGGTGACAGCTGGAGGGACACCACAGCCCTCGTGCTGATGGGAGTACCTCCCAATCACACAGACTGCACCAGCAGGGTGGAGCAGCAGGGTGAGAGGAAATTCCTTGTACTGCTTCCAGCACTCACTAATACGCACCTCTAGAGGAATGGGGCAGAGCCTGACCCTCAGTAAATAGGTTCCTTGGGGATGAAAGGTGCTATAAAAGCGAGACGGCAAGCACTCAAAAGTTTGTTGCTCTCTTTTTCCCCTTCCCTTGATCCTTTGTGGATTTGGCTAGTTGGATCTGTGCTGTTACTGTGTTCAGAGACCAAGCAGCAATGAATTTCTCACTGCTACTGCTCCAGCCCTAATAGCAAACAGCTGAGTGAAGAATGAGATCCCAGCTGAAAAACAAACAGAGCTTTCCCTCCCCTTGCCTCGGCTGTTGCTGGAGCAGCAGCAGCTCCAGTGTTATTGTAAGCCCCTGGTGTTAGATGCCAGTTCTGGGACTGTAAGTGTGGTTATATTTAGCCCGCCGCCACTCTATTGTTGGGGAATGGCCCAGACTATACTGCCTTTTTCTGGATAGGTAGAGCCCGAATTTCAAGCCAGGAACAGTTAAATTCATTTTAAAGGTAGTTTCCCACATCCCATTTTACTGAGCAGAAAAATCACGTGGCACAAAGAAAACAAAGCAGAGTTTGATTGAAAACGTATTTGCATCATTTTTGACTGTTTTTTTTTATAACTGGTAGCTTTCTGAAGAGGTGAAGGCAACTTTATTTTATTTTTTTAAAGCAGTCAAATGTTTTAGCATGACTTACCTTATTTGAACAGAGTGAAAGGTGGCAGATTTGCTTCTAACTCTCGGCCTCATCAACTTCTTGGGCTGCTCTACAGTAGTTGATGTTATGCCAGGCTTTCCATTATAACATTCCCCTCTCTTCTCATTTTCAGGGGTTTCAAAGTTGGCTGTAAAAATTTGCTCCAGGATAAAATCTTGGCACCCAAAGTCCAGCCCAGGTGTGACTTCTTAAAATCACCATGGGCCAAACCCTGAAATTAGTTTCTACTTAGTCGTTAGTCACTGGCACACAGCTGTATGTTCACTTCAGGAGAGCTCAACATGAGAAATTATAGCGTACAGATTAAAGGAAGATTGCATTTTCTTAAGGGGAAACCAACTAGAATAAATATAAAAATATTTGTGAGAAATACAGCTGTTAAACTGAAGTTGTACAATCACCTAGGTTTTCTAAACAGCTCATGGAGATGCCATTTGCTTACTTCCCACAGACCTCATAGCCACGTTGTGTAGCTCTACTCAAAGTGAATGGCCTGCCTTGTGCTTTCCACAGCTCTTGGCAAAATGCAGGAGGGAAGGCTGGCCAGGAGCTGGATTTCTGCACTCTTCCGTGCTGTTTCTCCAAAGCCAATCTGGGCTACAACCTGTATTTCACAGCCCACCTGGTGGTGCACACCTGCCCAGAGACTCGTAAAGAGGAATGCATCCCTGGTCTCCTTACATTATTCCCTGGCACTGAAGCAGGGACCTCTCTTTCAGAGAGACGTCACAAGCCTGGAGTGATCCTGGTTGAACTCAGCTGCACTCAGGGGGCATAAAGCCAGACCATTTGAAGCCTATTGTGGATGTCCAGGGAGACGCACCATAGCAGAATTCCCTAAGGGCTAAGTCCCTAAGGAGAATTAATCAGATTGTATAGGATGTATAACTGCCTGCAATGCACAAATCCACTCCCAGCAGGAGTCAGACTTTTATTGTTGTTCAATACAGAGAAACAGTAATTTGATTTCTTTACCTACACATGAAAAGAACTGGTCCTCATATTCAACCCAGAAAGCAACACACCTGTGTCTGTGGTGCCTTGTTAAACATACAGGAGTCATACTGAAGGGAACCTGTTTTGATCCACTTGCAATGTTCTGAAACTAGGTGGTCTGAGACTGAGAGTTAGACCTAGGCTGCTGCAGACTTGGGCAAAAACTCAGCAAAAACCCAAGAAACATCAAGAAAGCCCATGCTAATACTTTCACAGAAGCTCTAAATTTCCTGTGTCTCCATGCTTGTGACATTTGGCTCTAATTAGCATGAAAAGGCCACAGTCTAGTCTGTCCTGCAAGGCTGCCTTGCAAAAGAAGACTGAGGTCTGTCTGCCAAAACGCATGGAGAAATGGCAAGGACAGAATAACACAGGCAGCCTATCCCTTCAAGGACAAAGAAAGAAATAAGGAGAGTATCCACCAACTCTCTCATGCCAAACATCCTTCCTTCTTTAAGAGACCTTTCAAAATTTAAGGTCTTAGACCTTGTCAGGACAGTTGTCCCAGTGGCCCATCCTATATTGGACTACAAAGATCTTTCCAGGTCCTATGCTATATTAAATGACATAAGACCATAAGAAAGTTATGTACTGGATGGTCCAATCAAAGCCTCATCAGTATACTGTATCCTGTCTCTGATAGTAGCTGAAAGCAGATGTACAGCGAAGAATACAAAAAATAAACGTACCCATACTATCCATGCTCTTTTATCCCCCAATAGCTTGTGGCTTACAAATTTCCTCACTTGTAGATGGAGTTTGTGTATTCAATGTCCCTTGATAGCTTTTTTTTTTCATTAATTTGGTCAACTTTGAACTCACGTAGACTTTGCAACAACCAACAGTTCCATAGTATAATTACACTGTGTGAAAAAAACCCACAAACCACCTTTCTTGGTTTTACTGGACCTGTCACTTAGAGTTTCTTGTAGTGGAAGAAAGGGTGAGCAGCTGTTCCCTGCTCACCGCTCCAAGCCATAGCTTTACTGACTGCCGTGGGACTTTTCCCTCTAGCTGACTGGGGTGTAGTGACCACACAGGTATTGCAAAGTCTCAGCCTGAATCACTGGGGCTGAGTACGGGGACATGGGAACTGGTGAGTATGTGTTTAGAAGGCACGTCACCTGTTTCCGCTTAGATTGGTACACTTCCTTCCATTTATGATTTTCAGGGAGCTTCTGAAGGAATATTATATATGATTAACTAACTCAGGGGAAGCTTGTGTTGCGGTACAATGCTTAAAAATACTTCAAAATAACTAAGTGGTACTTCCAAAAATATTCCTGCTTTGAGAAGAGAAATGAAAAAGCCAGAGGTATAATTACAAGGGAGTGATGGACAGCTAGGCCCTTGATGCTTTTATTCTCCTGTTCCACACAGTGGCTTTGGAATATATCAGAGGGGCAAGTGTTGTTTGCTGTAGCCCAAAAAAAAGGTTTGCCAAGCATCTTCCCCCGGGGATTATAATTTTAAAGAAAATAGATTCTTGTGCTCTGCTACTCGCTGTTGCGGTTATCAAACCTTTGTAGTTTAAAGATGCAACAACTGGAATCATTCAGAGGCAATTTGGATCTATGTTCTCTAACCTATGTAAACCATAGAAATGCTTTATATCACCTGCTAACACTTTTCCGTAACCTCATACTTTCCATAGTTATGTCTTTCTTGTGAGGGAAAAGAAATCTCTTCCTCCACCCACACTACTACCACATATACCAGCCAGCATCAGACAGCAGCTGTTTCTAGTTTCAGTGAAAAATATAATAAAAAACAAAATGTCTAATGTGGTATGCCAAAAAAAAAAGTGTTGTTCCAAATTACCCAGAGGTATGAATATTGTTAGAAGGAAATCGTCCTTTTCCAATCAGCTTTCCGCAAAACATTCATACTCCATCACTTTCTATTTATGACCTGGTGCTAGTCATTTCTCTGGTTGAGTAGGGGAAAAAGCTGCAACAGAGGAAAGTGAAAGGATATATGCCTGTTATTTGTCTATATGGCACCTAGAAATCTTAGGGAGTGCGTGAAAATATAATGCTAACAGGCGTATGCTCAACCTGACAGACTGCGCTATAGGCACACAGAATTAAAAAAAAAATGTTATAAATAATTTTAAGTGGATGAAAATTCAAGCTCCTAGTATTCACTTCAGAATTTCTTCTATTCTCTTTCTTTCTAGCTAAACTAAAAGTTTGCATTCTTTTTCTCCAGTGGCGGGCAAGTTTGGACAGGTTGCTCTCCAACCACCACATTTTCATACTTGTGCATTTCCCTTCCTCTTTGAGATATGCAGATTTTTTGTTGAAAAACAAAGTCAGGAATTAATTATTTTTAATGCTCAGTTGGTAGCTTCAGAGAATGAGTCTCATAATTGCTTTTTTTGTTGTTGTACAGAAATGGGTATTCGTGGAGGTCAGTGGATGCCAGTTCCTTCACTTTGTTCGCATCTCCTTTTACAAAGAGCCAGGATCTCTTCCTCTGGATGACTTTAAATCAAAACGGCTGCAATGACTTGCTAATTGCCTGAAGGATGCCATCTTTGCCACGGCATTTATGAGCTTAATCTTCACTACTGATGGCATATCAAGCTCCTCTCAAACACACCTTAGTTGCAAAAACCCCTTTTGTTCATTTAAGCACAGAATTAAAAAGTAAAGGAAAAACACATACAGATGCTTAATTTTCAAAATAGGAAAAGCACAAGAGGAAAGATCTATGTAACTAGACCTGGATTTGCAGCCCCACCTTGGGTTTTAGCTACATCTAATGTAAACTGAGAATCAAGGGATTGACTAATAATGGGACTCATGTGTGAGCAAGACACGGGTGGAGTATACTGTATGCTAATCATTAATGTAAATACAGATGAAAATTGAGTTTGTGTTCTTCTTTCATAGTTTGTTTTGTATAAAGAAACCTTGAAAACTTTTGTTTAAATATTAATTTGAAGTATTTTTAATTACTTATGGCCCTATATTTGGATGTTTATGTGGAGGAATGGAACAGTACAGGTCTCATGACTCAGTTTCTCCGAAGTAATGGTAATTGCTTATATCTTAATATGAGGATAATGTAGTTTCTAGTGACTCAATTTTACAGTTTTTTAAGACAGATTGAACAAAAAGTTACACTTTTCTGCCTGTGTCTTGTCCCATGAATAAAGAATCCTTTGCTCTGGGGAAATAACTTTAGGATTTTTCTGTGCATACTAGACAGAAGAAACCTGCATCTGCCTTTTTATAATGAATAGATGAAACGTAACAGGAAATTCAAAGAATTCAAGATAACCTCAGCCAGAAACTAATAAATATGGTGCATATTTGCGCATGTAGAGCATTCATTAAATACTAATGATACTAATAATGCTTAAAAAACAACTTGAAAAGGAACAGAAAATCTCTTGTGAAAGACAGTTCTTCCAGCAAAGGAAACATTCCTTTGGTGGTCACATCAATCTGGTCCTTTGCAAATGCATGTAATAAATCACAGTTGGCTGTCTCCTCAGGAACGCCTTGGGAACAGGTTCAGAGGGATGTTGTAGAGGTCAGGAGAGACGTGTTAGGACTCTGCTGCGTGTAGAGAAATTTGCACAACTCTTGCCAGATTTAGGGCACTTCTGTCTAAAACTGGCGGCTTCATCACTTCAGGAACACCTCTAAATACCTACTGTAAAAATAAGTGAAAACTTCCCCCTCCACCCACCCCGCCCTGCCCCGGCTTAGGCAAAGAGTTTCACTAGTAGTGTTTGAAGACAGAAAAAAAAAAAAAGCTCATCAATTCAATCAGCCCTGAGATCTGCAGCATACAATATTCGAGGGTGTCTAAAACGGTTTGCTGAGTCCCTTTCTCCCTCTTTCTTTTTTTAAATGTAAGCAGTTCTGTAGACCAGTATTACTAGGGTTTTTAATATTTTCATACTTTAACCCTGAGCTTCAAGAGAAAAAAAGGTTTATTCTACACAGCTAAAGAGAAAGGGAAAGGAATCCGAGCACTACAGCTCTGAAATGCTCTGGTTGAGATTTCTATTACCTGTGGAATTGCCTTTTATTACACTGTCTAGCCCAGGAAAATTCTGGACCATCTTATATCATGCTTTTTAAAGTTCTTTGAACAGTAGCAACTAGATCAAGCATCATGATTGAACACAGCTTCAAAACATTTTCTTTCCCTCACTTGTGTTTTTGAAAATCGGCTATCATTGGCAAGAGTATGCCAATTATTTCCTCTTTGGGATGAGGCTCAGGATAGGAGATCGTACATATACTAACAAAAAAAGAATCCCAAAAATTCAAACCCAGCTAGCATCTTGCTGGGGGCAGGCCTGTGGCACCTGGCTGTAGCTACATCAGTGATGAGAATTGTTCCTGGCTCCGGAGCCTTGTGCCCAGCATACCTCTCAGGGGTTTCAGTGGGAAGAAAAATGTCTCCAGTATATTAATTGCAGGTGAGTAAGGAGTTAGCACATCTTGTTACCATGCAATTAGCATCACAGTGCCTGTAACTTTTAAGCAACCAAAAATTACATCAATTCCGCTGCTTTCCCTGGCTGGCTACTCTCACCTGCCTGCACCTACAGCTTCAAACTTTCCTATCCATACAGCTACTTTAATGTGTTCGTAATGAAGGTGGTGGTAGAATAGGATGAGAGAGTTGAAAGTTGGTAAGGGGGATTATTAACAATCAAGGACACTATTAAGATACTGTTGTGCAAGACTTAGGAGTTGCAGTAAATTCCACACCACTGGTCTCCCATTTCTCTCAGTAGTTTACTAATACAGAGTAGCAACAATCACTCTGGTTTTGGACTGCAGTATGGGGTGCGGGTTGGAGGTGTTTGAAACCGAATGAATCAAAATGCTGACTTATTAGCTTGTCCATCCCCTCCTCCTCTGCTCCTTCCCCTGGGGAATATTTCACTGGTGTGATGTGGAAAATAAGTCTATTTCCAAGTGATCTCGAAGTTGATCCTCACCCTAGACATGTTGCAGTCACTCGGTTTCTGATCTTCACTCTCATACCCCTTCTCAGCTCGGGTCTCATATGATCGCAACTCTGTCTTTACCCATCAACACCCCATATTCTTTGAATTTGTTTAATCAGGTGTTGTTTGTATTTCTGTAATCCATACAAATTTTAGGGTTAAATCAGTGTGCATAAACAGCAATGGATGACTGTCCTTAAATCCAATAGAGAGCTTTTAATCAGTATGAGTCAGCTGTGAAGGAAATCTCCAGATAATGTCAATAGTTGAATAAAAGGCTCAAATCTAAATATCCGCTTGTGGGCACATAGCATGTACAGCACTTCATTGGCTACCTGGATGGTATTTATGTTTGATGCTGTGCCCAGGAAAGTTAATGAGAATTTTTCCACTGTTTTTAATTCATCATTTGACTGTCTATTTAGATGGCAAATTTGTATTTGAAAAAGAATTTAAGGTTAAAACAACACCTCTCCTGCTCAGAATAGGTCTATGCTGTACTGAAAAACTTATAATTTTTATTGTATTTTGCACTGATTTACATATACCTTTCCTCACAGAATGCTGCATAGGACAAGAAGTGAGGAAATCTTTTCCAGCAGAAGCTGTGAGGGTAAAGGTGAAGACTGTTTACTCACACTTGGAATTTGGCAAGATAATTGGAATATGTCAGATACAACATAGATCAAAGTTCTATTTAATAAAATTCCTGTGTTAACGATAGCACATCCCAGGAGAGAGCAGGGGTGTGCAGTAGGAGTTGTTTTAGCACCAGAAAGGATTACCAGCAATATTGTCTATGGCATCTGATTTCCTTTGGAGGCATTCAATCCAAATGCTATCCGTTCCTTATGTTGTGCCTGGGAGCCACAGGATTTAATGGAAGCTGAACGATTAGGTCTTAAGCATAAGATCACGGTATATCAAATTTCATTGTATCACTTTCTGCTGGCCTTAAACTGAGTCTAATAACTTCTCTTTGGTGAAAGCAGCTTTTAGAAAGATGGAAAGTTTGAAGCTGGAAGCATGAATAGCCGAGAATTCCTTGGTGTTTTATTCAAGTTGCTAAAACCAGAGCAACTACAGCTTCTTTCTCAATTGCACTTGGCTGACCTCAGTCATCAGACATTGTTTTTCTGTCATTGCTTTCTCTCCTATGTTATATTCTTGTACTTCAAGTTTTCTCCTTATACAGACTTTATACCCAGGACAAACAAGGCACCTGTCAAATTTCTTTTGCAACAACAAATTTATGAAATGCTTTTCATCTCTTGTAATAAATGATTTTTTCTATCCCTTAACTTTTTTTGGTGACTTTTATCTGAACTGCCTTTTCTCGGTACTGACACAGTATTGATTCAATTCCTTTCCTTTACATCTCTTTGGATTGTACTGTGACCAAGTTTTCTGGAAACTCAGGGTACCAGATTTCTGCACCTATGAGCTGCATTTTAAGATGGATTGTATTAGGAAGAAAACATCTATTTTAAAACTGCTTAGCTGGGTTCCTAGCCCTAGACTTGAGAAAAATGCCAGTAGAAACCCAGATCTTTGCACAAACTTTTGATGTATTCAGCCTTGTTCATGAAAGTTGGTACTAGCTGTCTGAGTGGCCTTGCTAATGTTCATCTTGCCTCAAGGCAGGGGAATAGATCACCTTAGGTCCTTTTCAGATGTGTTTTATAACTTCTTCCTTTTTTTGTGTCTAAGATTGTTGTCACACTAGCAGACCTCTTTTCTTGCTCCTCTGCAAATATTGGCACAGTGTTAGCAGTCCACTAGCTTCTCTGAGGTGGCCACCTACAGTGTGTGGAGTGAAAGGAAGAGAGAAGGAGGGATGTGAATTTTCAAATGGAGATTCTTTTGACTAGATGACATAAAAGCAAAATCCTTCTTGAATCAGAACAATTACTACAGTGAAATTATTTTTTCTTTCATTATTTATCTAGATCTCAGCAACCTCCTGGCTATAGCCAGTCTTCTGAAGGCATTTTAATTAGATTTTGTTTTAAATCATACCTTCATTAAAATGGTAGAAATGAATAAAAACTGCTGCTCTCAGTTACTTATTCAGATTTACTGACAATACAGAGGGCTGCTTATGAGATAACTGAAGGGGCTAAGAGCCTCACACTAGAAACTGAACACTGGGACCACCTACTCTTTACTTTTGCATGATTTCTCTTCTTTTTTGTTTTTCTTTTTTTCCTTTTTTTTTTTTTTGTGTCTTTCTGATGCCAGTCAGTATAGCCATGTTCTAATCCTTTAGCATGACTTAGGTAGGTGAAGCCTTATAATCAAAACTCAGCAGCTTTGCATGTGCGATAGCCGAAACAGAAAAGATGGGCTGATGTAGAGACTGCTGGCTGCCGCTCTGTCTACTTTACAACCTAAATACCCACTGCAGCAAATGACTGTACTGGTGTAAAGAAGGAGTAACTTCATTACAGCAAACAAGTTCTACTGACTTACATCAGTGCAACTGAGAACATAATTCAGCTCATCATCAAGTTGACTTTAAATGTTGCCTCTTACAGATTTTTACATGTGACAAATGTTCTGAATTATTCTTCTATAAATGAAGATTGCACTTACACTGCCAGTAAGCTATTTTCTTTCTGCCACTTCTAGTTTGCCAAAGGCACAGTGGGAGAGAGACATTCTCATGACAGCAAATATTTTTGAAATTCAATATCTCCATAATGGTGTAGTCTACAGGAAAGAAGAAAGAAAATGTCCACAACCATACTTCAAGTATTATGTCAGCAATCTCCATCAGTGCCTAACAGATTAGGCATATGCCATTTTGGTATCACAAGATTGTTCTTATTTTTAAAAGATTACTGGCCAAAATTGCTGATTTAGCAGCAACACTTTATTTTTTTGTATCCAGATTTTCTTCTGTTTTGCTTTTAGATTCAAGATATTTTTAGGAAAATTTTCCTTCTGAAAAATTGCAGGTGGATGCATAATATATACTTGACAAATCTGCATGTATTGACACAATATGTAATTACGAGTACTATGTGTGAACGGGAAATAAAAGCTATATAAAAGTTATGAAGCTAGGACAGTATGTACAATTAGCAGAACCCCATTTTGCTGGGACACAGATGACAAAATATGCAGTCACGTGCTTATACGTATATTAGTAATTGCACATGTTTGCAAAGCAGATGTTTGTAGACATGGAAGTGCACAGTTCTGTCTATACCTGCCTGTGCATTAATACATTTAGATCAGGTCTGCACACAATTATTTTTGCAATTTTTTTTTTTTAAGTCTCATTCTCATAATGAGAATAAAAAGAAAACATTCATTCAAGGAATTTTTTTATTCTGGTCTCTTATTTTGTTAGTCATCATAAAATGAAAATATTTTAGATGTTATGGAAGTCTGATGTTTAAAAATATGAAATAGTCCCTGATACACATCCTTTTAATGTAAAGCAGTTCTATGATTAGAAATATATAGCCTGCTTTTCTTAGTAACTTTTACTTTAGCACTCTAAAGGATGCCAATGACTGTACCTCCATATAACTTTCTTTATAAAAGGAATGTAAGGCAAAGAAAATAAGTGCTAGCTAAAAATAAATTGGACTTGCAATGTAGTCCAGCACTGAAAACTGCCGGTGCATTTCATGAAGCCACTGAAAGGAGAGTCCCTCAGAAGCTGAAGGCTTTCTGGAAGTAGCTAGACATCACTTCTGTTAGGCATTAAGTGAAAATTGCCTCAGTTTCCTGCCAAACTTCCATGCATTTCTGCTTGAAGTGTTGGGCCATGAAGCTGCTGCTACCTTTGTTCTTATCTTACACTGATTCAAGAACTATCCATTTTGTGCAGCATGATAAATCTTCTTTTCATGCATACTGCTTTTGTAGCTGAACACAGGCAAAAATTCTGTGAATTCAATAGCCACTCCTCTCCTGCCTCCCCATCAGTTTGACTCTTTGGACTGTGTTTTTATAAGCTTTTTGGTTGTGTTTTAATTTTTCCATGCTTTTTGACATCTTCCTACAGAAAGTCAGTACAGGGTGCATTTTGTCCTCAAAAATGTCTGTTGAAATAGCAGTTCACATGAGTGACTAAGATGATATGCCACCTCTGGAAAAATTAAATCAGCAGCCTTAGCTTACGTCTGGAGAGAAAAATGTTTGGAGGGAAACTGTCTTTCTGAGAAGAAATTAAAGACAGTGTTGAAGCAGCCAAATTGGATTACTACAGAGACCCTGTTACCCTAGTAACAACAAGTCCTGCATACTAAGAACTTTTGGTACTTGAACCAGGTCCTCTAGTGAACTTTGGATTCAAGTAGAATTCTTCTTGCTGGTCCACTGCTTCCAAGGGACTCTTTAATTCCCTGTGTTAACAGCTTTTATCTGCTCCTGCACTAGTCCCATTCATTATCTGCTTCACTAGGCTCTTCTGTTTAAAACAAGTTTAGATAGCAAGACCTGGGAACACTTGTCCTTCATAATAAGGCTGAATAAATGATTGTTCAAAGGACACTTGCTTCTGGATTTACTGCAGGGAGTGTGACCCACCATGCTCTCTCTGGTCACACTAGGACAGCTCAGGACCATTCATTGTGCGCAGATCTTCTGGCCTTGTTTTCTCTCAGTAATAGTTTCTGCAAGGAATGACACTTGAACTGAGTTTTGAACTGGATTTTTCTTTGAAAACTTACTTTTTAAAAAATATTTATATGCCAGGCCATCAGGACTGTTTAGAAGGATCTTGGTTTGGGACAGGTTAGGTGTTTATGTTATGTGCCACATTCTGGTGTGAGTTACATTGATATCAATCCAAAAGGACATAATTGCTCTGCCTATCAGGATGGTATGCAGAGATTCTATTCCAGAAAGGAAAAAAACGCTATGGGGAAAGAGCAGATTTAAAAGATTAAGGCTTTGTTGTAGTTGTTAGCAGCAGTACTAGTAAAATCACTTCATAGCACAACTAAGAAATCTAATGCAAATCATTTTAGAATGTCACAGAATAAACACCACACTTTCCCAAATTACTTTTTTGACCTTTAAAGCGGATTTTCTCCTTACTTCCCAGTTAGCATTCATGAATGACTGTGAAGCAGTGGCCCTGCAGAATGTGGGACTCGTCCCCAACAGCAATACTATTTCCTGCTAATAGATCTAGAGAGGCTGGAACAATGACCAGAAAATGAGCCAGGGCAGGATGTAGCTGTAGTGTTGCTCACCACAGGCAGCAGCAATATTTTCCCCACCAAGTGCCACAGACCCACACATCATACTGAAGCCATTGGCTTTGAAGGCTTAGAGTGTATAGAGCTCTTCAGCCCTCAGGTAAACGCTTCTCTAGTCAGTCTTTTTAAGTCTGAGATGTTCAAGGCTGTGGTGGAACATTTGTTTCTTATGTACTGTACTGTATTATAGTCATATGTTCAGTAGTCTTTTATTAATATTGTGTTAAAATTAATTGCAGTAATTGTGCCTGGTCCTGCATATGGGTATGAATAGTCCTAGAGGATCTTTCGTACCACATGCCTCTACCATAGTTCCTATACACACTCATATTTTCAAGTCTACAAATAGCACAGTCGCTAAAGCAAAGGCATCATCTTTTCATTTAATGATGAAAATGTTCAACACTTTCAGCTTCTATAAAGAAAAGAGCTTCCAACAAACTTCTAGCTAAGTTTCAGTCAATGGCCTTATGAGTTTCATGACCTTTCATTCATTTTTGGGCCCAATTCAAGTAGTTGATGTTGGCCTATAAAACCCACTCCTTGCTGAATGTGCACCTCTTTCTTCCTGCTTTACTATGTCTGAGTCTTCTCAAAGAAAATCAGAGGGACCTGAGGAGTATCAAAGAAAGATCCTCAGCTGTGGAATTTTTTTACCCATTGTTTTGACAGACCACGAACCAGGGAACCTTAAAGGAAAGGTCTGTCATTTGTTGCAGTGTTCTGTGAACAGGAGAGTGGGTGGAACAACATTTTTGGAAAACCACAGTCTATGATTTATTATGTTTTGAAAAGCGTACATCTGTTAAAGGTTCACACATCAAATGCATTATATTAATAAAGAAATGTCTTCTCAAGTAAAAACTTTCTTGAAGGAGTACAGTACACTGTGTGGTTTTTTTCTTCTACCCTGACTTCCATGTGTTTCTAGGTCTCTGTTTCTCTAGCTCACTTATTAATGCCACAAAATTCGCATTCTATTTGATGATAAATTCATTGAGGTTAGAAAAATTACTTTCATAATTTACTTACTTCACATAAATTCAAACGCACCAAAATCCAATATGAAGACTGTTTCTTATCTTCACCTGGGGGTCCAGGAAGGACTTCTCTGTTACTGCTTTCAGTCACTTTGTTTCTTGGTTTTCTCCATCATTAATGCAAATGAAGCAACAGATCGTACTTCAGTATAATAATACTGTAAAGGAAAAATGATTGATTGCCTTGTCAGAGGTAATATATGTCCAAGACCCACAGGATATATTTAACTGGTGACATTTATTGATCACAGCTCTGTTGAAATTCATGAGCACTTTTAAATTTAATCTATTGGAAAAACTTTGATTCTCCAGTTTATTTTGCCCACACAACTTAGCTAAGTGTCATTAAAAGCCTCTTTTTGAAAAAGGAGAACAAGAAAAAGGAGAATAAGAAAAAGGAGAACATTAGGAAAGACTTTTTCACCATGAGGGTGACTGAGTGCTGGCACAGGTTGCCCAGAAAGGTTGTGTAGTCTCCATCCTTGGAGGTATTCAAAGCTGTCCAGACAAGGTCCTGGGCAACTGGCTTTAGGTGCCCTTGCTTGAGCAGGGAGGGTTGGACAAGATGACCTCTGGGAGAGCTTTCTTTTTATGACCATATTTGAATCTGCACAGATTTTACCTACTTTCTGTTGAAAAGCTTCTAAATTGCAAGATGAATTAATTAATTTATGCAGCAATTTCACAGTCATTCCACCAGAGTAAAAGACCACCTTGTCAGACAATTAGGTCAACTAGCTGTACCTATCAGCAATTTTAACCAACAGTCAAAAAAATGCTAGGGGAGGCCACACAGAAGTTTATATTTGTGTCTTGTTTTGGTATTTAAGCACTAATATATCCTGGGAAGCCCAGAAAACACCATATGGAATGTATGGGGAGGAGGGAGTAGCTAGTCTTCTGAGATGAATCTTCATGAAATTACATTTCTTGGAAAAATACCAGGGAATGCTTCAAATAAAGCACAGCATATGTGTAAAGATACTGTTGTCTAGACCGCTAAGGATTAGGTGTTCCTTCTTATTTGTTCAAAGCAGTGCTGTCTTCTCTGCAGGATGAAACTCAGTCCCCAATATGCAGTTAGTGGCTGTAAAGAAAACAACTTCCCATGGCATTTATTAGTTGAGCTCATTTTTTGAAAACAAAAGCAAACTAAGCGTGCCAGATATTAACATTATGAGAGCTCATGCTCATTTCTGTGTGTTTGACTTCCCCTAGGCCTCATGTGCATATAACCTGATACCACTGATTTGCAGCGCGTGTACACACTCCATTCTGTTAGCTTGCTAAAAGAATGTTTTTCATAATGTTCAGTAATTAACTGAAACCCAAGCCAAAACAAAAATAATTCTAGAGGAAGTTGTTTTTCTTTGGACTGATGTAGGAAACTTGTGTAGAATTCACAACTCTCTAGCTGACTTACACACAGATCCAACCAACCTAATCACGGAGGCTCAGAGAGAGGATCCAGGTATTCTCACAAGCATAGCATATATCAGACAAAAAGGTTTGGGTTTTTTTATATCTCAACTGCTTAAGAGTGTTATTGGCTCTTGCCCTGCACCTAGCTTTGAGTCTTTGGACTCTGCCTCTCCCCTCCTTTTTTTTTTTTTTTTGCTTGGAAGAAAGTAGATCATAATTTTCTTTGTCGTTGCACAAATCTAAGTACTGCCTCCCACGAAACCGACTAGAATACCATTGCATTGAATGGATGTGCCTCAGGTGAGTCACTATAGACTTCTCCTGACATTTTCCTGATTCTCTATAGTTGGCACTACTCCAGTTCACCAATGTTTATCAGCAGTACCACAAGAAGTTAAATTATTCACAAATCATCTTGAAAACAAAACCCAGAAAAAATACCATGGAGTCTCTAGCCATTTAATGAAGGGACCATCTGAAAACTGTCATCTGAATGTTTTTGCAAATGAGAAATTACCAATTTCTAAACAAGGCTAGCAATTCTACAGAAAGAATTGTCATTAATTAATGCAGTAAAGTAAACATGCTTCCAGCATTCTTTCCCAGAGCCTCCAGCTATGTTTTTTCAGTAAAATTTGTCAAGTCTTCTTTTTTCCTACTGTTAACACAGAAGCTTGGATTCTGATTTCCATCACTGCTCTGCTAAAACAGCAGTTTGTTGAAGCAGTCATTATGGCAAACATTAAGTGGCTTTGTAACAGAAATATAATAGTGAATTAAGCAAATCCTTTAATAAATGCTCAGAGTGGGGTGTCCCAGTTCCAGCAGGGATAGGGTTAATTTCCACAAGAACCTGGGATGGGGGACAGCCATTCTGGGCTGTCACCCCAAACTAGCCAAAGGGGTATTCAACACCACGTGATGCCATGCTCAGTGTACAGATGGAGCATCTCGCCAGGCGACAAGAAGTCGCTGCTAGAGAGCAAACTGAACATTTTGGGTTCTGTTTGGTGAGCAGTTATGCATAAATTGTTTTTGGTTTTTTTTAATATTCTTTTATCAGTATTATTGTTGGGGTTTTTCTTTTCCTTTGCTTTTCTGTTAAACTGTCTTTATCCCAACCCACAACTTTTGCTTTTTTTCTTCCAATTGTCCCCCTCATCCTACTGTGGTGAGAGGAGTGAGTGAGTGGCCATGTGGTTCTTTGTTGCCAGATGGGGCTAAACCATGACATGGGGGTTGCAAGATATGCTCTGTTTGGTTGGTGAAGCTCCTAAAAGCATTCCAGATAAAAAACAGTGTTGTCCAAAGTCTTGGTCTGACAGATTTAGCTTGTGTATGCAATGTGAGCAAGATGATTTTTAAGAGTCAGAATAATCTATACCTAATGAGGCAAGACTGAGTTCAAATTCAGAACTACTCACTATTTTCCCACTAGGCATACACATATAACTGAGTGAACACCAAATGATATAAGATTCAGTATTTTAAGCAACTGAATAATGAAGAAAAGATGATCATAGAACAGACTTTGCAGCTATAGAGAGCTGTGATTGTAAAATAGATGGTTCAATCTGTAGAATTACACTAAAAATATCTGAATGTGGAATTTTCCTTTGCGCACAGGTTACAATAGATGCTAATGATTTAGGAGCTGAGATCTAAGTAAGTTATCACATCATAAGCCTACAGAACTTGTTGTTATTATTAACTGTAAATTTTTGTGAGGTGAGTGGAAGCAAGCAAACTTTTAGTAGCTGAATGACACTTTCAGCTGACATGAATACTTAACAACTTGGTCTCTACTGGGACTTGGAACATGAAGGTGGAATTACTAATTTTGTTTTATAGTACTTGAAAGTTACTTACTCAATTAACTTGTAGACTTAACATTCTAAAAATGGAAAATACTCAGCTCATTCTCAGAGAATGCAGAATAGCAAACTGGCCAGATGCTTGAAGACCCTGGCTTCTATAATTTTCCTATGCCGTATTTTTCCCTACCTCATGCTAGACATATCACATCATTACACAATTTTTTTCACAGCATCCTTTCAAAGTGCATGTGCATCTTTAGCAGTGGGTTCACACTGAACATGATGGAAATAATATTTCTGGAGAAGAGATTGCTGTGGATTTTTCAGTAGTTGTACAATGCGTTCGGTTTATGCCCAACTAAGTTGGTGTTCCTAGTTGAGGACTTTTGTTGGGATTTTTTTTGCCTGATACATTCTTTCAAAAAATTGTGTGACTAGGTTCCTCCTAGAAATCAACCCCTAAAATTCTGTATTATTTAATACATATTTAACTCAGAATTATATAATACATATTTTACTTGAAAGTAACTTTACCACTTGGGTTTTATCCTTAGGTTTAGAATCTGTTATTCAGAATCATACTTAATGAGTAAAAACTGTATACATTTTTGCCAGATTCCTTCTAAAGTAATAGTAATCCAAGGATAGTTTGTTTACATGTAAATTCACAGTTCAGCATGAGAAACAACTGTGACTTTTTAAAGTTTCAGTTTGGCTGCATGTAAAGGATGCATGAATGCATCTGAATATTCAATATATGGACTAGAGGATGAGGTGCCATTTTTGCATTGCTTTTTATTTATGTGAGCAATTTATATGAGAAATGTGGCAAGTAGTATACAAAACAGTGGGTCTGAGCATTGTAAAGCATATTATGCTGATTGTCCTGCCGTAAGTTTGTCTCAGGCTTAGACTAATTCAGGAGGTCAACATTTCTTCCTCATGTGCAACACTCAGCGCTAGGATGTAGCTTCAAGACTGCAGCTATCTGGCACTCTGAATCTGCTTTGGGACAAATAACCCATTTTCACCCCAAGTACACCAGTATGAAGGCTGACAAATAAATCAGTCTATTATACTTTATTTCAGTATCTTATTGAGGACATACTACTGAAAGAGGAAAGCAAAAATGTGAAATGTTTTGCTTGCATTGATTTAGAAAGTGAGGCAAAATACTGGAATTGATGCCAAAAGATTTTGGAGGACTTTGGATATTCGTGTTTAAAATTAGACTAAACACATGTTCTGTAATGTCCTGTAGCACAAGACAAAGTTTACGTATAGCATTTAAGTTCATGATCCAAACATTGGCAATGTGCTTACTAGGTTCAAAAACACCTGTATAGAAATGCAGGCACAAATGAATTCGTATGCAGGCCACATCAGAGAAAGTGACTTTGTGAAACAAAATTGTAAGAACATTTAAGAATACATGACATTTTCACTGGCATTATGGAAAACACCTTTTTTGGAGCACTGTGAGATTTCTGGACATGATTAGTAGACATCTGTCAGAACATTTTGTTCAAATTACTTCTCTTCAGATAATAATCGTATTTAACAAGAGAACAGGAGATTAATAGGTTTGGAATGATGAGACCAAAACCCAAAATTATGCAGTTTTTATTTTGATTAATATTGCCATAAAATATCCTCTTTCCATTTATTGTTTTAGTAGAAAAGTATTTCCAGGATAATATATTTTCTAACTTCTATTAAACACATACTTGTGAGTTTTCAGAAAGCAGAAATAGAACCATTTAACTGAAATGCTTCATATAAAAACTATACCTTTCTTGGTGTCTCCTAAACATCAGATTTTAATCCACTAAACTCTACCTAGTTCTTATGACAGAAAAATGGACAAAATGACTGAATAAAACTGTTAAAAGACCAGGGAGTCAGTCGTGCATTTTGTCCTCTCCCTCTGCCTCTTCCGTAGGCTGTGGGCAGCACCACAACACTGCTGGTTACTGGGGACACAGCCAACTCATTGTCTTTATTCTGACCTCTTAATTGTTCTGTGTACCTGGATTATATTTAAACCTGGCCATTTCTTTCTGCTTATCTTTTCTAAGATACTGCTCTTCTATAAGCTTCCCTACCCTCAAATTAAAACTTCATATCCCACATAAATTTATAAAATATCCTTTTTTTTCCAACATAGACAAATGGAACTTTTCCTTATTAATACTGCTCCTGGACAACTATTGTTAATTCCCATTTTCTTAGACCACTGTAAGTTATCTCTCTTTTGATCCTTTTACTGGCTTTTGTTTCCTTATTCTATTAAATGTAGCCTACGCATCTTCCCTCTGCAGGCCCTTCATGGCCAATCTTCTTTCCCATTGTCATTTTTTCTTTATTGCTGGTAAATCCTATTCCTGCTTCTAATGAGGCCTGCGCTCATCACATGTTAGGTTTGTTTCAAACAGGATGTTAATCCTTCCTTTTTTCATGCTAGTGCTTTTCCATGGGAGGACCTCCCTAAAAGCCAAATCATTGCTTTCTTTTAAGTGTCTCCTTGGGATTTTCCTTTGATAATACCTGCAGAAAACCTGACATCTCCTCAGCCAACAGGGTGATTAATATCAACCTGTTCTTCTCTTAAGCTCTCCTACAACTTATCTTTCATTGCAATACTAAACATTACATATCTATCTTTGGCATAGGATTTGTCTTGTTCTGTTTCTGGTTAACTGGCTATGATCAAGACTCTTTATCATTTCAAAAATAGACAGAAATAAGCAAGGAAACTTTAAACGTGAATGGAATACTGAAACACGCACATTCCCTTCTCCACATAGGGATTTATCAGCATTTGTCCAAGCCTTAGGAGTTTGGTTTTACTTGGGGCCGGAGAAAATTCAATGCTGAGAACTTAACCCAGCAATATCACCTTTGCAGACCTGAAATGAAAGGTTTGTGAGACTAGATTTAAATGACTTGTATTTGCAAGTGCAGACCATGCCAGATCTTATAGGATGGAAGCAGGAGAAATACAAAGAACTAATAATCAAAACAGTATAATAGTTCTATACAGGTATGAGCAAGCCGTCATGTTAACTGTATGGTTTTCTTTTCCCATGCATGTTCCTTATCACTAAAGGAGCCAGATAAGTCACCAGTATTTTTATTTATTGCTGGCGCTTCAGTCATGCCTCATAACCATTTCCCCAAAGAGCAGTTGTATGTGTAGGCAGATTAAATACTAAGCCAATGCACCCGAGTGCCGTAACATTCAACTTCATAAGCATAATATAGTCCAAGTTCCACCATGATGTAATCGCAACATCATTAGAGCCAAAGAAAATAAACGATGTATCAGCTGATACTCTTAGGCCAAAATATATTCAGGAAAAATTCTTCGAAGCCAGACCAGTAATGCAAAATGCTTTCGTTATTTGTAACATGTCAACTAAATATTTGTTCTGCGTCACTACACATGTAAATGTAAATCCACACACTATCAGCTTCTTCACAGTTTTCGCTGGCAATCATGTGATGTTACTTTATGATTTCATTAATTTTACTTATGTGTTCTTCCACTTTGAAAATGATCGTATGGACTAAGTGCAGTGGAAAACAAATATCGTAGACGTGCCAGTAACAATCTGTCTTTACAAGAATCAAGCTAAAGGTAGAATTTTGTCTGTCCTCCCTGCCCCCATTTTTAAAACTCACAAACACATATTTCCTCCCTGGTCTTGCCATCTTATTTGAGTACTCTGTCCATGCTGAGCTTTGGGATAGGGTTCCCTTCTGATTGCTCTCCTTCTTGCCCTGTAACTTTGGTGTTCACAGGTTTCGACAGCAGCTCTGGGAAGTGTCCTCTCAAACATCAAAAGGACTGTATGCCCAGCTAGTTAGAGCACTCGTCAGAGCAGCAGGAGACGTTAATCTGAGTCCCTGGGGAGGGAACTTAGGCTGGGCCTCCCCATACCTTGTGAAGTATGCTAACCATAAGAATATTCATCCTCTCCTCTTCCAGCCATCTTTTATAGGCAAAATGTCCATGGCTATACCCCCATCTCCCATGTGTTTCTCTGCATTTGGTTCTGTCATTGTCCTTTGGATGAGGAAGCTCTGGGGAGGTAGGACACTTTGCCAGTGTGTTGTAGTCGCTACAGTGGGTCAGCTGCCTCAATGCTCAGATCAGGCAAAGAGTACAGACCTTCTGCACAGGGAAAACAGCACCACTTGAGGTACTTTAAAAAGATCTGTGGAAAAAAATGTAGCCATCTGTGGCCTTTAGGCACCTCAGGAAGCTAAGGAGTGTGTTTCTTTATCTTGGAGTTAAGGACATCAATGATAATTTGTGTGCTTACATGCTTTTTTTTTGGATCTTATCCTTGAACACATTACAAAAGCCTGAGATTTGTTTAATCATCTTTTATTTTCTAGTTTCATAATATTTCCAAACAATTTTCTGTTCCTCTGTTCTGCGAAGGTCATCCCAAAAATATTTATCTTGGCTGACAGCAAAATTAAGCAGTGTAGCTGACATCTGTCACAAATTAGTGGACTGAAAAGTTACAAGGAAAAAAAATGGTTATCTGTGACTGGCCCCACTTGAAAAGTCTTCTCGCTTCTTTGTGACACTAGCTGGCTTGTGCCTCTAGCTTTCCAAGTATGTAGTTACTACCAAGAGCCTTCATATGTTTGTGATGTTTTCCAAAATGGTAGCCACCACAAGTCAAAGATGCAAGTCAAATATATTAACCATTTATTGTGGAGCAAAATTTTTTTCCCTTTAACCAAAAAATATTTGTGAATAACACATTCATTATCAAATGGCAATCCTTGAAGAGATCAGAGCAACTTGCACTGGGCATTAATAAGTACACAGAACAAAATAATCCACAGTATGCATTTAAATGCAGGAACATGAGTAATTTTAGTGACCTCAAGGAGTTTATGTAAGTTCTTAAAGACATGCAAACTTGCACTGAGGTCCAAATAAGACAAAACTTACGAGCAACGTTGAAGAACCCTTATTTGCTTCTTTTCCTGTTCTGTTGCTGAGAGAAAAATTGCATTTCAAATTGCTACTTCACAGCTCTTTATTCCTCTTTAGCTTTTCTTAATTTCTGTTTCATAGTTTCTGGGGAAAAGAAATCTTAAAAGAACTCCTTTCATACTATCTTTTATAACAACTCCATGAATTACTACTGGAAAATTGTTCCACTACTCTTATAGACCTATAAAATCTTTAAGTAATCTTTCCTAGAGTGGTAAAGAATGTATTTTTCAGTAAAGTAAGAAAATATAATCTAGGACACACATAGGGATCAGAGCGGTTGGATAAGGGGTTACTGCACTGACTTTAACTATGATTTAAGATCCTTGAAGAAGGGAAAACCTGAAGATGGGGTAGAAGAGTCAACTATGATTCAACAAGAGAGGACAGCACAAAGAATGGAACAGATGAAATGAACATATCGAGGAAATCAAGAGAAGAAAGTTTCAAGGGAAAAAAAATCAGAACAACATTGAAAACTTGAGGTGACCTTTTACTGAAATTGTTTTGAAATTAAGGAAGACCTGTTCTGACTTCTGTTCTTTGAGTTTGGTTTGTAATGGAAGTCATGGTACAGATAGCTAAAAAAGAAGTGTGATTGGAAGTGCTTAAATTACTTTAAGTATTCCACTTCAGTTTTGATAAAAGATAGTTTTTGTGCTATATGTATTAGAACATTATATGGATACTATTTTTACAGATACACTAGCATGGCCCTGAACTGATTCCAAATACAATTGGTAGACATTCTGGATGGGATTAGTTGAATATAGCTTTAGCCATTTAAAAATTAAACATCTAACCCAAACTACTTGTATAGGCTCTGCATACTCTCAGTGCAGCAGACAAATATGTCCAGAGGATGATTCAACCTGTGCTGAGTTTGATGTCCAAGACACGTGAGATCAGTTATCGTTTGGAGATGTCACTGTTTGTCTCGGGCATATAAGCAGAGTCTAAGCATTCACTTTTGGACAGTTAAGTCAGGAGATAAATTCCACTTTCTCAGTCTACATTAACAGACCTTGTAACACTCATCTTTCTTTAAGTGAAAGATTTGTGTGGTTGTCAGTATCTGTTAAGGATTTGTTACAATTACAGAGAAAATACAATGGTTTTAACTTTTCTTTTGTAGACAGTTCAGTAACAGCAATAAAAAGCCATACTGGGAAATTACACAACAAACCACAAACTTCATTAGAAAGAGTTTGCAAAATACCTTCAGACAAGTTGAACAAGTAGGCTAAGAATTCAGCTTTATAATTTTTTAATAATTTATAATACATATTGTGCAAGATTTTTTTTCTAAGAAAACCATTAGCCCTTTTTTCTTCAACTCTAAAATACAACTCTCTGGTAGGTGCTGCATGACACATTACACCTGTCATGTTGGCATGCTCTGTGAGAAAGGACATAAGGTTCCCTTGTTTATTTCTCTCTGCTTTTTGTTATTTAATTTTATTTTTGAATGCTTATTATTACTATTATTTATTTTCCTACTGGAAAAGAACAGTACCCCAACATTGCTTATGAAGTTGCATCTATAAACTGTGGTATGAGCATTGACGTCAGCCTCATTGTTCCATTTATCACTTATAATTGCTCCATTAATACTGGTTGTTCACTCCATGGAATTTTAATAGTTTGGACAATAAAAATAAGCGAAACAGGATCACTTTTGTCCCTCATAGATCTGTCAGCATTTCATTACTTTATATCATCCCAAGAACAAGTCAGCGTAGTATCTTCTCAGCTCCTACTGTGCCAATGCTACTGTACCAGGAGATGGGCTGAGGTCCTGGGCATTTGTTACGTTTATAGAAACTTTTCTATTCCTTTGCCCGGAACATTATGGCAACTCTTACTTAAAAGGTAGATCTCTAACTAGCCTTAAAGAGGGATTCTCACCCAAAAGTTAAATGACAAAATGTCACGCTATCCCACAATGGAGTCTGGCACCTTCTCTTAGACCCTGAAGTGGTTTGTCCTCCTGTGCTGAGAGCTGTTTATTTGTTCACGTCACCCGATAGTTGTCTTCTCAAATGCCTAATAAACAGTTACTACAATGTGAACCAGAGCGCAGGTCCTGTTCCACTCATCAGTTCCCCATTCACTGAGGTGCAGAACTATGTCCCTTTTGCATGCTTTATTGTCATGAAAATTCAGATTCCTGGGGGAACAGGTTCAGAAGGAAAGGTTAAGACAGTGGTGGGTAGTGGAGGATTCCTCTCCCCTCCACAGCCACAATACTCCATCTCTTGCACACCTACTGTCTTAGGTGTAGGATTTCAATCTGTTTATGTAGTGGAAGAGAATAAACCCAAATCTTCCACATATTGTGGGTTTGTTTTCTTTCTGTTTTTTTTTTTTTTTTTTATTGGTGGTTTGGTTTTTTTTAAATACCCAGGACATTTTATAAAACAGAATGGTTTTAAAAGAAAGCAGCAGCCCTTGTTGTGTATTTTAAGGAGAATCTAGGTATGAGTGATCTGTGCTTTAGCAAACTAAAAGAGTTGAGCCCTTAAGGTTCTTAAGCTTTCTAAACAAAGAAATAACTATTATTTTTATTCTGACCACAGTGAGCCAGACGCTGAGGTACCCCAACACTCTTCCACACTTCCTAAGGGATGTGTGAGTTACCTAGGGAGTTTTAGAGTCAGCTTCTGTAGTTTGCCTGCCTGCAAGGTTGGGTAACAACTGGAACAGAGGCTTTTGAGATCACGGTTTTGAATTTATGTCCCCTTTTAGGCCCACAATGTCCTTGAACAACAGTGGAACTCAGAATGTGTGGATACTGCTGGTGTTTCATGAGACCTGTGATGTCAATTTTGTTTTCTTAAGTCCTTCTTCCCTACTGTTACAGGATTTCAAGACAGTTGATATGAATATGCAGCTGTCTTTTTATCTGACAATAAATTATAAACACAAGCATTGCCTGGAATGTTTTAGAAGAATCATAGGAGGACCACAAGTTGCTCAAAAGCCTGCAATTCAAGTAATCTGAGGATGCTGAAAAAAGTTTCCAGAGATGTGTGGTTAATATTCATCATTATGTGCATTTTTTCCAACATGACTAAAAAAGCTTTTGGTCCAGTCTTGCATTCCTGCTCACCTAATCCAAACAATGACACTGTGCAATCAGTCACAGTGAACGAAGTGTGCTTTGTAAGCAGTCAACACTTCTCATTTTCTGAGCCCTGTCCAGGTCCACTCATCATTTATCTGCTAAGAAACATGGCAGTCCCCTTCCTGATTTCTGCTTGCTGTCTCTGCTTTGGAAAACACGTCTTGAAAGTACTCTCTGATAAGTACAGAGCTATCTTTGTCACTGCCAAGTCATTTTTGGGTTTGTATTTCTTTCCTTAAAGATATCTCTATATAAAGATGAATATATAATATTATTGTTTGGGAGAATTGGGTAAACGTGCTATTTATACAGCTTGGCAGAATTATAACAGATGCCAGTGAAAAATGGTCTTAAATTGCCAGTAAGGGACTAGGCAACAGCCAGAGCCAAAGCAGAAGCGCAGCTGAGCAAAAGATGACAGTCAGGACCCTACAGAGTCCAGGGGCTCCCTGGGGGTGGCAGGGGCTGCCCATGGGTGTCCATCAGGGCAGGGTCTGGCAGCCAGGGCCCATGCCCAGGAGCCAGGAGAAGGGCAGCCATTTGAGGCACGGAGGCAACCCCATCCTCAGGCATCGGGCACCTCCCTGGGAATGCTGAGGTTGAGGTTAGGCCAAGATGTGGGCCTGGAGGTGCGGGTTGTGTCAGGATTTGGGCCTGGTGAGGGGAACCAGGGTCAGACATGGCAGCAGAAAGACCCAGCAAGGCTGAGGGTGGAAGCCTCAGTTGAGGCAGTCCCCAGGGAAGGGAGTTCAGCCCTAGCCAGAGCGTTTTCCAGCTCTTCCTTTGGAGCAGCTCCTGCCATGGGCAAGCCAGCCCTGCCTGCCACCGTCTGAAGCCCCAGTAAGGCTGTGCTCAGAACAAGTCCCATGAAGGACTTCTTGAACAGCTAATAGCAATCTTTATATCAACAGGAACATATATAGTATTGCTGCTTCTGCAATGCCTTAGGTAATGGTTGGACTTTATGATCTTAAAGGTCTCTTCCAACCAAAAAGATGCTATGATGCTATGCTATGTGAGGCATTTTATTGACAAGGAGCGAGATAAATTTAGGTACGATGTGCAAGGCAGCGGTTTCACATAGATGAGTGCCATGGGCAGGGTTCCGCAAGCAGTCCTCTGTGGTCAAGCTCCATCTGCAACGCACAGCCACAGTAGCCACTAAATGAGCATGGAAAGGAAAAGGCCACTGGCCACTTAAGATCAACACTCAGGAAGTTCCTGTGCTAGTGGCTCATCTGAAGCTGATACCAATTTGCTGACTGTCTTCCTACTCTGAAGATGCTAGCTGGAGAGCCAGGGTATGCGGGCATGCAGGAAAACCTGGGAACAACTAACTCATTCTGATGGACAGAGGAGGCTGGAGGTAACATACCCCATGTGCCTTTCAATTTTCTCACTAAGTGCTGGCCAAGGCTTCTGAAGGACCTCATTGCTGCTTGGTCCTTAATTTCCTACACCAGCCGTTGCTAACTGCCTTGCGGCATTGGCAATCCATTTGGATAAGGTTTCAGGAGTTAAGGGGAAGATGCCAACATAGGTGCACCTCGCCAATGAAGTCATCTGCATACAAAGCAAAACCAAGTGCCTTTCTTGAGCATTATGGCTCCACTAATGGTACTGTTGAGTACATGAGACTCAACGCGAGAAAGGAAAAAAGTGGAAGTATGCTTCTGAGCTCACCAGGAACTGAGCTCAGAATTCACAGCTCCTGTTCTAGTCTAACGTCTATGAAACTGGGACATCCTACCACATGAGAAGACAAAATCTGAGCTACACCAATGGCACCTACTACTGGATTACAGCAGTCTTTGACTTGGTCAGAAACCAGAAACAACAATCCAGCTACTAGGGAAAAGACATTTTCCCCATGGGTAGCAATGACTACCAGTTTCTGCTACATTCATACCCAAAGGCAGCTGTCATTCCAAAGCTCTTGCCTATCATCAAAACTTAATTTGTGACTGAGAAAAGCAGCAACTGATAGACTGAAAAACAATCTTCTATCTGAAATCAGAGGAGCTATTGCAATCCAGGTGTCACTGTCATTTTCTTATTATCTGAGTGAAAGCAAAACATCTATTCCTTCCACTAATCAACAAAAAGCACATTTGGGAAAAATGAGAATGTTCATAACTTTAACATTCCTTATTCTTGAATTAATTACAATATATTGACTCAACTGTATGCTTGGTAATGTAATATTTTGGTACACATGGAATTATTTACTGCATAAAATAAACTAAAGTAATTCATATTTTTTAGTCAGAGGAAAATACTCTGCATTAGTAATCAGATACACATGCATGAAGAGAAAAGGCTTCTGAGCAACTATTTTTGAGCTCTGGCTTAGTCACAACCTTGCACCTTTTCGAGAAGCAGCTGCTTTCAGAGCATACCTTCCCCTTTCTTCTTTTATTCTGATAAATGCATGTAGCTTGTTAGTTTGTTTTAGAAGTTCTGCAGAACTTAATCCAAAGTGCTTGAGGACCTAGAGTAAATTGCTTCCCTATAGTAAACACACATATCTGTTAACAATAATGTAGAAATCAATTCTTTTTTGTGATAGTTCGATACGTTACTTAGAATTCATGCTGCTATATCCTCACTGTTATTTGCCTGACATCATAATGTATCATAGAATCATAGAATGGTTTGGGTTGGAAGGGACCTTAAATATCACAGAATCATAGAACGGTTAGAGTTGGAAGGGACCTTAAAGATCATCAAGTTCCAAACGCCTTATCATGGGCAGGGACACCTGCCACTAGACCAGGTTGCTCAAAGCCCCATCCAGTCTGGCCTTGAACACTTCCAGGGATGGGGCATCCACAACTTCTCTGGGAAACCTGTTCCAGCATCTCACCACCCTCACAGTAAGGAATTTTTTTCTAGTATCTAATCTAAATCTCCCCTCTTTCAATTTAAAACCATTCCCCCTCATCCTATCACTGCATTCCCTGATAAAGGGTCCCTCCCCATCTCTCCTGAAGGCCCCTTTAGGTACTGGAAGGCTGTTATAAGGTCTCCTCGGAGCCTTCTCTTCTGCAGGCTGAACAACCCCAAGTCTCTCAGCCTGTCTTCATAGGAGAGGTGTTCCAACACTGTGATCATTTTCATGGCGCTCCTCTGGACCCCTTCCAACAGGTCCATGTCCTTCCTGTGCTGAGGACTCCAGAGCTGCACGTGGTACTCCAGGTGGGGTCTCATGAGAGCAGAGTAGAGGGATAGCACCTCCCTGGACCCAGGACATGGTTGGTTTTCTGGGCTGCCAGCTCACATTGCTGGGTTATGTTGAGTTTCTCATCCACCAACACCCCCAAGTCCTTCTCAGCAGGGCTGCTCTTAATCCATTCTCCACCCAACCTCCATTTGTGCTTGGGATTGCTGTGTCCCAGGTGCAGGACCTTGCACTTGTCCTGACCGGACTTCATGAGGTTTGCATGGGCCCACCTCTCAAGCCTGTCCAGGTCCCTCTGGATGGCATCCCTTCCCCCCAACATGTTGACTGTGCCACACAACTTGGTGTCATCAGCAAATTTGCTGAGGGTGCACTCTATCCCACTGTCCATGTCTCTGATAAAGATGTTAAACAGCACTGGTCCCAGTACTGACCCCTGAGGAATGCCACTCATCACTGGTTTCCACTTGGACATTGAGCTATTGAGCACAATCCTCTGAGTGCGACTATCTAGCCAGTTCCTTATCTGCTGAGTGGTCCATCCATCAAATCCATGCCTTTCCAATTTAGAGACCAGGATGTCAAGCGGGAAAGTGCCAAATGCTTTGTATCATTTAAAAGATAAATTAATTCAAAAGGAACACAAATGTTAGTTCAAAGCTGGGGTCTGTGTTGTAATATTCATTCTAATGGAAATGAGTGAGAGCTCATTTCTTACAAGTTTCCAAAAAGCCTTGCTGATTTCTCCCTCCTAGGTGGTAAGCAACCAGTGCTCCAAAGCTCAGCTGTTTCACTCCTTGTTCCCTTTAGAATTCACGAGCTTTCTGGCTAGCGATAAGCTGCCTCTAGGGTTTCTAATTAATAAATGCTGAGACCACAGAATGCAAAGCAATAACCTGGTATGGGTTCATTTTTCTGGTTCAAATGAATCAAAAAAATTTCAGTCATGTAACTTTGTCCTTCCATGTTTAATATTGAATCAACTGTTGCCTGTCTAAATCATTCAAGTTTTATGCCAAAACAAATATCATCTGTCTCCTACAGCTGGCACACTGTTGGCTTAAAAATATAAAGCTGGCATGCAGTCAGTATCCTGTGTCCTGAGTACTTGGGCTGAAATACAATTGATTGTGTGCCCAGGATTGATTTTTCATTGAATATATATGTCTCAGTGATCTGGCAGTACACGGATCTGATATGAGTGACTTGAAAGCCACAGATACTTCTAATCTCTGCCTAGCTCCTTTTTTTCTTTCTTTTTTTTATCTTTTTAATTTTTTTTTTTTCCCCCAGATAGCTGTTGCTTTAGGTTCGAAAGATAAGCTGTAGTTTAATTTATGGACTTGGATTAACCATATAGGAAGTTTCACATTGACTTCATAGGTTCACTTTCTCCTACATAAACAAACGCAGTCATTAGTGATAGCTCTCTGATTCTACTTGAGCTCTTAGAAGCATCTGGCCTTTTACAGTTTCCTGATAGAAGGCAGGCATTTTTGCCTTGGTGTACGGTAACATAACGTGTTATTGTACTGATTTAATTACCCACAAAGCAAAGTAGCCATAAAACATTTGGAGTCTGGTTGGGAAAAAACATGTCTAGGGAAAAGATCAAACAAGAGTTTGTTTTCCCTTTCTTTCTTTTCTTGAAAATTCTTATGGTAAATAAGGCTCAGAAGATTTTACAGTATGAGAAACCTTAATTTGCTATTTCAGTTGCTAACTATATAAGAGACTATGGGATGAGATAATTATATCACCAAAAGAATATAGTAGAACTTTTTTGCAATCTCTATATAAAAACACAAGGGAAATGTGTAATGACATTGTTTCTATTAACTTGCAGAATATGAGAACTAAAGTTCAGGTAGTATAAATGTAATACACAGTACAGCATAAATTAACACACTTGACCTTGAGGCCTGATGAAGTATGTGCATTAATGAAAGCAAACTGCAAAAATATTCAGTCACATGCTGTTAATCTTTTTGGTTTTAGCAATTCTCCTTTCTAATATTATTGCTTAAAAGCAGTGAAGAACCCATGATGTAGCTTATGCCTTTTAACTTGTAACAGTAGAATAGCACTATCAGATTTGGAAAATATTTTGCATTCATATTATAAACATTGCTTGCATTCCTAGCTGGACTAAAATGCATGGCAGTTTGGTCGTTCTTTTATTAACTTTAGCTGTGCACATTTCTGTTTGAAACATGGTGTTTTGACAGTAATTATGATTTTGCCACTAAAGCTGCTTTAGCTAAGTGCTTGGGCATATGTTAAATTTCATGCACATGTGTAGCTTTGTTGAAAACAGTAAATCTAGTCAGGTTGATATTTATTGGCTTGTGTGCTTTCCTGAAGTGGAATAGAATGTGGGAGAAAAAAAAATGAAAAAAAAATATGGAGATCTGGTGTAATTAAACTAACAAAAATTCATCATTCAATGTTACTGTAGTCTATCATGTCATTTAAATACAAACTTCATAGGCAAAAAGCATGAAATATTGTTCATATTGGAGCATCTGCACTCCATGCACTGCTAGCATGCAACATTGGGGTTGAGCATGATAATCATATGTCATATTAAAGAAGAGTGGCTTAAGAAGTGAAGAGAAAAAAGCATGGTCCATTAGAAAGCTGAAGAAGGATGAAGAGAGTTGTAGACGAGAGTTCTGCTCTTAAACTGAATAATGAAATTGTGTGTACACAAGGGCACACAGTACAGCAGAGTGAAAAACAGTTGGTGTTTCTCCTTTCTGTAATTAAATACTACAAGATAAAAAGTTCTGGAGAAATTTATGAGCAGACCTACATAAACAGCAGAAAAGAACAAACGCTACTTCCTGGGTTCTCTTTTTGTTGCCATATCTTCTTCTCTGGAAGACAGATGGACTGGAAAGGTGTGGGATCTCAGGATTGTCTGTAGGGTATGGGGGATGAGAAATCCTGTGATGTTCAAGTATCATAGCGATTCTGAATAGTTGTACAAAAAAACACCTTTAGCCTGGATACAGACAGATTTTATAGACAGCACAGAGCTATAGGAATAACAAAATTCATCAAGCTCCTCTGTGGTCTTATAGGCAGCAGAAATGTGGCATTGGTGATGGCAGCATGCTCCAATTTTACAGTTTATTTAAAAGCAGGGCTGGGAGAGGACTGTTGTGAATGCAGGCTGCATCTGAAGTTTCAATCCTTTGAGAGAGGAATGAGGAGTTTTCGGTCACCACTCTGAGACGCTTCTCTGTTTTGTACCTTTGCCTTTCTCACCTGTCCCTGTGCTTGGCTTAGATGGGAAGAGAGATGGCCACGTGGCAGTGAGAAGTTTTACCATAGCACTGCTCACCCCACTGGCCTCACCACTGCTACTCCACTTCCAGTGGTGTGTTCCTTCTGCAAACTCAGAGTGAGGAGGTGAGGAGGTTCCTCAATGCAACTTACAGTAGAGTAAAAAAACACAACCAAAGCAAACACAAAACCCAACTTGGTTTTTAAAGCAATTCCACTACTTAGACATACGTGATTTAGGAAATCGGTTTGCCCTCTGGAGATTCTCAGAGATTAGGTTTCCCTTCCAAACCCGGTGCTGACTGCAGGGCAGTTTGCAGAGAAGACGCATTCCTTCTCTAGGAAAACTCAGTAGCTTTAATATGCAGCCAGAGCCGGACAAAGCAAAAGCAGGTGCTCTGCACTAGAGGAACGAGGTGGGGGGAGATGGTGATTTATGTTTAGAAAGGTTAAATGTTTTTTTCCAGACTTAGGAATGTTCTTTTTTTTTTGTATTTTTAGTAAAAGGTTTCTGAGGGGAAAAAAACTGTGGTTTCAAGAGGATTTTTTCCCCAAGACATAGTACAGTTGTGCAAGAAATCTTTATTTTGTCTCTCCAAAATTTACTTCTCAAAACTGGAAATACTTGCTTTTTGTTTCTTCACTTTACTCACTTTATGACACCATTCATATTCCCCTTATTTCTTGGTAAGCACATGAGGGAAGCCACAGGCACTGTACTGCTGACTTGGGCATTTTAGCAATGTGTAAGTATAGTGGCCCTGATCTACATGGGTATTTGATGTATGTGGCTATTGCTGTGAAAAGCTGCATTTAATTACTTTTTTCCCCTCAAACATAAGGACTCTATTTTTATCTTTTTTTAAACAATAACAAATTCCACAAGCAGGTCTCAATTAATTTGTATTTATTTTATCTTTTATTATGTATCCATGCATACATACACAAAACCTCCCTCCCTCCCTCCCACTCTGCCTCATTTTCAAGCTAGGCTAACATTTTAAGAAAAATATTTTATAAAAGACTAACCCCATTATTAAGACATGCACTTACCCTCTGCATAACTGCCACCCAGTATAATCTAGGATAGTTGTGAGGGAGAGTTCTGCATCCCTTTTAAGCATGTTTATTTATTCTATTGAATTGTTTCGTTTATTGATTCATATAAACCACAGAAATGTTCTCAGAAACAGCTACTGCCCCCTGCTTTCCACTGAAGCAGTTATTTTCCGTTCCCTCATGAACTGTTGAAGAAGAGAAACAGTTTGAAAAGAAGCAATAAGAATCTCTCTACTCTCTTCCCCAAAGCCCTAGGAACTGGATCTCTTAATACAGCAGATAAAAAAACCTAAACTAGTAAGTTAAATACATCTGTGGGGAAATTTAAGGTGGCATATAGTGACCATTTCTTTTGCATGAAAGATTCTTTTGGTTCTAGAGGCACTTCCTATTATTACAATAAAGACTATGTCTGTCTATCGATCGTACCTAGAACTGGAGGACCTCTGTAAGTCCACCTTTCCACATCTAAGTGGTAAAATCGATCCATGTTTTTCCTCTGTCCTTTCCACTGGAATTTATAAAAAGCGCTGCTACCATGTAATTACTAAATACCAGGCTATGCTGTTCACCTGGTAGAAAGTATCTTCTGTAGCATAGTAATGTCCCTAGCACCATGCTGAGAAACTCTTTGCTGGTAATTCTTCAAATAGGATACAGTCACTTATTTAACTGTCTTCCATTGAACCCTCTTTCTCTGTTTCATCACTGTTTGTTGCTTGTGGCTTATCTGAATTATATGGTCAACAGTATGACACATGGCACATGAGGAGGTTGGCTTCTGTTGAGAGTAAGGTCTATGAAACAACATAGAATCATAGAATCGTCTAGGTTGGAAGGGACCTTAAAGATCATCTAGTCTAACCATCAACCTAACCTGGCAAAAAAATAAATAAGAAATAGGGAATAAAAATTACTAAACCATATTCCTGAGGACCATGTCTACCCGTCTTTTGAACACCTCCAGGGATGGTGCTTCAGTCACTTCCCTGGGCAGCCTATTCCAATGCTTGATAACCCTTTAAGTGAAGAAATGTTTCCTAATATCCAATCTAAACCTCGCCTGGTGCAACTTGAGGCCATTGCCCCTTGTCCTATCTCCTGTGACCTGGGAGACGAGACCGACCCCCGCCTCTCTACACCCACCCTTCAGGTACTTATAGAGCGCGATAAGGTCTCCCCTCAGCCTCCTTTTCTCCAGACTGAACAACCCCAGCTCCTTCAGCCTCTCCTCATAAGACTTACTCTCCAGACCCCTCACCAGCTTCGT
>JAOXNO010000024.1:46013777-46023932 GCA_028565335.1 Limnodromus scolopaceus
ATAGACTTATTCTCTAGGAGCTAGTCATTCTGGCTGTATTGAGTTGATTAAAAAAAAGAAGTCCAATTGCCAGTTACTTTTGAATGTGGGAGCCAATGGCATTTTACTATGATTTTGGATGTTTGAAAGAATAAATAAAGATATATGGCCAGCTTCATGTAAAAAGGTCTTCAATTCTGTTTGGATACACAGGGTGATAGTTGGATACCTCTCCTTGCCATCCTGAAGTACATCAATCTGCCATAGTAATTCTGGGGCCTGAAGGAAGAAAGAAGCTGAACAGCATCTAATATAACAAGGTATTTATATAATTTAACAAAATTATTTATCAGAGTTACACTATTCACTTTGAAAGAAAAATCTGGTTGAATTTTTCTCTCTCAGTACTGAGAGCACTCAAGAAATTTAGTAGGAAAGCTAGGACAAAAATATGTTCTCTTCTTATTTTCTATATGGGCATTTCTTATTCAAGCCTATAGCCTTACTTACACAGCAAGTTCCATTTCAGCCAGAGACAAGAATATTTATGTGTACGCAGAGCCATCAACACCTCCTCTTGATAAGTGTAACAGATGTAACAGTACATAATTAAAATTATTTAGATTTTGGGGGCATCTTCCACCTCAAAATGAAAAAAACACCCTCAGGCATGACTAATCTATGAAATAAATGGTTCCATGAGGGAAGTAAAAAATATTACAGATATGACAGAAAGGAGCAGATCTTGACAAACAATAAGATTTTTAATGAAAAAGGTGGGATTTTTTTCCTAATTTTCTTTCAGATTGTAACATACAAATTCAGCAGTGTTGTTTGTTCTAGAATTTTTTCATTAGGACAAGAAATTTATTTTTTCTTGAGAGCAGGATCAAGAAAATAATAAAATGTTATTTCTGAGTAGAATTTAAACTCTTCTGGTGTTATGTATATCAAGTGTTTACCATTTATTTTCCCTAGAATATTTTCAACATAGATTCATCGTAGATACAAACCTGTTGTAAGTAGAGCATAGTAACTGTTGTAGTAATAGTTGTAAGTGAGGGATCTTCACTGTGGGTGGCTGAAGAGTTAGTAATGCAGAGAGGGCCCACAATGGGCTCTTCTCAACTCAGCTACATTCAGTAGTTGTATGAACCCGAAACAATAAACTAAAACTGCTGAGGTTTTCAGATCGCAAAAAAATTGAGGTGGTCTCCCTTAAAAACACGTATTTTAATTCAATGAAATGTGAGAGCATAAGCACTAAAAAAAGCAAAAATATAAGAAAACGAAAATGGAATAAAGGTTACTGAAAAAGAATGAGAATATCTGAGCAGGAAGAAAAGCCCAGACTCCCAGACTCAGACATGCTCAAAATTTACATCATCAAATAATCTATGAATCAGGGCTCTGAAGGAACTGGCATAGGAGGTTCCAAATCCAGTAGCAAGTAATTTGAGTGAATATGTCTCATCTGGGACAGATAAGGGGAAAGATATGGGACAGATCTGGGCAAGTTAATATACATGTATTTCATAAAGGAGAAGAGAAAGCAAATCATATCTCAATAATGCTCAAAGACTTTAGACCAAATACTGCATCAAAAAATAAGTGAAGATAGGGAGAAAAACTGGATAAAAGCAAGATGGATTTACCAAAGGAAGCTCAGGGTGCCTTTTATGCTAAGATAGACCTTGTAGAGAAGGAAAATGCAAAATATCTAATTCTGTCGTTAGCAAAACGCTAAGCCCAGTGGCAAATGGAGAATTACTAGTTAAACTGCAGGAAATGATGAGTGCTAGAATAGCTGAACTTTTGAAAGAAGAGCCATCCAGGCTGGTAGATAGGTAGCTAGGAAGCTGCCTTGAGAGTGACATTGTCTGAGGGTTATTATTAACCTGGGTTCTAGAAGTTTTCTGAATGGAGTTTGATAAATACGCAAGAGATTAGACCTGTAAGTGGATATCTAGATTTGAATCCCAATTTTCTATATTTTTAAGTGACTGTTAAATGTCACTTTCATTGAGGATTTGGGGCAGGAGAGTGAGGAATAACAGTAAGCACGATTCAAATTAAGTGAAGAATTGCTGGTTTGCTTTTTTTAGTTTTGAGAAAAATGTATTAAGTCCAAATGAAAAGACAAATGAAAGGCATTCTGCTGTATTTGAACAAGGGGTGTATGATGACAGGATTAACATATATTTTATGATTAACCAAAACAAATAGAAGTCACACATTTTTACCCAAGCTGGGTCTGAAATTCAGCATCTCTAATCTAGCATAACGCAAGTAGCTTCCAGGGATACCGTAGTGAGGGACACGTCTTCGAACAGTCACACACTTATGCTCACAGAAATGCATTAACAGAACACCATGCAAACCTCAGCGACACATAGGCATCCGCCACCAGTGAAAACAGACTCATCCCCACCTCTGCAAAAAATTTACCGAATTGCAAAAGTGCCACATCTATCAACTTTACTACTTCTTTTTTCCTCAGTGCTGTGAACCATGCAAATTACCATGCAAATTTAAGATGCATTATGTAGTTAGCTGAGGGAAAAATAAGAGAGTTTCTGATCAGCAGAGCTTTTCTTGAAGTAGAACCAGCCTTGTTCTTGTGTGGTTTCCCAGAAGTGAATCTTCTCAAAATGTAAAATAACCAACTAAATGAATGCAAGACAATAATAAATATTAATGTCCCTCTTCATTTGATGAATATCAGTCCATTCCTGTGCACCCATTTCCAGCATATCATTGTGAGCATTCATGGAAAGGAAAATTAAGAAATGTTAAGAAAATAGTGTCGCTAGGGAGAAATGCAGTTAATTGTTGTAAGGTAAGTAAATAAGCATGACTATTAATATCAGTAAACCATACATAGGTTGAATTATATCACTATTGATTAGCTTAGAATTTTTATTGCCAGAAATTATGGATCAAAATAGGAAGAGCATGTTTTGTAGGCAGGGGAACGAATTACAGTTTCCTTACAGTCTTTTGACTGATATGAAGCCAATTAGTTCTTGACTAGAGTGAAATCTAGAACTAATTACAAATAAATAAATGACTAAGAAGCTAATAACTTGCAAGAAGTGGCAAGTCTGCAAAAAATGTGTGTGGAAATACATTTTTGTTTCTGGTGTATGCTCTAATAGATCTTTTTCCCGTTGCTCTAGTTTCCCCAGCATTTCATTATATAACTATATCAAATTGACTAGTCTATGGTTATCACCAGAGCAAATTTCTCCCTGTTTGCTTTTCAAGTGTACCAGAGACAGCCACAATGAAACAAGGAACATAGCAACAAAAGTGATTTTTTTCACCTTTGAACTATTTCAGTGGGGTTTTTGAAATGATTTAATTCTATGTGGATGATGGCTTTCAGAGCCATTTCAGAGCAAAATGGATGCTTATAAGGATGGATACTTTACAAGGTCCCACATTTAATATGTAAGCCCAAGTGTTTGTTTGGGAAGTGATGGTGTGCTGACTGGGGAGCTGAAATGCTGCCATGTGACTCCTCTGACCATTCACAACCAAGCAAGATGACTTGGTTTCTAAATATTCATCAACAATGCAAATAACGGCTACATGAGCACATTATATTACGTACTCAAATAATTAATGTGCTAGAGGAAGCTGTGGTCTGTGTGTGGATGTTCTTATGAGGGGAAAAAGAGGCAAAACACACATTAGAGTGAAAAAAAAAATATGGGAATTATTTGTTCAGCTTTAATCATCATAATCATTATCAGGCCACAGCTGAATGACGCTCTTTCTCCCAGTTAGAGACCCATAGCCAGCTGTAGTAGTTTCATGAATTGCTTTCTTTCATCTCTTCACTTCATCCTGTGGGATCCATGACTCCATCTGTGGGAGTTTTGAACATATGGAGAGATATCAAACCCCCAGACCGTTCTCTGTGGCCTTTCAAACTTCTTGCAATCAATTTCAATCCTTTGAGTATGGGTTTTTGTGCCTTGTTGGGGCTTTCATCCGTTCTGTTTCTCTCCCCAGTTCTGCCCCTTGATCTCTTCAGACTCTGTGAATCTTGTGTTTCAGGGACACACTGTACCTGGTGAGACTGTACTTTGCTGTCAGTCAGCCACCCTGATGTATCTATAGAAAAATGGAGAACAAGGGGAAGGTTGCAGATGACCAAGCTCTTGCCAAGAGGAAGGAGACAGCATGGCAGAGGCAGCACTCCCAGGCATGGGGCTGCACAACTGTCCAGGAGAGGGACTCCCGTCCTCTGTTTGCACCCAAAGTCCCTGCAGGATGGGTTCCCACAGCCACTAACACATGCAGCAGTGGGAATAACCCACACTCCATGGCGCTTGTGCGGGTAAGGCACACACACCTTGCACGATTCTGGTGAAACACAAACATGGGTCTCATTGCAATAAAAAAAAATCCTTTTGGACTGAGACTGTTCAAACATCTGCTACAACTTGTTAAGTCCTTGGTAAGCATTTAGGATTTAATTTCACTGAAATAAGTGAAAAGAAGCTAAGCCCGAGCCTTCAAAGGCAGTTTGGCTCTTACCTCCTATGGAAATGAATGGCGTCTGGTCTCCTGAACAACTTTTATCATCTGGATGAACCACTGAAGTTCTCATTTTTTTCTGTTCACTTGCTCCTCAACTAAAACTACTATCAACTTCAGTATGTTTTACTTCTAAAACAGAACTGAATCCAAACCATCTACTAAAAGCTTTGAGATTTGGGCTGGTTTTTGACATATGTAAATACAACGGACCAAATTCCATTTGACATACAGAAAGCACAATATTGTGATATAAAATAAAATTTTAATATTACAGCCTGGGTAGTAAGAATAATCTTAGCTGTTTAAAAGTCAGCGCAGTACTGACGTATTCTTTGTGTTATAAGTGAAAATATCAATACCTTTGTTATAGAATGTGAGACTACGTTAAAAAGTTGTAATAAAAGCAGATCATTGGTAATAAATCTGTTCTGAATCTAGTAAAAGGGTTTTTTTGGAACCCAGAGCAACAACGTGGGATTTACTGAACATTTTCAGTGCTCATTTACATTGCACTTTGTAGGGGAATGTTCCTTTTCGTAGGCTGAAAATATTTGGCAGCTCTATCATGTTCAGCAGCTCACATGTGGGGAAAGAATACAAAAATTCTGTAAAATATTGAAGGACACATTTAACAGTCTGTAGATGGATATTTGTTTTGTCATATTGTCCTGGTTTGAGGACACATATATACATACTGTAAGGAGAGGGAAGAAACTGTTTCCAGATTAAAGTTTCCGACTGCGAGTTAGAAGCCTAGGGCTCCACTTCCAGCTCTTTCCATAAGTTATTGTGTGACACCGGTTAAATCATGTAGGAACCAATTTGGCAAAACACTTAAACATGTGCTTAGTTTTAAACTCAAAGTCCTCCTGCCAATGCCACTGAACAAACTCTTGTGTATAAGCATTTTCTTGACTAAAGGCGAAGTTTGTAAACGGTGGTAGCAAGATTTACCTCTTTGACAAGATTATTGTAAAAGTATACCAGCTGTACTTGTACAGCCCTTGGCCAATAATTTCCAATACCTGGAAATTATTTAAAGAAGATTGAATATAAAACACTTGTCCCACTATATCAAAGAATAGAAAACTAAGTACCTAGTTATGACGCCCATTTTTTTCTGACTACTTCTGACTACCAGAAATTAAACTAAAGCATACATAAAGCTCTGTCAAAAATAACTCTTCATCATAGATGAATTCACTGCTCCTTGTGTAATCTATTCCAGTATTCAAAATCTGCATTTAGCTGGAGTACTCACAACATGTTGTCTGAGGAACCACCCAGGTCTTTCTCCCTGTCACTACAACCTCATTCAGAAAACTGAATGGCTGAGATACACGCTAATCTGAAGCCATCTGTTTCAGATTTGGAACCCAGATACAATGAACTATGAAAATCAAACCTCACCATAAAAAGAAAAAAATGCATTGCTATATCTCATGTATTTGTTTGGAATTTAAAAAAAAAAAAAAAAAAAAGGGGCAATAAAACTCCAACAAACTAGCAAAAAAGTGTCATCTCCATTTTACCACTGAGTTTCACAGATCTTACATTAGTAGAAATATAGAATATAAATCCACAGATGTTCCAGTAGCCCTTACAAAGTAAACTTGGAGATTCATGGATTTCAAGGCTTTTGAGCCTTGTTAAAATATTCAATCTAACCCATGTAAGAGAGGCTTGGAGTCTTACCTTACTGCTGTTGTACTGGTATCAGTAATCAGCTGCCCATAAAAGGTCAGCCGTTCCAGGGACAACACTTTGAGCTTGTGAAAATGATTACATTTATCAGATTAACTTTGTTGACATTGTATGGGAAATCAAAACATTATGCTGCAGTTACTATTATTTTTTTTAACCTGGATTACAGAATGAAGTTGATGCTTGCTGTGTAAGGTAGTTCATGACCTGTACAATCAACTCTGGAGAACCATTTTGGACCAGCCTTTTGCTGCTCATACGGCTGTCTTCTAGTTCTGGTATGCTTATGTAGAAGTTAAAAAAAGATTATTTACTGTATGAACCAATGCTCACAGAGTTGTTATTCTCAGTGCATAATAAGTGCAATAATAATAATTTCCCACAAAGTAGCGATTATAGACATTTAAAGGGTCTTTGTGGGAATATTGCTCTTACATGGTGACTTCATAGGCTATCATAATGCATCTGATATTCACTGATGTTGGAAACCGTAAGACATGGGGAGATACTGCCTCAAAGAATAAAAGACTAGACGCAGACACAGAAAAACTGAGTAGCAGTCCTAAATCATTAGTTTGTTGTGTAAGCTCTGCAACTTTCTTTCCTCTCTATTCCTCTGCCTGTAGTAAATATGTAACAACAGATGAAAAAGGCATTATTAGAGATAATCCTTGACATTAATAAACATGATGATTTATTGTTGCCTCTTCTTATATCAAGTTTGGTAATTCCTAAGAATGAAGAAGGATGATGAAAATACAATAAGTGTAACCATCTAACTTCAGGAATTCCCATGAAATGTGCAACCACAATGTGATGCTTTCAGACATTGAAAATGGGAATTATCCATGTAATTCTTCACTCACACACATAAAAGTTGCGACATAATGTCCATTATTTTATGAATGTGTAGCCTTCAGTAAAAATAATATAAAGTGTATATACAATCTATGACATAATTAAAAAGCTCTTGTGGCATGCATGAAACTAAACTTTCTCTTGTCTTCTGACTCTACTGAAATTGCTGTGAAAAATTCTTCATGTCTGTGCGGCAGCATTTCAGAAAGAATGTTTATCAGCACCAGGAGAGAATCCAGGCCTGCAGGATAAGACCTGAAGGACTCCTAATCATATTTGTGTAATTAGATCCATTTCAATTAGTGAGGATGCTTTTGTGAGAAAAGAAAAAAAAGTCGATGAGGATTTCACCCAGCAAAAGTCATGGAATTTGTTCTCTGGCATCATGCCACAGTAGCTTCAATTTTATCAAAAAAGCAGTAAAAAAAAATTTCTAGTGTGTATTGTGTATTCCACTTCCTTGGTGGGATTTCTTCTAGTATAGGAGAGTTCAAGCCTTGTCCCAAACTAAGCTAAGTCAGAATGTCAGTGATAAACTCGGGCAAAACCAATGATTATTTGATGGAGCTCCAGCAAATCACAGTTCTTTCTGAGAACCAGAATCCATACCAGAATCCCGCCATTCCCAGTAATCTTCAGTAATGCTCACATGATCCAAAATGGAAATCCCCTAGGGCTGGTGCAAAATGGAAAAAAAAATGCAAAGCCCCAAACAGTAGACTGAAAAAGGCAAAGGGAGGTGGCTTAAAGTAATGAGAAGTTGAGGACCTGTGCTCATGCCTGATGTGTCAATCTGAAGCAAAATGCAATGAAAGGTAAAACACCACAGAAAACCATTAGTATGAGAACTATGGTTACCTCACTAGTGTTCCTAAGTGTTAGTAAATATGACTTTATTATCTCTCTAATTACCACTTGTCACTTTCACCTTGTACTAAAAAAACAGGTAGATTGAGAACGGGAATGCAATCCCAATGTTTGCGTGTGTACATTGGCTGGCTGGGGAAAGCAGAGTGTGCGTCCGTTCCTGTGAGCCATTCCATCAGGAATCTTGGAAAGGAGAGGATGTTTACCTCTTCCAAGGTGGCCTGGGGAAAGTGAGCAGTGAGCATTTTCATAGTTGTGGAAAGAAGAGAAGCAAATCTGTCTTCTCAAAGGTCGTCATCCTGTATATAAATCACTCCACTTGAAACAATATGTTATCAAGCCTTCATTCCTGCAACGCCCACAGAGATGGAAAGAAGAGTTTTGTTCTGAGGTAGCTGGTTAAAAGCAGTCACAATAAAATTTGTCTCTTTGCTTTGCACTGTCTTTTTACTGATTTAAAAATTTCCACTGTAAAAAATGTCCTCATATGAATGTACCAGTAGTAAACTGCACTGCGTCAGAGGTACCTTCTAGGTCTCTTAAACACTTCTCTGCCCTCTCTTCTCCAGCTGTAAACCCAGAGCAGCTTCCTGACGAGAGTTGTGCCAGTGCTGTTCGAAGTCTTGTGGAAAACACACCGTACAACTACATATATAGATATAAAGACTAAGTCTTAATATAGTGGGGAGAATGAGTAAACTCAGTAGAATTTGAGGTTTTGTGAACTTCATTAGCTATTTTTTAAAATTCTTGAGGTTTCGCAAAACTGAAAACCAAATGTCTTCTGAAGACAAAAAAGCTCTCTCCCTCCTAGCTTGGCTCAGTCCCCTGGACCCTGTGAGAAAGGGGAAGGCTCCTTGGCTCCCACCACCCTGCAAGGCCAAGGCCAGCCAAGTTGGAAGGAGCTTCCATGGCAAAAGGAAAGGCAGCGATGCTTGCGTTGGCATTTTCTGCTCTAGTGACAGATTGAGTCTTTCAAAGTCTTCCGAGTTCTGAAACATCAACACCTTTTTCTACTGGAATTTCAAATTGCGATGAGCAAAGCTGATGACTTCCTATGCTGTTTTTTCTTTAACATTTGTGGTGTTTAACATCTTTTTTAAAAACTTTTTTGGTGTTTATCCACCTATACATTTGACAGGACTCCATTCCTTGGATTCTTCAGGCATCTCAGCCAAATCCATGCGTTTTTGCATCAGCTGCAGGATCTTTCCACAGATACTCTGCAACCCCAGTTTGGGCCTCAGCAGTAGGGATCCTGGTCTTCTCGTTTGACTTTTGAAATGTTTCAGCATGTCAGGGCAGGTCCTGTGGACCCACCATGGGATTCCATTCTCCTGCTCCACATGTAGCATGGTGCCTTCAGCCTCGCTGGCTGCTCCTCAGCAGGGTGACCCACTAGTCTACGTGCTGGGACTGGACCCTTTGGTGTGGAGACACTTTCCAGTCCTCCCAACGAGACTGGCAGTGGCATAAGAGAGAGGTTTCTTGTCTGCTGCTTTCATTAGCCCGAGGCAAGGCTCCCTCCACCAGGAGCTGCCTGCGCAAGCCCACCGTGCCTTCTCTGAGATCTAAGGGGATGGTGCTGCATCCCATGGAGGAAAGAGGGAAAGAGGGACAGGGGTGCTGGGGCTCACTTGAGAAGCTGCTCCAATAAGCACTTTACAAACGGCGGGAGGGGAAGGTGACTGGCATCTCTCCTTTTGGAAAAAAAAAAAAAAAAAAAAAAAGAGGATAAAAATGAGAGGACTAGGACCTCGGGAAGGCTGAATTTTGCTGCAGTGGCGGCAGGACTGCGGAGTGCACTCTCCCTCAGCCGACAGGGCTTCGCGAAACCCCCAGCCAAGCCGGGCCGGGGGGCCCGGTGCCGCTCTCCCCGTCTCCGCGGGGACCGGGCTCGGGACGCCCCGGCGGCGAGTGACGGCCGCGCAGGGAGCCCCGCTGCCGGGCCCTGGCGCCGCCTCCCGGGGGCTCCGCCGCGCCGGGCGGGCCTCCCCCCGTTCCCCCGCGACACCCAGGCAAGGCAAGGGGCACGACGAGCGGCTCTCCGCTACGTCTCCCCACCCCTCCGCGCCGCTCCGCGCCCTGGGGGGAGGCCCCGGCTGCCCGCACCGCCTCCCGCACCGCCCGCGGAGGGCGGTGGGGCGGTGCAGGGGAGGGCCGGCCCCGGGATGGCCTGGCAGGTAAGCGAACGCG
>JAOXNO010000024.1:46024020-46062308 GCA_028565335.1 Limnodromus scolopaceus
AGCGGGGGCCCGGCCCGCAGCCCATAAAAGCGGCGGCGCGGGGCGCGGGGCCGCGGAGGGACTTGCGACGGCGGCGGGGACCTGCGATCTGCTCCTCACCGGCACCGCCACGGCAGAGCCTCAGCGCGCCGCCGGCTCCCCCCATGCCAGGTGAGGCGCCGTGCCCCGCCGTGAAGCCCCCGCCGGGGCAGGGGGAGGCGGCGGCGGCTGGGGGCTGCTCCGACCGGAGCTCGGCGTGGAGCAGCCGGGTGGGCGCTCCTCGCTGCCTTTCCTCCGCCGGTACTCGGGGTGAGAGATGCCCTGGGGACGGCTCGGCGGAGGCGGGTGTGCGGCACCTGCCCGGTGCCCCGTCGGGGCTGTGCCGGAGCCGTTCCGGCAGAGTCCCGCTGCGGAGGCGGTGGGTCTAGGGGATAAGACGGGCTTCCCGGAGTCTGCCGGTAATTGGTGTTAACGGTGGTACCTCGGGGTGACAGGTGATGAGGCAACAAGACAATATCGGCAATAGAAGGTGGCATCCCTGAGTCCTTCCAACCAAGCGTGGAGTTAGCAGAGCGTTTGAAGGGATGTGGCTGTATGCAGGGAAAGGAACGTCCACGCATTCCCGTGGACGCAGTGTGCGCCATTCATTGCGAGTGCGAGCGCATATGGGAATGCAATTATGTGGCTTAGAACTGCACAGTGGTGGAGGGCAAAAATAGCACCACGTCGAAAGTTTATTTGTCCAGCTATGGGATCAGAGAGGATTGTAAGAACGGGAAAATTATATATATATATACACACATACAAGAAAGAGAGAGGATTTTGTATGATGACACTGAAAAAGGTACTGAAAAGTATCTCTTATTAGTCAGACCCAGTGTCTACTGAGATTCCGTTATCCTGCACAGAATTTCAGTTGAACATTGTGCTCTGAAGTAAAGATGCCACTACTAAGATGCTGTGTCTCCTGCAGTGTCATGTGGTCCCTATGCCAGCTGCTGAATAATTATGGACAAAATAATAGCGTGTATTTTCTGAATGTCTTCACTTTTTATTATTAGAGACATTTGCATAAAAAGGAGTTTTATTGTCAAGAATTCCTACTCCCTTCACTTGATGTCATATTTTACTTCTGGCATCAAGAATAACCCCAGAATAGGTATTACATGAATCAGACAAAAGTATATGTATAGTTGGTTATAATGAAAGTTCTGTTTATGGCATTTCATGAGGTAAATTCAAATATTTGTAGTTCATAAATATTGTTTCCCTAATACTACTTTTTGATTTATTCTTAGGAGTTATGCTGCAGAGGAGTGGGCTGTTCTGGCTTGCTGTGTTGATAACCCTGTGGGTTTCCTCAAGTGCTCAGGGTAAGTTCTAACATCTCTTAACTAGGTACAGAGTAACTCCCAAGGCTAAAAGTTGGTGTAAAACATTGGTTTACCTGAGCTAAAGTGGGCAAAGTAATCATATGATTTTTTTACAAGTGCCTGCAATAGTAGTTGCTGAAGTTTTTATTCAGTAGATACATCTTACTACTATTAAATGAAGATTCCTGGATAAGTATTGAAAAATTGTTTTCACTAGAAATTGTTGATGAAAATGTATATAATCTCAGAAATAACTTCTATTATGCTTTCCTCTGCAGTGGTAAAAGTAAAATAAACAGAATCATTGAGTGGGGTGAAAATTTGAAAAAGATAGAGGTAAAGAAATAGACCTCTACAGACCAAATATAAATAGCATGTAAATTGGCACAGTGCCAATTACATCTGACTTCTTGGCCTGAATCTTTAAAAAGCAAGTCTCTTGCTTCCTGTTGTCATGTGGCCACATGGCTTCTCATAATTTGATTTTTATTAGCTGGCAGTCAAAATATAGATATTGGTTCAATTTCCTTATATTTATATATATATAAAAATATTCAATGATTACATTACTATGGTGCATCCATGCATAAGCATATACATGAACTCCGTACTCCATACAAACAGCATGTACCTATATACAAGTGTATATTATATAGTGCTATAAAATGTATAGCCATATGTCTAGTTATAGAATCAAACATATTTATATCTACACAGAGAGAAGGGGAGAATTATCATGTAAATGAATGTGACAGGTGGAAAATACGATTCACTTGCATGCTAGTAGGAGCAGTTCTGTTTGTGGAAGTAGGAAAGTACTGGGTTTACTCTACTGATCTTCACGTCTGTCTCATAATTGCAGCTACTAAGTGTACTCTGCAGAGTTGTGTTTCTTTTTGTAGACACATAGTCACACACTGTTAACTTTTTCAGATGGTGACAAGGAAGAGGAGACTGCCTTTGATTTACTCCAAATCAGTAACATAAACCGAAAGACAATTGGAGCAAAAGTGTTTCGGGGTCCAGACCCCACTATCCCAGCTTATCGTTTCATTCGGTTTGACCATATACCTCCGTGTAAACCAGAGAAATTAAAAAAGATTGTCAAACTCATACGGCAAAATGAGGGCTTTATCCTTTCAGCCACCCTGAGACAGGACAGGCAATCTAGAGGCACTATCCTTGCTTTGGAGGGTCCTGGCATCAGTGAGAGGCAGTTTGAGATTATTTCCAATGGCCGGGCCAACACCCTGGACCTTATCTATTGGGTGGATGGCTTCCAGAATGTGATTTCCCTGGAAGACGTGGACCTTGCTGATTCACAGTGGAAGAACCTCACCGTGCAAATAACAGGGGAGAACTACAACCTCTATGTTGGCTGTGACCTTATTGACAGCTTCATCCTGGAGGAGCCTTTCTATGAGCAGCTGAAAGCAGAGAACAGCAGAATGTATGTGGCGAAAGGGTCCATTCGGGAGAATCATTTCAGGGTAGGTAACCTGGAAGAGCTCGGGTCACTGGTGAGGTAAGAACATAGCTGCAACTAGTTTGAGAAGAAGCAATAGGTGCAGTTTTGTTGTCCCATCACCTCTAGGATTTGGTGGGGTCTTAAGTGTTCCTAAGCAGGATTTCTCCGGAGTGTGTTTTTATTCATTGCTGGATCTGTGTGGTGTGAATTTGGGGGTTCCTGAAAACAAAGGACTAGTAAAGTGATGTCTAAGGCCAGGAAAAGTGCACAAGACCAGTTTAACCAGACCATTCCTGTCCAACCATCCACTTTCTTTTCCAGATTTAAGACTTCAGAACATGTTGCATTTTTTGTGGTGGTTTGTAGAAGTCTTTGGAAATGTCTTGAAGGCCTATTTTTCTGTTGAAATGTGTCTGTCCAAGTCATAGGAACCTGTTAATATTTGTTAAGTTTTATTTGAAAAAGAAAGATGGAGGAAAGAAAGACTTTTTAATGGAGCTTTTTTTTTTTTTGGTGGAAAACACTTAAGCACTTGTGGAAACAACTCTTTTGTTTTAAAATGAAGGAATTAGAAACTTTCTGGTTTTCCTATAAAATGAAAGTTTCTTCCTACCTCATACAGTGATGTGATCTGGCCCAAGTGCTTTAAGGGTGGCTTCTTTTCACTCACAGCTGAAATCAAACTTTTAACTGACAGCTTCAAGAGTTTGAAAAACCCCCTCCTGTTCTGCCATCTACTTGTCAGTCAGAGCATGACATGCTGGAACGTGGTTCCATAGGGTGACCAGTTTTGGCAGGAAAGCCAGAAAGTCTTGCCCACAGCCTCTCAATTTCTGCCTCCCTAGACCATCAGTTCTGCTCACAGAACTGGTTTTGGAGCTGTACTGTTAAGTGGGTCACTAAAGTAATCTTTTTTTTTTAAAGTAATTTTTTTTGGTGTTTTTTTTTTAAGTGGAACAGATGCTAGTCTAGCTTTATAGTGTTGTCTCAGGGTAGTGCCAGCACAATTGAGGAGATAGTGAAGTATGGTACATGAGAATGACTGGCTAAGGGTGGGAATGCAATGGGTCAGGAACTTCAAAAGTTGGCTCTGACCACATGACAATGTCTTCTAGAACTACAATCTAAAATTAACTCCATGGAAATGGAGATTTGAGCTTATTGCTGATTAATAAATGTTTCATTATGACCTATTTCAGAACATACCTGATTTTGTTGCTTATAGCATTGAAATTATATGTAACAAAACTATCAACATTTTTTTTTTTTCAGTGTGTGTCAAGTTGAATGTCTCATAGATTGTTTGTTATATATTTACTTACAGCTAAATCCAGTCAGTATCATGGGTTTGAGACTGACCATTTATTGGTTAATCCTAAATTGATCTAACTATTTTTTTAATTATTATTACAGGGTCTTTTGCAAAATATTCAATTAATATTTGATACTTCAATAGAGGATGTTCTACGTAAAAAAGGATGCCAGAGGAGCCAGTCAAGTAAGGCTTTTTTACCTGTTTACTGTTCAGTTGACTCTGAAAATGAGAAATGTCCATGATGATATGTTAACCTAAAGCCATGCAACAGATCTCTCTGGAATGGTAGAGGAATCTTATTTAAAAAAGAAAAAGAAGATTCAGTTGCTTTTTGGTGGTATTTGGAATATATTTGTAAGTCATACTGAGACACTATTTCTACACTCTAGGCTACTATTTTAGTTCTTATTGCTTGGATTTATAACTCTGAACTTCTGTTTTTAAGTTGGGACAAAAGCTGTCAGGCAAGAAATTATTAGAAATGGAAGGAAAAAATGCATGTGTATGAAAATATCTACATTCTTCCAAGAGATTTCCATGATTCTTTGAGCACAAGACTGGAAAAGTTACTTCTGAATTCTGCTCCTGAGTCTTAATGGGCCCATGAGAAAGTCTTCAAGTCTTAAAGACACTGAGTTCCTCAGCAATAAGTTTGTTGACTGAAAGAGGCATTGGGTTTAAATCCCCAAGTGTTGTTAATCAAAACAACCTAAGGAAAATAAGAAAAAAGCCAAAAGGGATATGGAAGGCACGTATGTGACAAGCTGCCATGTATTCTTGTTAGTCTTGTTGATGCTGACTTCACCAGGAGGGGAGCCCTCTGTGCGTGGGAGTGTATTGGGTTCATCACGAAAGAGTTACGAAAATTTGTCAAGTATGCACTAAGGTTTTATACTTCAGTTCATGGGAGGTGCTGGCTATTTTACTTTCCCGTGTTTGTAACTGGCAGGAGCTCAGTTAAGAGTCAGAGACAGCTGATTCCACCAGAGGAATGTGGTAGGTACACAAGGCCGTCAGGACTTCGGGTTTTCGCTTGAAGCTCTTGACAGAAATAAAGGCACTTCATATGTTATTTCACCAAAGCATGGGACACAGAACAAATCAATTAGGCAAATTTTTTCCTTGTTTATGCAACCCCAAAAATTAAAGAGTAGCAGGTCTTGTAAAAGGGGCCCAGAGTATTGAGATTTTGTAAAGAAAACTCTCTATAAGATATATAAATGTGTGTATATATAGGGGTGTGTATGTATGTATATGCACAAAAAATTAACGGAGCTTGCTAGTCTCTTTTTAAAGCTTGATGAAGAATATTGCTTGGTTATTTCATACATTCCAAAGGTGTGCCTGGCTGCAGGACCTCAGACCCAAATGTGATGATGTGTTTGAAATGAGTCATGTGGGCTAGAATAGAAGTGGCCTTAGTGGCACAGACAAGAAGATAAACTCTCGTTTGTTGGTTGTCATCTACCCCAGCCAAGCTGTTTTCTGTACTCAGAAACTACTCAGAACTACTTATTACTGGTTTTAAGTTTTGTTAGTGGAAGAAAATGCCCGAGGAGCAGAACTGCTGTGGGAAAATAGAATGTGTATTTAGGTGTAATTGTAATCTGAATAAAAGAGAAGGATGGTTTAACGAATGATGCAGTTCTGCTATCCTACTTCATTTACCAGTGGAAACAAAGTTCCCAGAAGGTGAAGTAGAACCTTGAGGGCACATTCAGCGGTCAGAGACAGAACAGTCTCATTCAAGTGGATGAGGTCCCTAGATTGAACCAGAAAAACCAACAAAATAGCGTGTCTTCAAACGTTTTCCATTATTATCAGTTGGGCAAATGTTTAGAAATATCATCAAATAAAAATGGGAGGTTACTGAGTTCTACTCTAAAGTGGAAAACAGTGGGAGCCTAAAGGGATAATTGCGTTCTTGATGCTGATATGTACCTTAAGAGGCAGCTTTTGCAGCTAATAACCAGCAGATAATATTTTTTACTGTATTTGTTATCACATTTGTCCAATAAATTATACAGGTTTTGGTTTTTTGTTTTATCCTTCTTGGTAAGTATTAGCAAATAGTTCAATTCACAGTATTTTTACTTTTACTTTGCAACATCAAGAGAACACTACAAGATGGAAATTACTTGTGTGACAACAGAAGAGGGCTAATGGCACGCTGTGGCTTGAGGCCATCAAAATTACTCGAGAGGCTTGCTGATGCATGGCTGATTTTCTGGCATTGCCTATCCAGTTGAAAAGCATGGCGATATGCTACTGGCCACAAGGTAGATTAGTATTTTCCCATTTTGATGGCTCACCTGTTGAGCTGGGGTAGACACTAAGCTTACATGTGAGAGTCCCAGATGGCAGATGTTACCAGGAAAATGCCCTCAGCTCTGAGGACACAGGACTGTGTTTTTCTACTGCATCTTTAATCCTAGTATGAGAATGTGAGGTATGGTGAAATGGTAGCTTGGGATTGCTGTTGGGTTGAGGGTAGGAAAGTATCTCTGGAGTGTGGTGGCTGCAAATACTTTAGGCCAGACTTACATACAGCACAGGGTACGGAGATGACAAAAACATGCCTAAATAGGCATATCAATAAAACCCCTTCTTTGGCTAGATCAACAGAATGACATTTGCATATGTGAAAGGATGCACATTCTGCTCTTCTGGTTTCTCATTTTAAAGATAATCACGTGGCCCTTAGGAAATTAGCAGGAAGCCAGCGGCAGAGAACTGATTTCCCAATGATCCCCAGGCATCTTCTTTCAGTCGCTGCCAAGTATCAGTAGGAAGTGTGGATTTAGTTCTTCTAACATAGTTTTGGTTTATGTTTCCTGCTGAGATTGCAGCTTTATTAATGTCCTCAGAATGTTCCGGTCAAGGCACACTCCACGTTGGCTTGAAAAATATGAAATTAATGACCTGAGAAGTGCTATGGGGGAATCTGAGAAACCTAGTCTTTCAATGCGGTAGGAAAACTGCATTCTTTCCAGGGAATCAAAAGGGAGCTGAAGTCAACAGTTATGACACAGTTCTGATCTGCTATGTGGTATATCGTTTTTCTCCCATCCTGTAAGTGAAGCTGGATAATTACTTCAACTCTGGAATACTGTGAACAATTTATTGTAGACCTTGGCTAGTGGCAGATACTTCATAGCTAATTAAAAAGCAAATCAAGCCAACTGCTTTAAGTATGGTTGAGAAGTAATTATTTAATGTTATCTTATGGGTTGGTTCTTTGTTGGGTTTTTTTTTTTTTTATTTTTAGCCTTCTAAACGAATGACGAATACTACTGCTCCCATTTTCATTGCTTGTACATTTAAATATAACACTTTACATTGGATAATCAAGCATCAGATCAAGCCCTCAAAATTTATAAAGCATTGCCACTATCTGTGACTTGTCAGCACCGAATAGTATTGGGGTGTTTTGAAGCATATGTTTTATAGCTCACAAAAGATTTTTTTTATTTTAACTTGCTATATTCTTTGTTTCTCTTTTCTGGTTGAGTTATTACAATGTTACTAAGTCTGGTAAACAAGTCTTTATCAAGAGATAGAGCAGTATGGCTAGATACAGTATAGTTGATACCAAAGTCGAATGTACCATTGAGCCCTTAGAGAAAGCTTCCATGCAATCCATGAGATATTTACCTGGTGGAGATTTAAATGCTTAACAGAATGCAGACTGTTTTATTTAATTATCTTTATTCTTTTTTTATTAAGTCCTGCTGATACTTTCTGTTATATTCCTGCCCAAGAACTTGCTATAGACAGGTCTTTTAAACTGATAGAGTGTGTCCAGTTCTCCCTGTATTGTGCACATGAAGTTCTGTTTTAATTATGGTCTGCCTGATCAAGGAATGTTTGGAGTGATAAATCAAATATTCAGCCTGATCTTCGCTTAACCTCCATTCACTTCAGAATAAATCTATCTATCTTTCCCTCCGCATCAAGAAAATGGGATAGCTCATGAAAAAATATAAAACCTTTCAGGGCTCTAAGTGCGTAAAATGGGTTTGCTTTTTTGATACCGTGTCCTTTTGTTATGCCCTCTTCATAAATTAATATGTTGCAGTGCCAACAATGTTTTAAAGTTAGGGCCATGTGAGACACAGCTTAGGTCTTAATTTTGGAAAGGGAAAGCCTATAATTGGAACCAGCTGACATCTAACCCCTCTCTTTTATTCATGGGTATAATCTAGCATGAAGCTGTGCCAAAATAGATGTGTTTAAACCCTACCCATGGGTGCCAATCTGTGATTTCAGCAAAAATCTGTAATCTGTGGAAGAATTTTGTATATGCAGCTCTTCTTTTTTCCTCTTTTGCTACCAGCTGAAGTGAACACCATCAACGAGAGCACTGAAATCCTTCACTTGAGCCCTGCTGTCACAACTGAGTACGTGGGTGAGAAGCCAGAGAAGAAGGCTGAATTCTGTGACCGCTCCTGTGAAGAGCTGGGAACAATGTTCACAGAGCTCACCGGCCTGCGCATCGTGGTGAACAACTTAGCTGATAACCTCCAAAAAGTGGTAGGTACCTGTAAGTCTGAAGAACCAAAAGAAGTCTGTTGAGTGGTACTCTTTCCTTCTTTGTTTTATACCACAAGTGGTTGGAAGTTTCTGCATGTACATATGCATGCCTGTTGGTATATCTACATAATGTAGAGATGATCTACATTTTCAGAGGGACTAGTTAAGTACTTCTTGAGTATAACACTTTAATGAAGTCTTGGTTTTCACAGGCTGGGTTTAAAAGAACACACACACATGCACTCATACACAGAGGAAATCAATCCTCTTAAAGGTGCTGCAGATTTGGAAACGGAAAGCTAACAAACCCAACAAATCTTGCCTGTATACTATTGAGGCATTGTTACTATGCTTATACCATTTATGAATATATCAGCAAGTGGCTACACAGGATACGTAAACTGTAATTAAATGTATGGGATTTTCACAGTTGACCTAAGAGGGTGACATGTTACTGAAGTCTGCCCCTCTTCTTGTTCTGAATAAGTTACTTTTTTTCTGAAGGAAGTTTATTACTATGACATATGTCTCAGGACTAAAATCTTCCCATCTAAAGATGAGTTGTATTGTGCTACTAAGAACAGAATTCCCTTAGTATTGTGTGGCTGTGTTTGTACTGTTAGCTGAAGAATTGCTATGCAGCATTGCAGTACCTGAGATCTTCTACTTTATGTACATAAATATGTAAAAAATACACTTTTCTTTTTAAGGAAGAATGAAATCCATTAGTATCTCAGTTTTGCCTTATTTAAAATTATTTGTTTATGAAGTACACGTTTTTATTTTTTTTTCCCCATTTGCTTTATCCTCTAGTCCGAAGAGAACCAAATTATGTGGGAATTGATTGGGCCTAACAAAACACTGAAGAACCAGTCAGTTTGCTGGCAGGATGGCCGTGTCTTTGCAGATAATGAAAGCTGGATTGTAGATAGCTGCACCAAATGCACCTGCCAGGTAACGTTCTGGAAATGTTAGTCTTCTCTGCAAAAATGGATAGTTAGTTTGCTCCAGATTAGGCCAAAATCTGAGTAAGTGTGACCTGGACTTACTGATGTTCATAAAAAGTAGTCCCTATGTCTCTGACATTTAGAACAAATAAAAAAGTTTTCACATATGAAACTTTCCCTAGATGCCCACCTTTATTTGCCTCTGTATGTGAGCATGTCAGTAAGTTGGTTTCTTTGCCTGTAGGATTCTAAAATTGTGTGCCATCAAATCACCTGCCCAGCAGTCTCCTGTGCCGATCCGTCTTTTGTTGAAGGTGAATGCTGTCCAGTCTGCTCTCACTGTAAGTAGTTAGCCAGACAAAGATACTCTTTGGCAATATTTAAAATAGGTACTGCTGTGCTGGAGAGGTCAAAGCAAGTAAGAGCTTGAGGCAGGTAAGATCAAATGAAAAACTTATATGTACACAAGGATCATATGAAGTAATTTGGCTGCTTGAAGTTACTTTCTGGAGGAGTTGGTCTCTCTTCAGTGTTTATATTGTTTGCTTAGAAGTAAGCTGATAACTTGCCAAGCTGAGGTGGACACTGAAGATTAGATGTGTACTCCTGGAAGGCAAGGAGTTGGTTTGCAGTAGCACTGTGCACTCTTGTTTCTTTTCCATGCTGCCTGGTTAAAACAGACTAACATAAGTTAGGATGTCTTCTTGTCTCCTTGTGGAGGATGTTGAAGTTCCAGATCAAAAGTTTCATGCAGTTTGATACAATATTTATTAAGTGTACAAGTTATTTTTCCTCTGTTGTTGTCATGCTGTGACTCTGTTTTATTTCTTCTCTGTCATATATCCTCTTTTGATAGAATGCTTTACTTATGTGGAACAGATTGTCAAGGTTCATTTAAGACATCATTGCAGGCTATGAACTAGATTTTGGAGTGACAATAGTTCCAGTAATTTCCCTAAGTAAGTGACTTCAGTGTGGGTTAAACACTAGACAGGTTTATTACAGATGAAAGCAGTTACATAGATGTTCTAAACTAAAATACATTGGAAAATACTCAGAGTTTTTTGCCTAGTCAAGCATAGAGCATATTGAGATGTGCTCTTGATCACGTTCACCATCATGTTGTGTTCAAATATGGGGCCACATCTCATCATACTGACCTAGATTCTGAAGCCAAAGGCAGTTGGAACTCCAGGTTTTGGCTCAGTCCATTCTAGAGATGAGATGATCTTCTTCCTCCAATGGTCAGTGCTTTGGGCAAACACACTACACAGAAGTTCATGAAGATTCAGGATTTTCATTTGTGCTAACCTCCCATTACACTAAACCATAATCCCTAACTTCAGTGGTAGCTTGGGAAAGCAAAGTTAGAAGACGAAAGGACAAGTCATACATTCTACGGACAGAGAAGTGAAAATCTTCTGACCAGGGTAATAGAGCAACTTTCAATGCTAAGTACTTTTTTGTACCTTTTGCTCTGCAGCTGATGACAGTGAGGAAGGCTGGTCACCATGGTCAGACTGGACAAAGTGCTCAGTTACCTGTGGCTCTGGGACTCAGATGCGAGGGAGGTCGTGTGATGTCACCAGGAGTGCTTGTACAGGACCACACATCCAGACAAGGATGTGCAGCTTTAAGAAATGTGACCATCGCAGTAAGTAACAAAATTTATTCCTTTTTTAAAGCTTCTTTGGACTTCTCTAAGTGAAAACAAGCTTAGTCTGAGTTTAGTATGAACACTCACTGGTATTTAAACACTCATATATGTGTAGCTAAAGTAGCTATCATTAGATTCTTTGTTATCCCACCTCCCCTTTAGATATTTTTCTGGACAAATTAATAGGTATGTGCATTCTGGGCTAAGGTCTGTTAAACAAAAAGATAGTGGGTGATATTTTCTTTAACATTATGAACGGGAGTCTCTCGTTTGAAGTCAGTATGGAGACCTCACTCAGTTCATAATCATGATATATGGGATCATGTTTTGATCTAAAATTCTTTCACGATTATTGGCTCATTCCATTAGTTTAGCAGTTTTTAGGAATACAGTAATCATAGAAGACTTCTGCAAGATATCAAACTGCTTTTGTATTTAAGAAATTTAGAAGGATCATGCTCTGTCTGTAGAACTGCAGTTAATACTGTTGCAGGTAGCTGCTTTGTCCAAACAATTACAGTACCTAAGGCTATTGCTGAAGCTGCTAGATATCCAAATGTGCATTTTAAACAAATATTTGTTTCACTGGGATTTTTTTTTTTTTAAGTAAAATATCTAATGTGCATGTTAGTCATATGTTGGTCACTCAGATTCTTCAGAAAGCTGTAATTGAGTGTCTGAGCTGGGCTTTGTAAGTGACAGTGGTAGGAAAGAGATGGGACATTCATCACATGTGGTGAGAGTCTTATTAGAAGGTTAACTTCACAAGTGAGTTTGTATTAGTGCTGCAGGTCAGTTATTTCCTTGAGTTTTGCTCTTTTCTCTGGCAGTACGTCAAGATGGTGGCTGGAGTCACTGGTCTCCCTGGTCTTCCTGTTCCGTTACCTGTGGAGTAGGAAATATTACCCGCATCCGCCTCTGCAATTCCCCTATTCCCCAGATGGGTGGGAAAAACTGTGTGGGAAATGGACGTGAAACAGAGAAGTGTGAGAAGGTTCCATGTCCAGGTATGTCTGTGGCTTTGAATCCAAGGTGATGCAATAATCATCCATCTGAACTTCTTCTCTTTATTCAGATCTAAATTACAGTGAATTTCTACAATGGAAAATATAATTTGTAGCTTAGTAGCACAAAAGTGTGCTCTTAAAACAAAGACAGCAATGCGGTCAGAGGCTTTGGAAACCTCCTAAATTACGACTTGGCTTTAAACATTAAGAGTTTGGGAAATTTTCATGTTATAACTTAGTGATTTATCTCTGCATATCAAAAAAATATAAACAATTTCTATCTAAAAGGAAGCTGATACTGTACGTGTTAGGAATAGACATACAGTCCCCCAATAGCCAGGTTTCTTTGAAAGTGTGCACATATATTTGACAAATATTCAAAACATTTAGTTGTTATTATAATTCTTTCTTCCTCATCTATACTTTCTAACCTTTTTAGAGACCATTCATTCCACTCACTTTCACTTTCCTTTCATATAATTTTTCCTCACTTTTTTTCCCTTTGTGTATCTTCACTTCCTCCTCTGTTCAGCCTTTTCTTTCTACTTATGGGATATGAGCTTGAAACTGATGTCACACTTCTAACCCAATAGACTTAAATAGCAATAGACACTTAATCTATTTTTTGATTAACTGTGCGTATGAAATTAGTGAAAGGGTTATTCATTTAAGGACACACACTGTTGCTCTTAAGGTTTTTTGCAGTACTGAGAACAAACAGAGTTTGCTTCAAAGACGTTTGTATACCAAGAAAATTCAGGATTAATGACAACAGAATCAGTAGCTGTACCAATGCAAAATGTGCAGAAGAATCATTGAAATAAGTTATTTATACTGAGTCAAGCAATACTATTGAAGATACACTGATGCATGGGTTACAAACAAAGAATAATAGCTGCAACCTTACTGAGCGTACTGTTGCTATAAAAAAGCCACAGAGCTCAGGTTCGGCTCAGCAGAAGTTTATATCCCATGGTCACACCCTGATTTCTGTACAAGATGAAAGCTTAGTAGGGAGTTTTGAAGGCATTGTTTTGATCAACTTAAATGGAAATACATCATGCCAGTGGGCACAACGTGTTGTTTTAATTATTGGCCAAAAAAATGACCATAAAAAATAAATATTTTTTGTTTGTTTGTTTTTGAAATGTTCTTATCTCAGCGTAAGGCTTTGCCAGTGTCTTTTCTTTCCTCCTATGTGCATAGTGAGAAACTGTCTCCAGTGAGGAATCTGACAAAAGGGTTGTTGTTATTGGCACCAGATGTTGTCCCCAGTATATTGCCTGTGATACTCTTCTCTCTTCTCTATATCCTAGTCAACGGCCAGTGGGGTCCTTGGTCTCCATGGTCTGCCTGCACTGTAACCTGTGGAGGAGGAATTCGTGAGAGATCTCGCCTCTGTAACAGTCCAGAGCCACAGTATGGAGGAAAGCCATGCGTGGGAGATACCAAGCAACATGATATGTGCAATAAGAAAGATTGCCCAATTGGTTGGTATCTAGTCATTCTTTATTCAGTCTGAATAATTATTATTGCTGTTGTTTCTTTAATAAATAATTATGAATTGACAATACAAAAATCTACTATTTATATCTTTGTTTCAGGAAAGCACATGTAACTATTTTGGGTTCTCTCTAGATCAGTGGGATTTTATACATATTCTTAATACTTACTTCTCCTGAACAAGGAAGCATTTCTTAAACAGGCTTCCATATGCTATAATGCATTCAATTGGATGTAGTAACCTGTAGTATTTTTATATTAAATCTATAGTACATTAAATGCATTTTATAACCCTAATTCTAAGGGTTTTCATAAGAGTCTGTTGCATCAGATGTGATTTAAGCTATGAACAGAGAATACCTGTTTCTTAAATGAAGTGTTACATGCCTTTTATGCTTCTAACTTAATTTACACTTTTATGTGGCTTTGCCAGATGGATGTTTGTCAAATCCTTGCTTTCCTGGAGCAGAATGCAACAGTTACCCAGATGGGTCTTGGTCATGTGGGCCATGCCCAGCAGGTTACCTTGGCAATGGTACCTTCTGTGAGGATCTTGATGAGGTATTGACTTTATTTCCATTAACATCAGGAAATCACTGTGAAATTTTCGTTATTTGGGACTTGCACAGCCGTCTAATTGGTTTCTTCTTTCTTTCATTTCCTGCAGTGTATAGCTGTGTCAGATGTTTGCTTTAAGGTGAATCAAGTCCATCGCTGTGTGAACACGAATCCAGGTTTCCACTGCTTGCCATGTCCTCCACGCTATAAAGGAAGTCAGCCCTATGGTGTAGGGCTGGAAGCTGCCAAGACAGAGAAGCAAGTAAGTGATGTCAAAGAGAATTTGATGGCTTTGAAACCAAGTAAGTTTCACCTGACAATATCTGTGAATGTGATAGACTTGGGTACCAAACAAAGATAACCCAAAATAGATAACTGCTATTCCGGGATATTTTTGGTTCAAGTAACAAAATACTGAGTTTGGGGTTGTGTTTTTTTTAAGGGTTTTATTTTCTCTGGGCACTTGTACAGTTGCACCATATGAATGTAAAATGCCAGGAGCGAGCATTCCACTGCTTTGCACTCCTTTCTCTCAGGTGTTTATACCTACTCTGGGGGTCAGAAACTGAAGAATCAGGATTGTTCTCTCCATAAATATAATGCTGTAAATGTGGGTGTCATGAGACACATGTCTGACTTTGTCACTCCCTAAATTCCATTGGGCCAACACCTATCAATGGTGAAGGACAGAAGGAAGTGGAAGTGATATTGAAGACTACTGTTTGACAGACAAGACAGAAATGTTAAAATGGATGTCATGGGATGACTTCTCTTTGTTGCTGTTGATCAATCTGTGGCTAGTTCAACATAAGAAGTCTAAATGTAAAACATTCTCAGATACTGTCAATGAAAATAAGCAAAGTGATAAAAGAAAGGTGACAAAAACTTACTAGAAGGGAATGTAAGAATTCATTAGGGTCTCTTTGATTTAAGACATTAAGATAGTCCTTGCATACTGACAGGCAGAACACTAAAGGAAAGAGGCAACTACATTCTACTTTGTTGCAGTTAATTTCTGGGGATTAATGACATCTGGAAGGAAGTAGATAGAGTTCTGAAAATGTTAATCACTTTAATTGCTTTTTGAATAATGTCCAATTTTTCCTGTGGTTTGTTTTAATTATTTTCATTGTACACATTGTCTGGAGCTTTGAACTGACAGAGCAGTATGACTTACTAACCTCAATTAAAACAAAGTTCCTGTCTTTATGCATCCAAACGACTAGTCTGATTTTGACAAAGTTGAGGCACACACAACTGGCTGCGAAGACCATTAGGTTTCAGTAAGTACGCTCTATCTGTTACAGGTCTGTGAACCTGAGAATCCATGCAAGGACAAGACACACAGCTGCCATAAGTCTGCAGAGTGCATCTATCTGGGCCATTTCAGTGATCCTATGTACAAATGTGAATGCAGGACAGGTTATGCTGGAGATGGACGCATCTGTGGTGAGGATTCGGATTTGGATGGCTGGCCTAATAATAACTTGGTCTGTGCTGCTAATGCAACATACCATTGTGTGAAGGTAAGTAAAAAAGGTTGATAAAAATGCCAAACCATAACCAATTTTTCTCTTGTTTTTCCTAAATAGTTGTGAATAACACTCTTCAGCATCAAGCTGGTGGTTCCTTTCTTTAAGCTATGACTGTTACAGCATACTCATTTTCTAGGAGATGCTGTGAAATGTGTATTAACACTAGATCCTGTAAGGGATTCTCAAAATGAAGTCCAGAGTCCTCCGCTTTGGATTTCTTCCTACTCAGTGTACACAGAAGGTTGGGATGCTTGTGAATAGAGTTAACACACTGAGCATGGGTGTGGAGCACACAGCTAATGAGAACTAATAAGGAATCTTTCAGCATAGGTGAGTATGAAATCCTACCTGCAAGGCTTGTAACAAGACACTTACAGCCACATAAGGACTAGAGTTTTAAATCCTTTCTTGAACCACCCCTTTTTTTAAAAGAGTTAAGTAGGTCACACTCTCTGAAAGCTGTGTTCAGAGCCTGGCAATTGGAACCTAAGAGAGGAATCACAGAATCATAGGCATTGGAAGGGACCTTCAAAGATCTAGTCCAACCCCCCTGCCAAAGCAGGTACACCTAGAGCAGGCTGGACAGGAATGCATCCAGGTGAGTTTTGAGTACCTCCAGAGAAGGAGGCTCCCCAACCTCTCTGGGCAGCCTGTGCCACTGCTCTGTCACCCTCAAAGTAACGAAGTTTTACCTCATATTGAGATGGACTTCCTGTGTTCTAGTTTGTGCCTGTTGCCCCTTGTCCTGTTGCTGGGCACCATCCTTCTGACATGCACCCTTTTTATATTTATAAGCATTGATGAGATCCCCTCTCAGTCTTCTCCAGGCTAAACAGACCTGCCTGTCTGCCTTTCCTTATAAGACAGGTCCTCCATTCCCTTGATCTTCTCTGTAACTCTCCGCTGGACTCTCTGCAGTAATCTCCTTCTTGAACTTGAGGGGCCAGAATGGACACAGTACTCCAGATGTGGCCTCACCAGGGCAAAGCAGAATGAAAGAGTAATTTAGAGGAGTTCTCCTTATTGCAAAAGCACACTTGGGGGTCTCATCCTGATGGAGTTCTGCTCCTGTGCAAAACCGGACTGAAAGTTGTTCCATGTCCACCAGTTTAACAATGGACCAAATACCTGGCAGGGGGGTCCTTCAGCCCTCAGTTAATTCCCTGGATCACAGTTCTGAGTGGTGGCCTCACTGATGGTTGAGTGACAGACACAATACAAAGGGGCACGCACTGTTTGCAGCAGCAAATTAAGCAACTGGGATGAAGTGAGTTTTACTTGAGCAGAAGGCATAAGCAAGTGTTCAGTTTTAAACACATACCCACAGGACCACTGATTCCCTACTTGCTTTCACTGGGACATGTGCTCAAGTATTTTGCTGAATCAGTTGTGGCTGCAAGGTCAATGCTTTCTCTTCCAAGGTTTTTGGATTTTTTTTCCCCCAGAGCTGAAACATATTGGTTTTTATTTCTATGTGTTAAAGTGATCTATTTCTAACCTGTCATGAAATTCTAGCACAATAAATTCAGATTAAATAATGAAATAAATGCAAAAATGACTTGAGTTCTAGACCACTACGGTGGTTAAAACCCCAAATACGTTTCAAGAAAAGGAAAGTTTGAAATCAGGCTGTTTGAGAGAATCAGAAGTCTCGGAAATTTAAGTTGTGAATCTGGCCTTTGTCAGCAGAAGCGTTCCCACCTTGATGGCAATTTGAGCCTCAAACGTTGAAATTCTTCAGTGTAGCTGATGTCTGTTTATTGTGGATCCAACCAATTCAGCGATTGCAGTTCATATATTCTTTTTTGGTTCCTATCATCAGAATCTGCAACGTGTTGACTCAAGATATAATGCAAATGATTAGTTTTCATTAAAAACCCAACATACTGAACCCATTCAGAAAAAAAAAAAGTTTTCAAAGATTAATTCACGGTTTCTATAATACATGTGTTGATCTAATAGACACAATTACTTCATTTAAGGGGAAAAAAATGGTAGAATTGCAATCAATTTTTAGCTGATTTTAGTGTTTTGAAAAGGAATACATGAAAAAGTTTGGCAAAGTATTTCACTTCTTATTTTTTCAGTGTAACATAAGGCTTGCTCATTTGAAATAATCATTCTTTACAAAGTTGTGATACAAAAAAAGAAATACCTTTACTTGCCTTTTATTTTTAAAGCCATGGGAGTGGAAAGGTACTGTTTTGCAGAACACTATAAAAGCATGTTTTTCAAAATCCTTTCTGACAGTGTTCCCCTTCATTGCTGTGTGCTACTTCAATCCAGTAACTTTCCATATGAACAACTATTTCTGAAGACCATCTCCTGGCTTGTATCTCTATTTTTCTGGCAACCAAACCTGGTCATTTTATATGTAATCGTCAAACATACATTATGAGTTGTCTATAAAAAGTTGATGTAAGAGTGCATGTGTGTGCACATGGTGTGTTTGTTCTTTGTTAGACAGTTTCATCTAGAACTTAGTGGAAACATCCTTTCAATAGAAGGAGAGCTGGGAAATAGAATGATTTGCAGATGCATTTCACTTCACAATATGAAAGCAGCAAATGAACTACTATCTTTGGCAGCAAACAAGCAGGCACTTTAAAAAGTACTTGTGTTGGATTGTTCTTGTTTTATAGCCTCTGTTGTACTATATCTACTCTTCTGCCCAGGCAAGTCATTCTGACATAATGTAAACACAATGTATTGACTATTTCTTTTGGCCAGGATAACTGCCCTCTTCTGCCAAACTCCGGCCAAGAAGACTTTGATAAAGATGGCAAAGGAGATGCCTGTGATGAGGACGATGACAATGATGGTGTCGAAGATGACAAAGTAAGATGCATTTCTGTGTCTTTAGTATGCTTGACCTAAACATCTGATTTTTAAGGAAAACCATTACAATAGATGAGGGCTTTACTGTTCAGAGCTTCAGTTGTTATTCTGCACTGCTTTCCCTGAATTATGCCTGGTGCAGAGTAAAGCCACGTTGGGTCAAAGGAGAGTAGCGCTTTGCAGAGCAAAGAGCCCTGGGGAACCTGGGGCTGGATTGTTTTCTGTATCAGTTTTGGATTCAGTTGTGTATATGAAACAGTTTAATGGAAGGTGATACTGGATTTTTTATTTTGTAAAGGGAGAATGATAGGTCCATTTTATTTTAAATGCTATACTGGAAGTGTGTTGGAAACAAGTTATGATGATATTGACACAGCCAGTATCAAGGGGCAATGACAGGTGGAAAGTACCTAGCCAGGTTCATACTTTCCTTCTTTAGATCAGCCCACAAGACTGAATTTTGTTTACCTGCAGAGACTAAAAGATAAGCAGTTAATCTGAACCTTTTCTTCCTATACATTCCTCGAAAGGGCAGAGGCACTTCCAGAGTAGGATTCATCCTGCCTTTTCTGAACATACTTAGATGAGTGAATTGGTTTTAGGAATTTACCATTCCTCTTTGTTCACTTCAGAGGGAGCCTAGATGCTCTAGAGCTTCAGACAGCTAAAGTTGAGTTAGAGCTGTGTTCATGGAGTCTCTACTTAATATTTCAAACACCCAAGAATCATCTGATAAAAATAATGATTTAGTACATATATTGGAAAAATTGTAGCTGTATTCCATTTTATGAGCAGTGTAAAATTTTGGCTTGCCTCTATCTTGTCCTTGAGTATATAAAACATATTTCTGAGAAATTCAAAATCTTAAGCTAAAAAAAATATTTCCTGGTAAATGCTAAAGCAGAGGAAAAAGTAGTTTAAAGATTTTTTTCTAAATGACCTCCCTTTGGATTTTGTGATGCTGATGTAGCCCTCACTCCCACTGCAGACTTTCAAATTAATAACTAAACTGAAATTAACTTTTCAAAATTCCACTAAAAGAAATGCTCTCAGGGAAAAAATATTTTGTGTCAATGAGATTTCATTTTAACTCTGCTTTTTTGAAACACTTTACATTTTATCATCATATGCAATATAGTACAACCCACAAAAATAGTCAATCCTTGATTAAATTGAAAAATCAAAATGTATGCTTTAAAAGTGAGAATATTGATACTAATTTGTTCCAAAAAACTTGGAGTAACAATTCTAGTTTCTTCCAAAAAAAATAATATGCAGCTGAAGTTGGCCTGATTTTACAACACATTTAATTTTTTTTAAAACACACATACTAGTGATACAGTTTCACTGAAAATATCTGAGTACAGATCCAATTGCTCTCCTTGTGAGATACATGACACATTTTGCATGCCTTGTACAAAACCATAAAAAAGTAAGTTAGGCTATTCAGATGCCCTCCTGTTACCACCAAAATCTTCAGTGTAGGTACAGCTTGTCCATTGAAAAACTAGTGGATTAGTATTTTGATTTTTCACTTCTAACCAAGATGAACAGGAAGAGGTGTTGCTTCATAGTGTGCTCTCATGAGTTGTGGTTTATATTCTTAAATCTTCTATTTCTTCATACTAGGACAATTGCCCGCTTCTGTTCAACCCTCGTCAGTTTGATTATGACAAGGATGAAGTTGGTGACCGCTGTGATAATTGCCCCTACGTGCACAACCCTGCTCAGATTGACACAGATAATAATGGGGAGGGTGACTCATGTGCTGTGGATATTGATGGAGATGGTATGTTTTCAGTTTTGAGAATTAAGGGCAGCTCCACAAGTACACTTTGCTTTACGTCCAGTAAGATGAGCTACCTGTTTTTATACATAGAATAAAATTGGTTCTAGCTGCTCAAAAATACAGGCTAAGAAAGAGAAGACAGGTTCATCTGTCCTGTGTAGTACAGCTGTCCACAAAGTCCCTAAATTAATACAGTGGGTATTATTGAAGAATAAATCACATCAAGTCTTTTATCAGTGTAATCTTAAAAAGAATTCTTTCCTTCATCTGTGTTCCAAGATAATCAAGGTCTAATATAACACTTCTGTTTACTTCTTTTTTTCCTTTTCAGGGAGGGAAAAGAATATCAGAACATCTGTGCGGTTAAGACAATATCTGTAGGAAATTAATCTGCTTTTCTATGAACATACTGCAAAGCCCACAGTAATCCAAATACACATTTTTTTACATGTCTTAAAAGATTTTTAAAGGTGTTTATTTCATGTACTAGTACATGCCTATATGACAGAAATTTGATGAGAATTAAGGAGGGGAAAAAGCACTTAAACGTCTTTCCGTACAGCATTTCAAATTTATGAGAATCCAGAAGGACTAGAAGTTGAAGAAATCTAGGCACTGGATTTCCTTCATTTTAAACTTTTGGATTCTTATCTCACCTGAATTTCTGAATATTTTGAAGTCTTCTTGTCCTTCTGATCATCAGGTTCTTAGCAATACTTGTAGGAGTCTTGCATTTGGAAAAAAATGTCACATGTATTGGCTTAAAGAGTATGCAAATATTCAGGACCATATAATGTAGGAGAGGGTACTTATATCCTTTCCAGACAACTATGGCAACGTATCTTTTTTTTTTCTTTTCAACTTATTATAAATTTGAAGGAGATCATCAGCTGTATAATAAATTGTTCCCCCCCAGGAAACTTTTTTTTGAAAATTTGTCATGTTGTACAATAAATGTTGCACATGTTCTGGTAAAACGAAATTATTTAGTGGTGAGACAGCTGAACATTAATGCAGTTGTTCCTATACAAAGCTTCAGAAATGTCATCATGTTATAGTTGTGTGTTCTGTGCCATTCCTTAAAGTGTTTGGGAAGAAAATCCAAATGAAATTATTTAAAAAGAAAAATACTCCACCCCTCCATCTGTTATTCTATGAAAAAAGGCTAAATTTTAAAGACATAATCAGCCCTTACTCTAGCAAAATCCCTTAGTAAAATACATATAGAAGTCTATCAGCATGAAAAGTGGAATTGATATAATAATTTTTTCTAATGTTAGCCTTTTCACTATTTCACATTGTAGCACTTGGAAAGTCTATGATACTCTTAAGAGCCTTGCTCCTTTACTAGGGACAACCCCATATCATTCTGTGATTCTGTGACTCCTGCAGTTTATGGCTTTCTATGTTGGATGCTGTATCATTCTGATTTTTTTAATTTCTGTTGTTTTTTTTTTCCCCTCATAGACATTTTTAATGAACGGGATAATTGTCCTTACGTCTATAACACAGACCAGAGTGATACAGATGGTGATGGAGTTGGTGATCAGTGTGATAATTGTCCATTGATGCATAATCCAGACCAGGTAAATGTTAGACACGGTTTCCTTAATGATAACGTCAAAACAAGGGCAGAAAAAAGAACACAGGAAAAGCTATATCAGTCCCTGTTTGCTGTAGATCTAAAGAGGTGGATCCGTATTGCTCATTTCTACATCTCAGGCTGTCAGACCTCTTTGTATCAGATGAAAGGAATGTAGAGTGATGAGGCCTTTAATTCATCTTCAAGGCTTTGGTGAACTGTTTTTATATCCTGTGGCAAGTGAGAACTGCCTCAGGGCTGCATTTGGCAGGCCTGAGTTTGCTGGTCCATGCACAGATAAGTAATATCAAGCATACAGAAGTAATCAGAAAATGTGCTTTCCAGACTGCAACTGCCTTGTGATCTCTATAACAAGAGCAATAAATATCATGGCTGAAAACCTGCCCTGAAATGTCTTTGTGACAGATTTTATGCACTGATCATAGAATAAGTAGCTATAAGAATTTGAAGTTACATTTCTGCTTCAAGCATGGTTGTCATCATGTGATCACTTGTCTCCAGAGAACTCCTTGAATAGAAATGTTGAGAAATTAAGTACCATGCTATCTATACTTTTGTGTTCAGTAACAATAATAATGCGCTTTCTTTTGATATATTTTGTTTTGGTAGACTGATGCAGATAATGACCTTGTTGGTGACCAGTGTGACAACAATGAGGACATAGATGAAGATGGCCACCAGAACAATCAAGATAACTGCCCTTACATCCCCAATGCTAACCAGGCTGACCATGATAAAGACGGTAAAGGAGATGCCTGTGATCCTGATGATGACAATGATGGTGTCCCAGATGACAGGGACAATTGTCGCCTCAGATACAATCCTGAGCAGGAGGACTCTGATGGTAAGAACAATGTCATATGAATTTCATTTTATTCTTAGTATACAGTTCTGATCTTGGAGTATTAGTATTTGGTGAATAGAAAGACTTCAGATCAAACTGAGCTGCTTTTGACAGTTGAGACACTGTGGACTTTAGTGGAACTGCACTCGCCAGTTTGGTCCAGAGTCAGAGCATTAGGAAACCTCCTGGACATGGGCTCAAATGCTCACATACTTATTTTTAGAAGAACACCTTTAAGAAACCAGAAAAAGAAAGCAAAAGCAAAATCCAAGGGTTTTTTTAATGTATTTCTGATTTTCACTTTGAATTAGGAAATTCAAAGTGAAAGAAATTTGTGAAAATACTTCAAATAACTTGAATTTCAGGTGTCTTAAAAATACAACAACAAACCAAAGCATTCAAAACAAAGCTTTCAAAACAAGTTGTCTTCTGAAAACTAAAATAAAAAATATGGTCTAGTGCTGTTTTATTTTGAAAAACAGGTTATTTCTCCAGGTTTTTTAAATCTAAAATTATTATTAACTTTTAAATTTTTTTGTTAAAAAAACAATTCTGAGCAGCTTTTCTCAAATTGGCTTCATAGGTAGCGTTAAATATATCTTGATGATGATGTACGTGTCACAGTTTAAGGGACATGGCTCAGTGGTGGACTTGGCAGCGTTGGGTTGATGGTTGGACTCGATGATCTGAAAGGTCCCTTCCAACCTGGACAACTCTATGATTCTATAATTGTTCCTTCCTCCAGTTCTGCGTTAAAATGTCGCTGGTCACTCTCAGACAGTTCTTCTCTGTTTGGCAGTATTTCAATAATGAAATAGTGATAGTTTCATAATCGTAAATGTAGTTTAGTAAAAATATATATGATCCTTTGAAAATCACTGTAACATGTCTATGAGTAATGGCCCTTGCAATAAATACAGGTGAGCAATTTCTGTTCTGAGTTATAGAGCTTGCTGAAGTTATTCCATCTTTATGTTGTTGAAATTGAAAGCAGAATTTAGTACCTACACAATATGGTTTTATGTACATTTAGAAAGATAAAATCGGAGCCCTGACTGATTTCCTGGTAAGACAACTGATTGCAGCAGGAAGTTTCTGGTTGGTAGACAGTAGTAGTTCTTAAATTACTTAACCTTTCAGTCCAATATTATATAATGGGAATATCTCTGTACTTGCCAATCTGTGGAATAGCCCTTTAATTTCAGAAATATTCCAGGAAAAAGAATGCCCCCTATTTGGGGTAGTTCATTTTAGTCAGCTGTTGCCTGCATCTTGCAAAAGAGGCTATATTTATGTATGGAGTAAGTATTCAGAAAAAGAGTAAATGTAAACAGTTTAGCCAGCTCATCACTGTCATTAGTGGCAGGTCCAACAGAAATCTTGGAAAAGCAATAAATTAATCCAAAAGCTGTTCCCACGCTCTTGAAGATGTGAGCTGTAGCTTATAAAGATGAGGCCCTGGAGAGAGCTGTTGGACGTGTTTGGGTAAACAAATGCTTTCTAACTTTCCTTCACAGAGACTCAATGTTGTCAACAGGAGCTCAGTACCAAATGAACATCAGTAGGACTTTCAGTGAATAACTAGATTCTCCCGTGACTCAAGAATTGCCTCTTTGATATTGGCAAGGGGAATAAAATTGAAAATTCATTCTCTTTTCTCCAATGATTACTAAGACAAACAGGTGCAGGAGCATGCATCTGGTCAGGACTTGGAGTTCTCCATGGCTGATTGCCAGGGTGGAAAATGGGACTATTTTACCACATATTTGAACTCCAGAAAGTCTTTAAGACATTAGATGCTTCAGTTTTCTCTAACTACCATTTTTTGGCGGTTGCCAAACTCATTCTGATTTCTCTCTGAAAGCTTCATGCTTGGATAATGCTGTGCTGGTTAGGCATAGTGATGTAGCTTTCCCTTTGTCTGAGAAGCATGTAGTAGTAGGTCAATAATGAATGAGCTGGGTCGTTGTTATTTCCTATTGTGTTAATTCCCATGGTGTTAGTTACAAGCTCTTAAATTTTAAAAAAAAAAGCAGATGCTCAGCTCTATGAGGATAGAAACAAATAGACGGTAGTTTGGTTTTACATTACTACCCGGTGTAACATCCAGTGGTTTCTGTTGCCAGAGCCATTTGTGATTTTGTTTCTATACTTGTCTGGTCAACTTTTTCTACTTGATTTTTCGAGTGCTTGTACTATTGTATGCCACTGAACAACAGTGGCATTGGCAATGAAATATTATTTGCTTTAGATGCCTCCCTTTACTAGGTGCTATTCAAGACAAGTCACATCTATTGGTTTCCAACAATATTATGGATAAATTGAGAATGGATTTTTTTTTTAAATGTTGAGCATATTAAAAGTTTGGAGCAGCAGCACAACTGTAGCTGAACTGTATGGATCTATTTTTAGGTTCTCTAAACAACTTAATATTTCCATTCCTCCAGGGTTAGTCCTGTTAGACACAGTGCTTCTTTCTTTTTTTCCTACGTTTTTCTGAAGTGCCACATATTTTTTTTTGTAAGATAAATTGTTCTATCCACAAGTGAAAGAGTGACTGAGCATGTATGCATATTTTACTGCAATACTTTACCATTTTCTTTTGACATAAATATGATATTTCTGCAGTCTGAAGCACATTAAATTGGTTGTGACTGAAGGAATCTTGAGACAGACATAAGAGTCTGAAAAAAAGTTTACTAAATTCTTATATACAAATGAAGATATTAAAGTGCAGGAAGATTAAGATTTTAACACTAATGTTTGAATTCATTTGCACTGAGCATAATAAAATGTGGTGTTGTATCCACATCTGGGACAAATCAAAATGAAAATGTAATAGAAATATTAGTGAATTACATCAACATAGCAAACTTTCAACTTATCCCACCCTGATTCTAAAGCAGCATATAGGCTGGAGCCAAATTGATCACTGCCATAAACCACTGATGGGACAGTTTTATTAACAATGATTTTGGCCCTCATCCAAGTTGATGATGACTTCCAGTCATTTCCAGCAATGTTTCAACTGGACTTTCAGAAAATGAAGCTTTCCTTGGAGTTGCTTGGAGCATTCTTTGAGAAACAAGAGAGTAACATACTTATATCTGTCATAAATTTCTTCCATCAGTGGGAGAGCTGTTAGGAAGGCTGGATAAATTGCTAACACTTGTATTTGTTTATTCATATTGCTTATAGGTGATGGCAGAGGTGATATTTGCAAAGATGACTTTGACAACGACAATGTCCCAGATATTTATGATGTATGCCCTGAAAACAATGCTATCAGTGAAACTGATTTCAGAAAGTTCCAAATGGTCCCCCTGGACCCCAAGGGAACAGCGCAGATTGATCCCAACTGGGTTATTCGCCATCAAGGGAAGGAACTGGTGCAGACTGCCAACTCTGATCCTGGAATAGCCGTAGGTGAGTATCAGATGTCTTTGGAAAAGTAACCAGTGAACTGGTAATAAGGAAAAAAAAATTTAGATACACCTATTTGGTGCTGCAAGCTTTAGACTGACACATGGGGACAGTGTATATGCCATTTTAGAAACAGTTCAGTGCCGCTTGCCTTTGACCATTCGTCTCATCACCGAATGCAATACACACACATAAAATACCCGCTGTAATACCCAGTTGAAGAACTTGATATGATACCTGCTGTCTTCAACCCCCTTTGTAAACAACTTATTTCTCTCCAGAAATGTCTATGCAATAGGCAGGCAAGTGTAATAACCTCCTCTCCTACAGGTAAGGAAACTGAATAAGATAGTTTACAACTCCTGGCAAAACTCAGGATAGAGGTGGGACTCTTGGGTGTGAGAAGCCAGACTCAGCATTTTAACTTGATGGTTTTTCTCTTGTTCTCTCCCAGGCTATGATGAGTTCAGCTCCGTTGACTTCAGTGGGACGTTCTATGTTAACACAGACCGTGATGATGACTATGCTGGCTTTGTGTTTGGCTACCAGTCCAGCAGTCGGTTTTACGTTCTGATGTGGAAGCAGGTCACTCAGACCTACTGGGAGGACAAACCCACCAGGGCTTATGGCTATTCTGGTGTGTCGCTCAAAGTAGTGAATTCAACAACTGGTACTGGTGAGCACTTAAGAAATGCTCTCTGGCACACAGGAAACACCCCTGGACAGGTGAGAAATTTAAAACTTCAAGCCAACAATGCATGATTAATATTTCAAAAAGAAGGGGGGTGTCCTGAAAAAAATTTCCTTTCACACCTCAATTTTTTGCAGATTTTATCAGCTTTTCTTTCTCATATTCCCATATTACTAATGTCAATAATAACATTTGCATTGTGTTTCAAAGAAAACATTACACGTATGAAAAATTATGAATGAAAATAAGGACATGTATAAAAGGGAAGGTGTGGTGTGGTCTAAAGTCAAAGGAGTGAGAAGTCTCAGTTTTCCACAAATCCTTTGTGACCTCTGTATTGGCACTTGCTTCTTCAACATTCCAGCTTGTTTGAATTATACGTGGTTTAGAGTTCAGTAACCAGTGACAGCCAAAGAGAAAAGAAATGAAAACAAAGAGAAAAACTGCTGCTGTTCCAAATAGGGTCAAGCTGTGGAAGAAACTTGTGCCTTTTGGAAATGAAGTCATTTGGGCTTCGCATGTGGATAGGAATTTCACACTTCGGAGCTCTTTGCAAGAACAAGACCTTGCCTGAGTGTAAGAGATTTCTAGGAGCAGGCCACAGGCAGTAACATCTGTGCAAACTGCAGTCCCTCTGCTTGGGTGGGGGCACTGGTACAGATAGGAAACTTAGCATTGACTCTGGCAGCGGGGGGGATGTGTGTGTGTGTGTAAACAGGGGCAGGAATTCATACGGGGAGTCAGGTTCGATGCTGTAAGTGTTTTCAGTGACTCCAGCCATGAAACTACACATAAATAACTGATCAATAATTTCAGACAGAAATGTTCATTACTCTCACTCTATAAAAGAAGTCGGCTGATGATACCACCAAATGTTAAACGCTATTTTCAGTTTCATGCTCTGCAGCAAATAAGCTTTGGCTGCATGTACAGTTACTATAGTGGATGTACAGTTACTGGAGCACAGTATGTTTCTAATAAAGCATTTATATTCCTACTGTAGGTGCGCACTTTGTGGCATGATCCCAAGAACATTGGCTGGAAAGATTATACTGCTTACAGGTGGCATTTGATTCATAGGCCTAAAACAGGATTAATAAAGTAAGAAATGTTTCTGCATCTCTGTATTTTTTAGCAGCAAAACTTTTGTCTCTGATATAAGAGCTATGTTATCAGTTTCTTTGTTCTGATAATGATGATACTTGTGTATAGTTCCCATATTTTAGGGGCATTTTTTATCTTTAGAGAAAGTTATTTTCCTTTTCAGATGTATTTAGTTTAGTCTGGATGGTCAATAGTCAATATTTACATCGGCTAAGTAGTCTTAAATGAAAGGGAAAAAAATGAAGTTATTTCGCAATAACATTTCTGTAAAGGGACAAGAAATTCCTGAGTAAAACTCAAAGCAAGATTAGAACATGAGATTCCTCCCCAGTCTCTGGAATTTGAATGAATGAAATTAATTAGAAACACCAGAATTGCCACAGGGTAGTAGGACAATGGCCTGTCTGCTTCAGCATCCTGTCCCCCACAGTGGCCTATGCGAGATACTGCACAGCAGCTACGAGCACATCTGTAACGCACACAACAAGGAGCTATGGGATATGACTTTCCTTGGAGTCCAGCTGTTTATCTGATGTTCTGAAGAATGAGCATTAACTGTCCATGTCAATTTTATCTTCTACTAACTACTGCAACTGTAAGGGACATTTTTCATGGGTCAGAGTCTGACCTTACCCTTAAAGTCTTGTTTATGTTTATGAGCAGAAAAACTCGCTTCCTTTCACCCATGTTGCTGTTAGCTGTATCTTCCTTTGCAGAATTTACTGAGTGTCAGGCAAAGCATGTTTCAACTGGTATCCCACTAGATTAATCTAGCATGACAAATTCTATGGTCCAGGGCATTAAATTCCTTCATTCTTTAGGGTGTTTTTATGCAAAATAAATAAATGAAATCAAGTATTTCACAAATGTAGCCATTAAACCATTTTATTTGGACAGATATAGCAATTTAGTATTAACATGATCAGATCAGTGTAATTTTTTGGGTGGGATGAATAACTTCTTAAACTCTTTCCATTGTTTTGGGCTTTTGAAATTTTGGCAATTATGCTAAATAGGATTACCTGAACACTAAAACCTGTCGTTCTTTTTGCTGTTCTTTTTACTATCCATTAGATACTAGATACTGCTTTCAGGGAGCAGTTTCACACTATTCTTTGGGCACCTTTCAGAAACCAAAACACTTCAAGGTAGAGCAAGTGCTGGACATGACTTTTTGCCTAAGTAGAAATCTGTACCTAACCCTTGAGTTATAGGAAGTTGCTCAAGTGTGTTCATGTGAATCCATTCTGCTTTTTATAACTTGCATAAGTTTTTATAACTATATTGCAGATTGAAGCAGGACAATAATCTCTTTCTCCAGAGACTGTTCTAATTAACTGACTACAGAGTCACTTCTCATTTGACCCTAAGGCATTTAATAGACGGAGATCCTAAGAACCTTGACTGTCTCAAGGTCTCTCATGAGAAGTGGAGAATCCAAGTTCAAGGAACTGCTATCTATCCAATAGAGATGGAAAATGAAAAGTCATCTTTAGAGGTCTTTTTGGCTCCGGGGTGAATGCCTGAAATACTACCAAAAAAACCCCAAAAAACCCAACAAACACCACCTCCAAAAAAAAAAACCCACAAAAAAACCTGCAAAAACCCACAAGCCCATCCCAAGTTTTCCCTCTTTTTCCAATTTATTAGTAGTCTAGCTGTTCATGTCTAAATCTTCCATCTTTCATTAAGCTATTAAAATGTCTGAAATTAAGATTCAGCATGTCTCCAATTAATGTTTTCTTTGACTCTAAAGGGAGTTCTTCCAATTTCTGATGTTGGCCCTTGCACCTAAAGATAAATAAATCAGCGGTTCACATAGCTGTAAAGATGGCTTCGCTAAGAGATGTGGTGAGGTCCTGTGCTAACCTCTGAGTTCACAGGGACATGGGCTTATCAATGAATGCTAGTACATCACATAGTTCATTCCAGGAGACATGAATGTTCTAAATAAAGAATCAGGAAATCTTTTGCAGATGGTTTGCATAAAATTACTTATGGAACAGTTCCACTGCTTCTGATTAATGTGTTGTGGCTGCTGGCCAGGTGAGTGTGAGATAGAGATGAGAAGTGAGTCTTACAATGAAGTTGGGTTGTCTGGTGCCTTGTTAAAAATAATTCTGTTTCAGTTCTTGGGAACTTTTACCAGCCCTTAGCACTGGACACTGCATTATCCTCCTTTTCTAATTTAAATTGTATTCTTCTTTACAGAGTTTTAGTCTATGAAGGGAAACAAGTCATGGTGGATTCTGGACCAATCTATGATACAACATTTGCTGGCGGACGATTAGGTCTTTTTGTCTTCTCTCAAGAGATGGTCTATTTCTCTGACCTCAAATACGAATGCAGAGGTTAGTTACAGAAAATGTCTGGAAAATGCTGAAGCCTTTTATAACCTATGGAACAAGCATGAAATGTGGAAATGAAAAGTATTCTCTAGTTACGGAAAGCAATCTGTAATATCATGGCAGGGAGTAAACCTTGATTTGTTGAAATACCATGAATGCCCTTTGCTCCTATAGTAATCTCAATTTGAATAACAAAACCCAGATGTTTAATACTACCTACCTGGAAAATATGAGATTGACATATCTGAGCGAGATACGTGCATAGAATTCTCTCTGCACGTCCACTTTCCTTTGTAGGCTATTTCAGTGTCTCCTGCAGGCAGAGAGCTACTTCTAGATCACCCCTCTTTCAAGAGACATGAAGGAGACAGCAGATAGTTGTAATGAGCATGTCTGTCTATAGTGCCTTATACAAAATGTTTTGAAATACAGAAAATGGTTTCCCAGGTTTTCTCATATACGACTTTTAATATACGTTTAGATACATAGGTGCACATACACATATGTGTATGTTTCAGACTATATAGGTAGATACCTATTTATATAAAAATGTCCTTACATTTGTAGGAAAGCACAGAACAGGAAATATAGTGCTGCATCCTTATGCTCTATCATGATGGAGCTCTGTTCTTATGTGGTTGACTTCCTAACCAAATAAAACAACCACAATAATATCTTTGTTGCCTTCTCTTTCAGATGCTTGAGCAATGGTTGCTGCATTACCAGCAAAGTACTGTAAGTGCTATGCAACCTCGACACCTCAGTACATCCTGGTACTCCCAGTTTCTATTCTTGTGTACCTCCTGTCCTCTGTCCTTGTGCTCCACTCACCAGGTACTTCCCTCCTGCCAGGAGTGCCTCAGCCATCCCTCCACCCAAGTGCCTTCTCCCAGCCAGGACTAACGAAACCTAAACGTGAGCGTCCAACCCACCACTGAAGCAAAAGCAGATTGATACATTAGAACACTTTTGTACAGTGAAAACTTAGCAAAACACATTTGTTTGTTTATTTGTCTTTTTTAAGGAACGACGTTTACATATAAAAATGTAATTACTTAATGTATTTATATATATATATGGAGAAAAAGAGGGGGTTGATGATTATCAGTCATTGTCTTTAAGTGAGGAAAAATGTGTTTGAATAACTTTTTAGTTGTATGGTTGACACTTCCTTGCTCTGATCAGGGCTGGACTTCAGTAACACGAAGCCTCTGGGTCTAATTTTAGCAAAGTAATGGAGGGCAACACCAACAATATCTATAATAACAATGAAAATGCCTTTGGATAATAAAGTAAAGGCAAATTATGAACATATCGTGATCCAAAAAGATGTTCTTTAGCTGATGAGGATGCTCTTAATAATACCCATTAAAATTGCAGTTGGTAGAAATGTCAAATTTGCAACATAAAGCATTGTCTATTGGAGACTTAATTCAGGCCAAACAGAATTGAACAAGAAACTCAGATATGAAAGGGAGGAGTGATTCATTTAAACATCCAAAGCTATCACTATTGTCTGACTTTCAAAAAAAATATTTGCAGTTGTTCCCTTTCCATCGTATTTTGCATTCCCTTGTAATAAAGAATATACTATGACCGTGTGGAGCAAAACGAACCTGAACCACTTTCCCACCTCTGCTGCAAAAAGCACTTTGACATCCTGAATCCTGATGTGGGTTTTTGAAAAGGTGGCAAGGCCACTATTACTTAATTTGGTAACATAGGAATTTAAGGTTCCATTTATAAATATTTTGTTACTATTTATTATAATTATCACACAGAGCTACCTTCTCCGATAATTTATTTTAAAGCATGCCATATAAAGCATCAATAATACATTCACAAATAATGGTATTTTAAAGCTATTTTTAAAAGCATATCACAACATTTAGATATTGACAAAGCATAGTATACACTTAAGTATAGTTTCATGGGTTATATTCATGTATGCTTTAAACTTAAATGAATAATAATAAGGAATTTATAAATGGAACCTTATTATATACCCAGTTACCCTAATTTTAATATTGTGTATTGTTACCTATGTCTGCTGTATATAGGACTTCTTAAATAATTCTGAAGGGATACCAGTGTTTATTCTATACAGATACAACAGTTACTCAGATATACAATAGTATAAACATGTTTAACAATTTGTTTTGTTTAAGTTGTATGAGCTTTGTTCACAAAAAGAACACATGCTGGTGTAATTTTGTTCATAGATGGGTTTATTAATGGAATAATACAGTACCTCTGCCGCCTTACAGGGCACAGTGAGCTAAATGTTGAATCAACTTTTTCTCCCTTGAAATAGATTTTGTTGCTATATTCATTAGAAAGGAATCCACAGTTGCTGGCTTTATTGCACATTTTATAGTGTTCGTATTATCAAATCTTTTTTTTTGTTTTTGTTTCAATTTTGTTTTGTTGCTGATTTTTTATTTTGTTATCTTTTTTTTTTTCCAAATCCTCTTCATGAGGTTTTTAAATGTTTCAATTTCTTACTTTTGGTGTTTCAATTTGTATCCCCAAGTCCCAAGCAGAAGGAAGGGTGACTTCATTAAATGTAATGATTGTAATGGCTGTGTAGGGTTTTTTGTTTTGTCAGAGAGAGACATCAGTACGGGGGTGAAGATGTTAATATTTGGACTGTATCATAATTTTCCTATTCTATGTAAATTATTTATTATGTTTTTTAAATTTCTTTTTCATTTTTTTCCTTGCAAGTGTGTGTGTGAGAGAGAGTGGGATCAATGACATTTCATTTTGTTTTGCCAAAGATTGTAAATAATTATTTATTTGTTTACATGGACGGAGCTCTATCATTTAACGTCCTGATTCATTTAGTCAGATCCTCATTTATATACATATATATATTTTAAGAAATTAATGATAGGAAATAAACTGTAAAAAGGTTTTATAAACAAAATTCTCTTTACCTTTTTTATAGATAAAATGTTTCTTTAAAGAAAGTATTCTATTCCCCAAAGCCCTCAGTTAAATAAGCCTCTTGCCTTGTTAAAAACTAGTTCCTTTCAAGCGAACGAGCAAACCTGTTGCTTGGTTACAAATCATGGACTGTCTTCTAAGGTTGTAAACAGCAGGTTTCCTAGTCTGTTTGACAAGATATCATTCCTCATGAAGTCTTTATCTGGCAAACTATCCCAAATTTTATTTATGGCATTGTGACTGAGAAATTTTGGTCCTGCTTCTCTTTTTTTTTTAGCTGGACTCGTACACGCGTTCTCTGTGTTGTGTCTTGGCTGATGTGTTTGAACAAATATACGAACCTATTCTGCAGCTGCTTCTGCTGCGAGTCCCATCTGAGTCAGTGGGACTTGTTGGTGTGAGCGAGGATTGCCTTCCTGCTGGAGAATTTCAGGAACAAGTGAATCGTCACTAATCAAACAGAATAAAATACAAAAAAAAATTCTTAGCACGATAGGTCATTGCCATGACTATGAACAGCTCCCATGGGGGGGAATTTGAATTGGATTAAGAAAAGTAAGGATACCAAACATGCCAAAATGCCAATTTTGAGGTGTGAACTCAAGTGATATTCTCTTCTCTCTCTCTCTAGATTTTTTTATTCACTTTTCTTGGCATTACAGACGTCCCAGCTACTTGCTTTTCTTGGCTTTTGGTTCCAATGCGAGCACCCAGAACACTACACAAGAAAGCCACATAGTTTTTAGCACAATCTTTTAATGAGTCCTTTAAAATAACGCAACTTTTCAGGGTTGTTGAGATGTGGCTTCATTACATTGTTCAGGTAATAGCATGATCAAGATCTTGTACCCCATGTGCTAAATAGTCCCATTTAGATCTGGTATAAGAGACTTTGAGCATGAGCATTTAGTAATGATTTGAATGCAAAAAAAAATCCCTTTGTGGCAACGAAATCAAACCCTGCAAAACAGACCCAGGGAAACAAAATGACTGGAAACATGTGAAACCATTAACAGAAGCACTTCAGCACTAGTACAGGGTCTCTGAGAAAAACAGAGAGGGAAGGACCAAAAAACCAAATGTTATACTGTGAATGAACAGGTTCACATGAAGCAGTGACATCCTCTGACCTCTGCCCATTGTTCTAACTACAGACTTTCAAAGATATTCAAGAATATTTGGTTAATTTGGGAAAAATAAATATTTAAAAAATTTACAGCCTCTGCACTTCTGGTTCCCAGAGAGATAGAGGCATGGAAGAAGGCAGCCTGAAATCCCTGCAGCGAGGCTGTTTTTCTCACAAGGGGAAGCACAGTAGAGCAGACACTGATTCTGCCAGTGCCTCCTGGGTGATACTAGGCAGAATTCTTTTCATTTTCCTGGGCATCAGGTTATCAACTACTAAAAGGCAATGACAAATTTCCTCCCCTTTAAAATCCTTTTGATAAGTTTTCTGTATCTTATTTTTCCTGGGCCAGCCAATAAACCAGGAAATACTGAAATCCTGAAGTTAAGTTCTGATGAGACCTCTTGACCACTTTTAAAACATGGGGTTTTCAGATAAACTTTGGATAAGCCTCTGAATTCTGAAAAGCTAAGCTGAACTTGCAGCATTTAAGGATTTTTCCATTAAGAGTAACGCATTTCCCATGGTTTCTTCCAGAAAGGAAGGAAAAAAATCCACCCAAGATCATACCTGTGATTTCACACATCAGGCAGCCCAAATATTAGCATCATGAATGCTAACATCTGTGTCTACTCCTTGGTAGCTACGCAATAGGGGCAGAAGCTGAACAGACTATCACAGTCAGTGGGCCAAATCTTCATCTTGGTCAGCTCAGTGGGAGTTTTCCTATGGACTTAAGTGATATCTGGATGAGATTCAGGGTTTGGGTTGTGCTGCAAGCCACCATAGAGGAAGAGCTCTAACGCTCGCATGGGAACATCTGCTTTCTAAAGCCATTTGAAAAATAAATAACTGTGTAATAACTTGGCACAGTCTTGTTCCCAATGTGGAGAAGACCACCCTTGTAGATCAGGAAGGGGGATTTTGAAGCAAAAGAAACCTGGGATTGATTAAACCAAGAGTTCTTCTGATCCATTATCCTGCTTCTTGAAAGCTGCCAGTACCAGATGCACCAGAAGAAGGTGTAAAATCTTTATAATTAAAAATCATACATTAGCAAGCCTAGAAGGGAAACCATTCCTAGCTCCAGGCAGTTAATGGGTGGGTCATGCCTGCATTTCTGCATGGCTTATTTTGCACTAATATAACTGTAAATATTCTTGTTATTCATATAAATATCTCGGGTTTTTAATCCCACTTCATGACCTATTGAGAGTTCTTGAGGTTGATTATACATGATATACAGTATAAATTTCCTTCTACCAATTTCAGGTCTGTTACTGTTTAATTTCATTGACAGGCTTTATTTCTCACAGGCTTTGGGAAGGAGTGAATATTTCATCGTAAAACTGCATGTTAGAAAAACCTTTTACTGCTTTACTTTTACTGCCTGTGTGCATGTGTCTGTAATGGAGTCATGCAGTACATCAAAGGTAAGAGAATTTCCTCTGCTTGCTGAAAAGATTGGCAGTCATGTTGCAGTTCTGTTCAGGTACAGGCTGCTACACACACACTAAAAAAAAAATCTACTTGTTTTGCAAAGAGTAGGTGTCATTCTGTGCTGGTATTTTTACTTGTGCTTTTCCCAGCCATCTGCTACTGACCACAGATGGAATAAGGCAAATGAGTTGGATAGATCTTTCACAGCCTTTTATCCTGTCAATGATCATTGATGGATACCCATTCATCTTGATATTAGTAGAGCTAGACATGAACATGTTTGGTGATGTTCCTTTAGAAGAAAGTGAATTCCTTTTCAGATGGCTGCTGAGCATTTCTAGACTCTTCAGCACCAGTCTCGGGATGCTGGAGGCATGCGTTGCAAATCACACTTCAAATCTTACAACAGCTATAATAAGTAACTTGTAACTTAGAATTGTTTTTAGTCATTGAGATTACATAGTCATTCAGTAACTTTTAGGAGATATAGTCTTCACATTCCCTTTGTGAGCTGATTTCCTCTCTAAATTATGCTAACACAAAAGAACAAGGGAGAGGGTGGAAAGCTGCAGGCACTGTCAGCTGCTGCAATGGATAATTTTTGACCAATGCCTTTTTAAATATGTGAAGAAAATGAAATCCAGAGTTTTCAGTTTCACGCAAGGCAGGTTTGTCTCAGTCTTCTGACTGATCATTCAAACCAGTTTGCTTCCTGAAGTCACTGCAGCTGCCTTCTTGAAAGTAGCAATAACATTCAATAGAAATTTTAGGGAAGGATCTGCCTATCATAAGTAGACAATGACTCAAGATATGGCATAAACAATACCTTGGCTTGCTTTAACAGATATTCAGGAGTAGTGGCTACCAATTGTTAAGACATTTCTTGCTGGTGAGGCTGAAGATTCAGCTGCAATGTCTCTCCTCTGATTTTGCAGTCAGAAGTAAAGGACCACCCGGCTGGTCATGGATGTAATCCAGTGGGTTTGACTACACACAGTAGCTCAGCATTGATGTTGAGGAAGTGGGGACAATGCCAAAAGCTGAAACCAGTGACGTGGAACATCACTAGCTTTCAGTTACAAAGATATTGGCAATCACTGTTCTAGACAGCAGCACTTCTCCATTTAGAGAGAGAAGTTCCAATGTTTATAAAGGAGATCAAGAGCAGGGAGAAAACCAGAACATTGTTAAACGCTCAAGTTAAGTTTTACACAATTTTCAGAGAAATGGAGAATCCATCGGCAGTAAAATGGCAAGAGACCACATTTTTGGTGTGTTTTTTTTTTCTTATTAGAAATTCTACTTTTTAATTAAGTGCAGAAAAAAGACAAAAATGAAGTGTCCCTCTGCATTCAGTTTTTTCATTAATATATCAATAAAAAGCTCCCACTTGTTTGAGAAAGAAGCATCCTCTATTGTACACAGAGGGAACTGAGAGGACAATTATCTATACAGTGCCTAATCCTTCTATAAGATTTAATTCCTTGCTTTCAAATGAAGACTTTATAGTTTTCTTGGTTTATTCAACAATATTAAAATGGCCAAATAAAATAAATTACTCCCTTGGATTATCTGACATGTCTCCATTGAAGACGGGTGTCCAGAGCTTGAACTAGACCTTAAATCAGTATTATTCAGTAAATGGAAAGGAATTAAGCCATTCGTGGTTATAGACAGGAAGATTGCTCAACTCTGAGTAGAAACTGTATCTTCTATCACTGGACAATCAAGAAACCTATCATTCTTCATGCCTAGCATCGGCCTTCCCTGTGGTATGAGAAGGTAATTTCCTCCCTTTCTTAAACATGAGAGATAGGGAAACTATGGCTAAACAGATATGAAGCAGAGGGCTTCTAAGAACTAGGTCAATGTCTCTATCACAAGATCATCCATTTCAAAACAAACAGGCACAAGTCATTGTGACAGCAATATGAAAACATCAGGTCCTGTTATTTCCCATTCAGACTTTCCTCTAGCAATGAATTAATTAACCTCCCTTTAAGAGAAATGAAGACAGACAATCACAAAAATTACCTTATTTGAATGTTTCCATATTCCCTTTTTTACAGAATCACAGAATCATCATGGTTGGACGGGACCTCTGAGATCATTGAGTCCAACCTCAAAAAAAAAAAAAAACCAAAACCAAAATCAAACCAAAAAACCACCAAAAAACAAAAAACACAACACCCCACCACATCACACCCACCCACAAACCAATAATCTTGGGCACTAGAGCATGCCCTGAAGAGCCATGT
>JAOXNO010000024.1:46085912-46099290 GCA_028565335.1 Limnodromus scolopaceus
AGAGGAGTCTAGGGGCAGCTGGATCCAATCCTAGTCCCAGACTTGGTCAACGGTTTATGTCTGAAGCATTAGATCTGCGCAACCAGTCCTCTCTGTCACTTAGCTAAGGTTTCAAAGTTTAACACGCTATTAGTCACTTGCCGAGGACCTGTTGCAGCAAGGAATCTCTGATTACCTTGAAAAGTAATCTTGAGGGTCGTCCCTTCTCAAGGTAGCTCGCTGCCGCCGGAGATCTCAAAGGACTCTTGGGCTGTTGACTATTTACAGGGGTAAGATGGTTGACCTTCAGTCACATTTTCACATTGACCACAGTACCAGCATTGCTCAGGTTCACCCTTGGCTGTTGTTTTGTTACCTGATTCCCAAAACCACATTGGAGCTCCAGATGCCGCCATCAGGACTAGATGCACCCCTTGTGACCCCCATGGCTGGTTATCGCTTGGGCAGGGATAGGGGAGATAAAGGTCAGGTTGGCACCTGGGGGGGAGCACACCATCACAGAAGCACCCCTAAAACCTCACCAAACATAAAACGGGGCATTGTGGCCCGTGGATGCTTTGCTTGCTCCTTGAGATCCCATCCCGTGGGATGGAATCGGCTGACTTGGTGCTGGCCTCTGAGATTATGGTCGTGAGTGTGCTCTTGGTGCCTTCGTGATGTTGATGGGTGGGTGGTCGTGTCTATCCTGGGCCGGATGGGGCCTGTCCATGGCAGGATCTCTGCTCCGGCCGTGCCACTGCGAGAGGACTGCTTCCAAAGAGACATTTCCCAAGGGTGATGCTGGGGGTGCAGGTGGAGATTTGCCAGTGGGCAACTCCTACTGCTGATACAGCACGGGCTTCTCCATGTCCGGCACGTCCTGTGGTACCTCAGGGAGGTCCCTACTCCCTGACGAGTGTCTGGGATGGGCAGAAGCTCCGCCCGGACCCCAGTGAACACACTGAGGCACATCAGCGGTCCCTCTCGATTGGTCCCTGCCCAGCCAGGTCTGCCAGGGAGTTTCTCGGCCCCTGTCAAACGGCCGCCATGGCCATGCCAGCATGAAGGGAAAGCAGCGCGAAATTCTCTTTGTGAAGCAGCATCTCAAACGCCGTGGCAGGCTCTTAGCGACAGAAGCCCATCTGCCGGATGAGGTGCACCCAACGCCACTGAGTTCCAGCATGAAGCTTCACGGCGGCAGTGGCACATACTGCTAGTTGGGGTGGCTCCTTGTTGCAAGGCAGTTTTGCAGGTGGCCACTTCTCTCGAAAGCCCATGGGCAGTTTGACACAGGCAGTGATGACTTTGGCAGACACTCAGGGACTGGCTGCAGCTCTCGCTACCCCCTGTAGTGCTGCTACTGAGACGAGTGGGCATTTTGCTCTCTCACTGGGCTTGGAGGAGAGGTCATTGGCAGCTCAGAGTGCAGTGCCAGGACAGGCAGCATGAATGCTGGCCCGGACTAGGCTTGCTGCAAAAAAGGCAAGAGTCGGTTTTGGAACAGCTTGGTCCTCCGAGAGCCCAGAAAAGCCACGTCCCTTGGGCTGATGGGCACCGGGCACCACTTGGGCTTCTTTAGCACCCAGACAGAGGCAGTTCATTTTGCGTGACCATTATTGAAGAGCTTGCAAATCTTTGCCCACATGCCCTCCTTGGGTTTCCCTTGGAGGTGTCCCAAATACAGGGAAGAGTGCACCTCACCTGCCACACAGCTGCCTTAGCTACAGAATCTGAGAAACCAAAGCCCACTCCCTCAGCTCTTCAGCAAATGCTCCCCGACTCTGGGGCGGCTGAGCAATCAGCACCCTATGCCCGCCTTCCCCAAAAAGCTGCTGCAGGCACACTCAGAGATGCAGCTTTTGTTCAAACACACACAGTTTACTGACAACTTTGCACACAGGAGAGCTCCCAGAAGGAATGGACTCTCTTGAAGGTGCGGGGCAGCCGAGGGGACACGGACACGGCTCTGTCCATGAAGACTTCTTTCAGACTCCGTAGAAGAGCAGTCTTGTGAGCCGGTCTTGCACTTCCTCCAACTCACGCAGTGCCTTGGCATGGGCAGCTGGGTCCTGCACCAGGCACTGGAAGAGGTTGAGCGGCTCAGCCGCCTGGAAGGCTGGGGGCAAGACAATGTCCTCGGGCATGTTCTCATTGGCAAAGAAGAAGTGGTTGAGGCGTTTCTCCTCCAAGGAGCCGCGCAGGTACCACAGGATATCCTGCAGCCGCAAGAGGAATTCCCTCCTTCTCCAGCTTGCCGGGGGCAGGGTGTTGAGGAGGTGCATCACAACGGTCTTCAAGGTATAGGTGGAAAAACCTGTGCCCACCAGGATACCGGCGCAGAGCTGCAGGCATCTGAGGTGCAAGGTGTCCTGCGGGGCCTGCATGGCCATATGCCTGAAGAACTTGGCCTCTGCCACAGCATAGCTCTCAGCCCACATTGTGCCCGGGGTGAAGATGGCCTCTGGAGCCTGGCTGCTCAGGAAGATGTCCGAGTCGCCTTGCTGCACCCCAAAGATCACCTCGACAAAGAGGGATCTCCCGGAGGCATTCGTCAGCCGCATCTTGCAGGAGCGGCGGGAAGGCAGCACCTTCATACTGCAGTGATGCCACTGAGGCATCTCCCCCCAGGCTGAGCTCACCATGGTCTGGAACCAGCGGGCAATTTTCTGTGCATCCAGGTAGAAGCCAGTGCAGAGGTTGCTTAGGAGGCTGGAATCTTGATTTCTCCTCAGCGCCTCCCTGGGCTGGTGCACGAAGCAGAGCATGTTCTCCACACGTTGCTCCCTCATGCAGGTGCAGTCCAGCTGAACACGGACGCAGTTCTTTGCCGGCGTCGCCTCCGTAGAGCCCAGCTCCAGGTGGAACACGTGTCCACGGGGGGGCTTCAGGGGCACAAGCAGGCGGTAGACCACATCGCGCCCACGGGGACTCCAACCTTCAAAGGCGCTGCCCACCCCGATGGCTGGCTCCAGCACTGGGAAGAAACTGTTGGCCAAGCGCGCTTGGAAGACACCAAGGAGGTCGCTCACCACTTCTTCTGCCACCCGGCGCTTGTAGGCCACGCTCTTCATTGCCCAACGGATGTCCTTTGCAATAGTCGTGATCAGATGCCCCTTGTCATCAGAGTCTTCTCCTTTCCTTTCTTTTTCCTTGTCCTTTGTGCTGCTGCCAGAGCTCTCCTCCTCTTCCCAGCTGATCTCTGGCTCATGGCTCCTCTTCCTGAGCCGCCAGCAGAGACCAAAGAGCAGCAGTGAGACTTCCGCAATTGCCCAGAATTGCCAGTGCTGCAAGGAAGCGAAGAGCGGGGCTCCCTGGGCAAAGCTGCTCTGCTCCTGGCTCTTCTGCTCCCGGCTTCTCAGCTGCAGAAGCTGGAGCTGAGTTGTCTCCTCAGCACGGAGACGCATGTGCTCGAGTGTGCCCTCATCCAGCTCGTTGCCGACCATGGGCAGGAGCTGGAAGAAGCTCAGCACGAGCAAGACACGGACCACTATCGAAGCCATAGCTTGCAAGCGCACTCGCTGCTGGCCAAGGCCGTACTGGGACAGCTGCCTGCTGGCGCCCTTTATAGCCGCCCCCAATTGTGACGCATCCCCTGTGGTGTGCCAGGCATTGCAGCGCATCACGGGCACCGGCCGGACACTGGCCCCACCCCGGCTCAGCCAGAGCCTTTGAAAGAGTGTTTTAACAAGATTTGATGGCAAGGTGCACTTGGTTGTTTACTGCATGGAGGACAGGGCCAGGCAGAAGTGTCAGGGACACCTGTTCCCATTGAGTCATGAGGGTCAGAGAGGACCACCTTGCTTTCCACACTCCTTCCCAGAGAGGAGTCTAGGGGCAGCTGGATCCAATCCTAGTCCCAGACTTGGTCAACGGTTTATGTCTGAAGCATTAGATCTGTTGTTCAGCCTGGTCTCTAAGGAGACCTTTTGGCAGCCTTCCAGTACCTAAAGTGGACCTGTAGGAGAGATGAGGCTGACCTCTTTATCAGTAATTGAATGAGAGGTAATGGTTTTACACTGAAAGAGTGTAGATTTAGATTATATATTAGGAAGAAATTCTTTTCTGTGAGGGTAGTGAGACACTGGAACAGGTTTCCCAGAAAAGTTGTCGATGTCCTGTCCCTCAAAGTGTTCAAGACCAGGTTGGATTGGGCTTTGAGCAACCTGGTCTAATGTGAGGTGGCCCTTCCCGTGGCAGGGGGTTTGGAACTAGATGACCTTAAGGACCCTTACAACCCAAGCCATTCTATGATTCTATGATTTTACTAAGTACGTGCTAAAATGACATGGCCTTGGAGTGACACAGAAGACTATACGCTTATGACAGATGTTCAAGCACAACTCACTGGGCAAATGGGGCAACTGCCTCTTTTCTGACAACGAGCACAGAGCTAAGGAAGGGCATTTGGAATCCAGTCTACTCGAGCCTGCCATAGTAGGCAGCAAGCCCGCAGCCCTGCCAAAGCCCACAGGGTTCCTCAGGGAAGCTGCATGCCAGCTTGCATCAGGGGGCCCACCCAAAGCCCAAAGGGAGCTTCTTCAAAATTTGTGGCAATGGAAGAAGCTATGGAAAGTCGCTGGACTGAAGAGCAAAGCTAGAGAGAAGGACTCGTGCTGCGAAAATATGCTGGGTTAGAGGAGGGCTTTGTTTTCAAACATTTGATTTTAATCTGTTTCACTCAGCAGACTCAAATGTTTTCTTTTTAAAAAGATTTCTTCTTTCCTTTTGGAGACTGAAAGCCCCTTTGGTGGCTTTGGTACACAAGCCTTAAAGAAAAGGTGGCACAGTTCTCCCTGGAGTTCTAGCCTTGGACTCTTGTCTGAGAAACACGGTACACATGTATCAACAAACGTATGTATTAATGCATGTGTATTTCTGTCTGTGCAATCCAATGCTAGGGATCCAAATCCTGCCCAAATAGTGAAGTGGACACTGAATGGCTTGAATGCCAAGTCCACGCTGGTCCTCTGGCTTCACTACCATGAGTACCTGAGATACTTTCTAGATTCCCTCTTCGGTCAATGAGAGGGACTGACAAAGACAGCAGGTCAGCCCTTGGGACAGCTGTCTGAAATAAGTGAACTGATTCCTTAGTTTGCCTCTCAACTGATTGTAGAGGGAGCTGGGAAGAAAAGCTTAGGTTACCCTTGCTATCTGAACCATACTTATTGATAGCTGGAGTCAGATGGGGTAAACATTTTAAGGATCTGTTGTCAATTAACTGTAGTAGGCAGCTAAGCACCACCACTCAACTACTTCCTCCCTCCCTTCCTCTCTCCTCCCCCAGCAGGACAGGGGAAAGAATAGGAATAGCAAAACTACAAAAAGTCGTGGGTTGAGACAGTTTAGTAAGCAAAGTAAAAAGGAAGAAGAAAGAAAACAAAAGAAAACAAAACAAGTAACACAATCATTCATTTCCTCCCACAAATAGACTGATGCCCAGCCAGTCTCCAAGCAATGGCAACTGTCCCAAATTCCCCCCGATCTGTTTTATTACTGAGCAATTACTGAACATGAAGTTATATGGCATGGAATATCCTTTTGATCAGTTAAGTTCAGCTGTCCTGGTTGCATCACATCTAAACTTCCTGTGCACCCTAAACTTACTCACTGGGGTGCAGAGTTGGAAAGGATGCTGTCCAAGACATGTTCAGCAATAGTCAAAACACTGCTGTGTTAGCAACACCATTTTAGCTTCAAATTCAAAACATAACGCCACACAGATTGCTATGAAGAAACTTAACTCCATCGCAGCCAGATCCAATACAGGATCATAAAATTTAATTGAGGAAAACTCTGTCTCTGATAATTGTGAGCATAGTGCAGTCAAAATGAAGTGCACAGTTGTGTTTCAGATATAAATAAGTGATTTTACAATGTCTGAAATCCTTATTTTGATGGATATGATGCAGAGAGAAGTAAATGGGTAATTAATTTTCAAAAAATATACAAAGTATTTAGAACTATAGTTGGACTATGAATATATTCCACTGCTCCAGAAAAACAACATATCGACTCTTTCTAATGGCTATGGATCACAAAATTTACTGTACTCTTATTACTCCTTCAGCCTGGTAATGCTGAAACTCTTCTAGGTAAGCAAAGCCAGTTCCTCCAGAAATCACTCCTTTCCTAGTGTTTTGAGATGGTATCTGGGTCAAAGCAGTGCCAGATGATAAAAAGATTAGATTATTTTCCTGTAGTCCTGACTACATTATGGATTTACAGGATTTTTTTACAGGACACATTCAAGAGTCAAATTTTCACATGTTCTTGTAAGATGACAAGCAACTGACAGCAAGTGCGGGAAATTTGTCTCATTCTATAGGCTCTTCTCTTCTAAGGACATATTTTATGAGATAAAGTGAAATAAAACTGTATAAAATGGATCAGAAACAAAAAGCAAGGAAAATAATCCATTGCAGTAGAACATTACTTTTCAATGTGGCTGTTTACAAACCCTCTTCTTGTTGTTGTTGAGACAACACTGGACAATATCAGATTCAGGGATTATAAATAAAACCTTTGAATAGAATTACCACTGCCAGCTGTTGACATGATCTGTATTAGTCACTAATTGCTACAGTCATGTCTTACACAGGCAGACTCAGTTCAGCTGTTCTTGGCTGGGAAATCCCCTGACCAGAGTCTCTTTTCTCTTCTAAGCTTCTCCTTTCAGTTGTGTTTGTCCAAAATGCATGCACAACAGGTATATTATTTCATTAGTGTAAATTGCAACCTACTCTGTGTTTCCTAAGTTTTATCTGTGTATAAAGTCCTCTTGAGCTAAACCTAAAAGGGTTTTTAACCTTTTTATTCCCAAACCTTCCAATATTTTTGCTCTGTGATATCCCACAAAGTGCTTGATTCAGAAATCTCATTCTATTTTACTCTTTTTGGCCGAGTTACAACATACACAAAAGAGATTAGAGACTGCTTCGTTATTCAGTTGATCATTTGGAATTTGAGACTGTTTAGAAGTACTTGAAAACTTGACATTCTGTGGAGAGAAAAGCACTCTAAGAAACCCTGGCTAAATCCTGTGAAGGGTCTGTGGTGATGACAAAGGAGGATTTTACATGCTCAGATTAAGCGTATGTGGGAATTCTTTCAAGATATTTAGCAAACTTCTTAAAGGTGAACTAAATGAAACAGTGTTGTTGCATTGGTTTTGCTCCTTGTTGCTCTTTTCTTGGCAACCGCTCTGCACTTATTTTTATCAGATAAAACAGTGTATTGTAAATCAAATCATATGTTCTCTGGCATAAATCTTTTTAATGCTAAAGTTTCCTCAGGGCCTTAGTGATAACTCCGGATGTTGACTCATTTGATAAATGGTATCTCATGATGATGACTGCAGTCCCAAAACCTCCCAGATTAAGTTATGTCCTATCCTGCTAGGTCCTGCTCTGTGCTGCATAGAAGAAAATTGAAACGGCCCTGCTCGGGCAAGGCAAAGAGTGGGCTCCGGTGCAGCATATTGTTCAAGGCTGAATCTCCTTATACAGATTCTAGGACCTCCTGCCAGGTCCTGATACTATTCTCAGGCCAGGGTGCAACCTCTGATGCCAAAGCGGTTGTGCCTAATGCTGCTTCTTGCCTGAGTGAGGCAGATGGGGGCTGTTTCTGTCAGACTAAATCCCACACCAAGGCCGTGGCTGCCTCAGGCCCACAGGCTTGTTGTGCCCCATGAACTCCCAGCCTGGGTATCAGCTAGTTGTGGTCATTGTCCTCTAGCAGCAGCTGCTGACAACAGGTTTGTCCCACTGTCAGATGTGTGGCTTGCCAGGTGCTTGAAAATAACTTTGTGTAGCAAGGAAAATAACTTTAGATGTTGCTCTGTGAGCAGCAAGGCTGATAAAGCCTGGGTCCTTTAAACTGCTCCAAAAGTGCTAATCTCCATCTTTTTCCAGCAGTCACAACACTGTCTAGGGCAGATCCGTAAGAAAGAGACAGCCCGTGCTGTAGCTGATGTCCAGTTGAGCACCTCCGTATTTTGGCCACAGTATGCATATTCATTCACTGGTCAACTGCTGTATTCAAGTGTATTCAGCAATGGCCCACTAACTGAAAAAATCAACAGGTAAACGGACAGGCAGAAAAACAAATAATCAACAGGTTAAATAAATAAATAAATATTAATAAGGAAGTGGATCTTCAACATAGATGCTATTCATTTTAAGCCATTTTGTAAACAGTTCTTGTGGACCTCTGGAGAACCTCAGTTTTATAGACATGCCTATACTTCACAATGTTTCTTGTAGTTGGTAGCAGTTTATATGTGCACATCTGAGTTGGCAAAATCTACTTGGACATTTTCAGTGTTTTTCACTTGAATTTGAAACTTATCTGAAGTTGAAACTGAACTGAAACAGTTCAGTTCTAAAACATTCATCTACCTGTAGTTACCAAATTGAAGTGTTTAACTATATGTCATTCCCTTTGTTATAGCCCATTGCTACTTTTTTGAGGCTCAATTGAAGGACACCAAGGAATATTTTTCTGAGTCACCATTGGTTTTCTGTACATTTTTTTTTAAGTGAAAGGCATTTAAGAAACTACTTTTATGTTCAGGCACACTATTAAACAGGGTTGCCTAGCCTATTTAATTACTGTACCTCTGAATAACACGAGGTGGAAATTAATCTTGATGATTTTCACATTCACCTAACTAGGCAGGGAGAGGTGAAGAGTTGTGTGATCTGTTGGTTTTAAAAGGAGACTGGGGACCTGAGTTCTGCAGCTGGTAATTCTTAGCTTAGCTGCTGCCCTGCCTTTTGATTTTAGAGATTATTGGGGTTTGCTATTGCTATGTTAATTCACCTCTATTAACTGTTAGATTATTTCTAGAGATTTCCAGGACAGCAATGTGTGCACATGCACCATTTAGTACATTTAGGCTGCACCACAAATTTAAAAGGGCTAAGACACAGATACAGACATGGGAACTCATTCATCTGTACTGGTAAACTATCATAACAATCCTTGTGATGGGTTTGACTCAGTGTAATTAATGGTCTCCCAGCAACTTCCAGGGACAGTTCAGGACTTGGCCATGAATTGGCTGTGAACTGTTCCTACCGATTAGTTTGGATGTTGCTGATCTATTTGGGAGGATAATACAATTTAAGAATATGGATGTGGGCTACCCTATAGCAGTTGTCTCAGTGCCAAAGAATAGCATATTTAATTGTTAGCATAGATGTAGCCTCAGTGTCCACTGCAGCATATATGCACACGTCTGCTGTCGTTGCAGACTTGTCTGTGTTTGTGTGCTCAATGATTCTCATACAGCCTAGATATATGCAATTATTCTGCACACTTACTGATTACACATTTGGTGTACCAAGGATGCACAGAGCCTGCATGCATCCACTGAGCAGATGCATAGAGTGCAGGTTTGTTAAAAAAGCTGGATATGTGTAATAAAATGTATGCACACATAGCACATATATGGCTGGTTTGAGATGTCCTATAAACATAGATCCTCTGCATGCGTGATATAATCTGGGCAGCCAGATGTTTCTAATTCCCAGGCAAAGGCCAAATTTGTCAATTTCAGTTTTATTTTTCCCTATGAACAGCATCTCTAAGTAGAAACAGAGGTCTGTAATAAACACAAGTTTTTGACACCACAACATAGTGAAGTAGGTTCAGGTGTCTTTGCTTCACTATTCATCTATGACTATGTCAGAGTCACAGAAATGAAAGAAATTGAATATGTCAAGAGACTTGAGACAACTCTCATGGAAAGCCAGTGAGAAAATGACAAGCATCTAATTTACCTCAAGAACTCTTAAAAATGCTGGCTTTGTAACTTCTTATAGTCTTGTATACGTTTCATAGCTGCAAACACTGTATCATTTCACTGCATAGGTTCAGGTATGCTGTAGAGACCACAAAAACTTTATCCAGTATTGCATTTCTGAGCCATTTGTTTCCTTTGTCACAAAGATTTATGGGAAACACAAGATAACAACATACACAGTGTAATGGTAAAGGAACTGGAAAAAATTGTCACAACATCATCTACTGCCAAGTGCTGTCTTTGAAAACAATCTGCTGCAAACTTAATGAGATTTACTGCATTTAAAATGAATTAAGAGCCTTTAAAAATCTTCTCCCAGCTAGTTTTATATAAAAATGATGGGACTACTAATGCCTGTAAGAATAAATCTAGAAAGATGTCCCTGAAAAATATTTTTAAAGCAGCAAACATGCAATTAGTGTAAATAACATGCCCAGCAAATGTGCAATTACAAGCTCTTGGCCTCATTACTAGAGGATTTAATTACATTTCCGTTACATAAGATCTTTTCTCTGTCTGTCTTCCTAGGCTCTTTTGTTGAGGATTCCTCAGCATATGTGTGTATCCATCTGCCCAACCGCATCCTAAGGGACCCAGAGAGTGTGAGAGAATGAGAGACTGGTTTATGTCTGTGTAAGCGGTTGTTCCACATCTACTCTTCTCTGCACCACACTGTAACTAAAAACCTATTCATTTAAGTCTTGAAGTATATATTTCAAACTGCATTCATTAGGAATGAATCTCTCTTCCCTTTTTCAACCACATTCTTACAGGGCTATTGAAGCTTGAGCACTGAGTTCAGTCTTGGCAGGGCCCCACCCCCCTCCGAGGTCCAGGTTCAAGCCATATTTGGGTTATTTTGTGCTGATGCCTGCAAATTCATCAGGGAAGTTCAAGAGAGGATAGATGAGCCTTAGCACTGCTTAGGCCAGTCTCCATTTCAGAGCTGAAAGGTGACAAAAAGTGCAAAAGTGAAGTTGGTCCAGGAAGGTTTTAAACAGCAAACCATAAATTATCTTTTTTTCCCCTTTTTTTTCCATTCCTTCCCCCTTCTCAAGAGAAGGCATTTCCAGTAAAAGCTAAATTTGTCTCAGAAATTGGCTCTGTTCTTTTCAACGCTGCTGAATGCTTCACTGCTAAGAAGGACCCCTAGTGTTTTTGCCAGGTTTCATCTCTCTCAGTCTTATATGTGTAATATATATCTAAATGCAAAAATAATTACATGCACATTATACACACACACACACACACACACATATATATAAAGATAATGCAGGGTCATTTTTTTTCTGCAGTAGACTCAAAACGTGCACCTAATCTATGTCTGGGTCTGCAGGGCTGGCTGTTTTCACAGGCATACGGCATCCTGGGAAAAGCCAATTTTATGATCTAACATTGACTGTAGACACGCTTCTCAGGAATACTTCGTTACACTGCGTGCCACTCAAACAACGAGGGCATTTTGTTTGAGTGACATGTCAGCTCCTAAGGATGATCACTGAGTGTTGTAGCTTCTGAGGAACTGTAAAGAAACATCTGCAAGAAAAGGCCACGTAAATATTCTGTTCAGTAACACAAGGCATACAGAGAAAAATACAGGGAAACAAAATGAAGTGCGTTATTTGGAGGTGGGGTAAATAGAAGCATATCTGAGGAGGAGGCAATTATAGGCTGAAGGAGAAGGGAATGGAAAATAGACAAAGCTTAACTTGTCTTTTCTTCAGAATCCAAATCAACTTTTCCTAACAGTAGTACTAGGTCCTAACCAAGCCTCTACCCAGAGTAAAAGGCAAGAAAGAGCTTTTCCAACATAAAAAAAAAGCTGTTTCAATAAAGGAAGGTGGGTTGAAAGAGTTTGGTTGCAAATTGCAGCCTTCAGGAAAGAGAACAAAGGTTTGGAAAAAAAAATTGAAAGCAAGAAATATAAAAAAAGAATATATACATTTTTGCTATTATTCTATGGCATCCTTTTACTAGGAATTTTTAGGAGGCTAAAAAGACAGATAATATAAATCAACAAAAGGGTGTATGAAACATGTCCATTTGGTGACAAGAAGGTACAGTGGTCCAGCAATGGGCTGGCAATTCACCCAAGCCTACATAGGTGTGGGGCCAGGGGGCTGTATAACCCCCACCCAGGGAGAGGTATGCATCTGGTGGGGGCTGCACCCTGCTGTCCCTGGGGCCAGGCCTGGCAACCTCAGGCCTTTGAAACATGTGCCTTTCCTGACCTGGCAGAGGTACAACTCAGCCACACCAGGATGAAGGCAATGCAAAGCCCTGGTGGGGGAGATGCAAGCTGGCTCTGTGGGCTGCGGGGTGCCATTTCCAACATGTAAAATTTCATCTTGTGGATTAGAAATGTGATAACTTTTTCATTAACTTGACTACAACAATTGCCTCCTTTATCATATCATCAGTAAAAAGGGAAATATACATAATAAGCTGAAATTTCCGTGTAAAGTCTTCTACAGTGAAGCTGTATTACCCACATTTTAGAAATCATCTGCTAATTTATACTTCATGCAGAAAATAAGACTTTTGGCCTAAAGTTCATTTCTAGAGACATCTTAGAAAATGTCTCTTTCCCCTCAGATCAAGGCTTTTTCCAGTGGAAAAAAGTTCCTTTTTAATTTTCTGTTGACACTAATTAAATAATTTAACATAAAAATGAATAATTAACTCATTGCCAGTATAAAAGAACTTAATTGCCTAGCAGAAAAATTCTGTTGCTCATTATCCTGATAGACAACAAACTCCTGCAACATAGTAAGATAATAACTAACGTATTCTTGTTCCCAAATCTGTATACATAAAATAAATGTTAGCAGCTTTATTGGAGATATTTAAGGAAATTTTATGCTGCCTAAACTCATTCATATTCTGTAAGCCACACTGTTGCATAAATAAACATGCAATAAAAAGACAATTAAGACAAGATACTGATAATACATAAATTTTTGCAGTACATGTTGTAGCTCTTTCTGCAAGTAAAATGGCTCATCAGTGTCACAATGACTAGCTCTGTTTCTCTTCTGCAAGTCCTCTACTCCTCTTCTAATCTTTGTCAGCTCCAGAATCATATAAACATTTCTTGTAGCCAAAAATGTTGTTCCTTCTTGAAAATGAGAGTTGCACACTTTGGTATTATGGCAGGACATGAGAAACAAGTAAAAGAAAATCTTCTGGCTCGTAAGAAAATGAACAAGAAATAATCATGCATGTCTAACAGTATAACATATTTATTTATTATTATGTATTATATATGATTATTATATTTTATAAATATATATTATATATGATATATTTTATTATATTATATATTATATTTATGTATAAATATTAACATAATTATTATCTCTAATAACAGATATTATTTCTACGACAAGATAACCAGATTATTGGACAAGGGAAAGGCTGTGGATATTGTATATCTGGACTTTCGAGAAGCATTCAATACTGTCCCCCATACAATTCTCGTGGAAAAACTGGCTTCACACGGCCTGGATGAGCGTACGATCCGCTGGATCAAGCACTGGCTGACTGGAAGGTCCCAAAGAGTGGTGCTCAATGGATTTAAATCCAGCTGGC
>JAOXNO010000024.1:46108924-46121446 GCA_028565335.1 Limnodromus scolopaceus
GACCAGGCTGGATGGGGCTTTGAGCAACCAGGTCTAGTGGGAGGTGTCCCTGCCCATGGCAGGGGGGTTGGAACTAGATGATCTTTATGGTCCCTTCCAGCTCTAACCATTCTATGATTCTATGGTTCTATGAACGGCATAATTTCAAAGAATTCTGGCTTAACATACATTTATTTATTTACCAAGTAATTGGAATGTGAATGAGCCAGATCAGACTGAACTGATTTGTAATATTCCTGAAACATACTGGATTTATTGCTTTAGAAAAAAAAATTATTTGCATTAAAAAAAGGTAAAGCAAGGAGATTTACAAGTTCGGCAAAATTACCAGAGTGGTATAAAGGTAGCCTTGCATAAATGAGAAATATGTTCTTAGGCTGTAGGCATCATGTTTGTTGAGAAGATCTGCAGACTACAGTGGCAATGTTTTCCTGGTTGAGCAGAAAGCTTAAATTGACAAATCTGAGACATAAACGCTCTCCGTTTTCATTTCAAAGAGTATTAACTCAATTTATGAAGTTTGTACTTCATTGTTTTACTGTTTATAAAGGAATACAATAGAGAAGAACACTACAATGTGGACACACTGATGTTACCCTTGTGGTGCTATGATTTTAACGATGTGGAAGAGAAAGAGTCTCTGAGTGTCATGCCGGGGGGTTACCTGTGGTGGGTAGTGAGGCAGGGGAGGGTAAAAGGACAACTGGACTGGCTGTGATTTGGCTAAGGGTATGTAATATTTCCAGAGTTTGGAAAGTAATCCTTTGGAAAAAAACTGCCTACTGGTTGTCTTTTTCAAGTCTGAATTGTCAATTCGTAGATGTTGTGTAAGAATCATAGAATAGTTTTGGTTGGAAGAGACCTTTAAGATCATCAATTCCAACTGCCAAGTTACCACCAAACTTTGTCGCTCAGCACTACATCTACACATCTTAAATACCTCCAGGGATGGTGACTCCACCACTTCCCTGGGCAGCCTGTTCCAATGCTTGATAACCCTTTCGGTGAAGACAGTTTCCCTAATATCGAATCTAAACTTCCCCTGGTACAACTTGAGGCCATTTTCTCTTCTCCTACTACTTGCTACTTGGGATAAGAGACTGACTGCCACCTCACTACAGCCTCCTTTCAGGTATCTGTAGAGAGCGATAAGGCCTTCCCTCAGCCTCCGTTTCTCCAGGCTAAACAACCCCAGCTCCCTCAGTCACTCCTCATAACACGTGTGCTCTAGACCCTTCACCAGCTTTGTTGCCCTTCTCTGAACATGCACCAGCACCTCAATGTCCTTCCTGTAGTGAGGGGCCCAAAACTGAACACAGTACTTGAAGTGCAGCCTCACCAGTGCCAGGGGGACGATCATTTACCTCGTCCTGCTGGCCACACTATTTCTAATACAAACCAGGATGCTGTTGGCCACCTGACCACACTGCTGGCTCATATTCAGCTGGCTGTCAAACAACAAGCCCAGGTCTTTTTCAGCCACTCTTCCCCAAGCCTGTATCGCTGCATGGGGTTGTTGTGACCCAAGTACAGGACCCGGCACTTGACCTTGTTGAACCTCATGCCATTGGCCTCAGCCTGTTGATCCAGCCTTTTCAGGTTCCTCTGTAGAGCCTTCCTACCCTCAAGCAGGTCAACACTTCTGCCCAACTTTGCATCATCTGTAGGCTTACTGAGGGTGCACTTGATCCCCTCATCTAGATCATTGATAAACATATCAAACAGAACCAGGTCCAATACTGAGCCCTGGGGAACACCACTTGTGATTGGCTGTGAACTGGATTTAACTGCATTCACCACATCTCTTTGATCATATGCTCTGTGTCTTTAAAAGCAATAAGTAAATGAATGTCAAGCATTCACCACATTGACTAGATACTATAACCTTAGTTTTCAGGCAATGCGATTATTTTTTTGAATAAATTTCTGTCTGTCTGTCATTTCCCTGAAAAAAAAAAAGGAACATATTTTCAAATAAATGAATTGTACAGTAAAGCCTAAGTTGGTCACTTCAAGTTCCTCTCTGATGAACAAGGAAATAGCAAAAGAGTCACATGGTTGGCATGAGGATGAGATATATGAGAGCAGGTATATCTTATCCTTAGACAAATAAAGCTTAGGGCCTCTTATAGACATCCTCATACATAATGTGATATCCTTTCTGGAGAGTGATATGACTAACCAAGAAATGATCCCCCCAAAGACCAGCAAAGATACCTTTGTTTTGCCAGGTCTGTTAGATTTTAAAAAGTTGGTGAACATAAGGAGTAAACTCTAAAAGCAATTCAGCCCCACCTCAAAAATGGAAGCCCTACTCCTGCATAATAAATCAGACTTGGCTTAGTCAGTCTTTTGGATGCTTGTCCTTCAAAGAACAGCTCAGTGGGTTCTTGCTTCTGCTATAGGCTAATTTCTGGCAGTTTTTGTGCTGGAAGCAAGCTCTAGAAAAGTGTTGCAATTTTCCTGGTGATGAACAACCTCTTCAAACCCCATAATCCTGGAAAACCCCTTCAGCTCTTTCTCTGTTTTGCCAGTGCTTTTTTGTGCAACTGTGTTTCAAATTTGATTAGGAAAATGAACCATGCTAAAAAAATAATCTTAATGTGAGTTTGCGAACAAAATATTGCAACAGAGAACCCCTGCCTGAGGCAGAAAGCTGTAAAAGTGCAGGAAACAGGAAGTTAACAAACATAACAGCATACAGAAGTGAGAACCTGTAGAGACAAATACACAGACCTATGTTTTGTTTTGTTTTGTTTCTGGTGAGAATTAAGAAGTCAGAAATGGCAACCATGCCAACAGTATGCGGAATATCAGATTTGTTACAGGAAATGAAGATGATAGGATTTTGGAATCTCAGAGGACTGGCAATGCAGCTGAAAGCAACAAAGAACTCTGTACAGGACTTTGGGGAGATGATGGAGGAAAAAGTTATGAAGTTGAGCATAAAGTTACGAAGCTGGAGATTACATCTGTGAAAACAGATCTGTGTGACAGATAGCTATAGTGTGCGCACAACAAAAATGGTAACAGACTGATGATGTATTTTGAGTGGGTTAGAAATTAAAGCAAGCAGCATCAGATGATGGCTAATCCCCCTAAGAGGAAGACATCCAGTGCAAAGAGATATAATGGAATTCAAGGAGGGATTGTGTTTGTGTCCTTTAGACACATCAGGATAATGTCCAGACAAAAGACAAGCTAGAAAGCAGAAGACCAGAATACATAGCCTCACAGGAAAGAATCAGGTCTACCCAACTGAGGGTGTAGGTATGAGAAACATATGAAACATCTCTATAGGAAGCTCTGAGAAACAGATGCATGTATACATGTATATGTATACATATATTGCTCTCTACAACTACCTGAAAGGAGATTGTAGAGAAGCAGGAATTGGTCTCATCTCCCAAGTCACAGGCAATAGGACAAGAGGAAATGGCCTCAAGTTGCACCAGGGGAGGTTCAGGTTGGATATTAGGAAAATTGTCTTCGATGAAAGGGTTATTAAGCACTGAAATGGGCTGCCCAGGGAAATGGTTAAGGCACCATCCCTGGAGGTTTTCAAAAGACATAGCGCTTAGAGACATAGTTTAGTAATGTGGGGGGTTTTTTGTATGTTTTTCTTTTTTTTTTTTTTTTTAATCAGAGTTAGGTTGATGGTTGGACTAGATGATCTTAAAGTTCCCTTCCAACTTAGACAATTCTATGATTCTATGATATTGATCTGAGGCTCAACAGAGTTATACTGGGAGTAGTAAAGACGACCCAGGTGACTAAACCTAGTGAGCAAAAATGTTAAAAGAATGAGGACTTCAGTGATATATGGGAGAACAGAACAACGAAGATGTGAAGAGTTATGTGGAAATGTTCATAGAAGATTTTGAAAGAGGAAGGTGGACATTGTCTTATTTGTTGCATGGGAAGAGATCTGCCTCTTAAGACATCTGAATTTTATCTGTACTACCTTATTACAAGGGCCTAGGACAGTGAGGATATAGAATCATAAACTCATAGAATAGTTTGGGTTGGGAGGGACCTTTAAAGGTCAGCTGGTCCAACCCCCCTTCAGTGAGCAAGAACACCTTCAACTAGATCAGTTTGCTCAGAGCTCCATCCAACCTGACCTTGAATATTTCCAGGGATGGGCATCTACCACCTCTTCGGGCAAACTGTTCCAGTGTTTCACCACCCTTGTAAAAAATTTCTTCCTTATAACTAGTCTAAATCTTCCCTCTTTTGGTTTAAAGGCATTACCTGTTGTCCTGTTGCAACAGGCCCTGTTAAAAAGTTTGTCCCCATCTTTCCTGTAGGCCCCCTTTAGGTATTGGAAAGCCACAATAAGGTCTCCCCAGAACCTTCTCTTTTCCACACTGAACAACCCCAAAGCTCTCAGCCTGTCCTCATAGAAAAGGTGCTCCATCCCTCTGATCATTTTTGTGGCCCTCCTCTGGCCCTGCACTAACAGGTCCATGTCTTTCCTGTGCTGAGGGCTCCAGAAGTGGACGCAGTACTCCAGGTGGGGTCTCATGAAAGCAAATTAGAAGGGCAGAATCACCTCCCTCAACCTGCTGGCCACAATTCTTTTTATGAAGCCCAGGATATGGTTGGCTTTCTGGGCTGCGAGTGCACATTGTTGGCTCATGTCCACTACCCCCAAGTCCTTCTCAGCAGGGCTGCTCTCAATCCCTTCATCCCCAGCCTGTATGGATACTGGGGATTACCCTGACCCACGTGCAGGATCTTGCACTTGGCCTTGTTGAACTTCATGAGGTTCATATTGGCCCACCTCTTAGGCTTGTCCAGGTCCTTCTGGATGGTATCCCATCTCTCAGGCGTGTCAAACACACCACTCAGATTGGTGTTGCCTGCAAACTTGCTCAGGCTGCACTCCATCCCACTGTCAATATCATCGATGAAGATATTGAACAGTACTGGGGCCAGTATTGACCCTGAGGGACACCACTTGTCACTGATCTCTGTCTGGATATTGAGCCATTGACCATTACCTTCTGGATGCAACCATCCAACCAATTCCTCATCCACTGAACAGTCCACCCATCAAATCCATACCTCTCCATTTTAGAGAAGAGGATGTTGCGGGAAACCATGCCAGACGCTTTACAGATATCTGTAGCTCTTCCCTTGTCTATTGATGTGGTCACTCCAGCATAGAAGGCCACAGGCTTGGTCAGGTAGGACTCGCCCTTGGTGAAGTCATGATGGTTGTTTCAAATCACCTCCCTGTCCTTCATGTGCCTTAGCATAGCTTCAAGAGGATCTGTTCCATGACCTTCCCAGGCACAATGATATCCTTCTTCCTTCTGTCTCCTGTTGTAGCATTTGGTCTTTTATTGTAGACTGTGAGTTTGTTATAGACTGCTGAGACATGCATTGAGGCTTAGAAAAATGCAGAGCAACGGTAGGGTGACTTTCTAGAACTGCCTGGTTGCTTCTGATTATGGAGGATTGGGCTTAGAAACCAAGGTTCTTCAGAACATTTATTCCAAAATAAATGAGTGTTTTCTTTGCTGTTGTTTATAGTTTAGTATTATTCTGTCTGTGCACCCAGAAATATTCTTTACAAATAAAAGGAGTAATACCAACATTCTAGTATTGGCAGATCAGTTAACTGTACCATATACATTTGCTTCAAAATATATTATTTAAACTTCACATTGACATAAAATATAGAGGATAGAAGAATAATATTTTAAAGGAAGTAATGGAAGACTCATCACCAAAATTATGTAAAATATCACCCCATCTAAAGGATTCAGGCATATATTATAGGGAAGAGTCATAATTGTCTGGGGTAGGACAAGATGACCTAAGAGCTCTTTCATCTATAATTACATATTTATGTTCCCAATGGTTTCCCATAGTTTAGTAACAAGACAAACATGCTACTGGATTTGATGTCTAAATGACCTTTAAGACATTAAACACGCTATCTATGTGAATAGCAGAAATATAATATATATTATATCATAAGTAATAGTTCTTTTGCCCAGAAATACCATAGTGAAAGAATGAGTATCGTCTGATTCACGAAGTTCATTTTAGTACCCATTTAGTAATACTTTATTTAAGCCACGTTATGGCGCCTATAGTGTAACTTGTGCATATATCTATATATGATTCTGTACTCATGTACACACCGTGCTGTTTGCTGAGGTCCTGTCCAATGTGATCTCTGATCTCTATTATTTTTAGCAAACCCTGTCACCAGTAAGTCTAAACAGAGGCAAAAGACTGGAATTTGAAATACTTTTAATGAGAAATACAAGAATACAGAACTAGAAGAGACCTATAATATCGAATTCCATTCTATCTATTTGCAGACACACATTTTACAGAATCCCAGAATGATACGGGTTTAGAAGGGACCTCTGGAGATCATCTAGTCCAAGCCCCCTGCCAAAGCAGGTAGACCTAGAGCAGGTTGCACAGGAACGTGTCCAGGCAGGTTGTGAATGTTTGCAGAGACGAAGACTCAACCACCTCTCTGGGCAACCTATTCCAGTGCTCTGCCACCCTCAAAGTAAAGAAGTTCCTCCTCATGTTCAGGTGTAACTTCTTACATTCAAGTTTGTGCCCATTGCCTCTTGTCCTGTCACTGGGCACAACTGAAAGACTAGCCCCTTCCTCTTGACACCCACTCTTTAAGTATTTATAGGTGTTGATTAGATCCCCGCTCAGTCTTCTCCAGACTAAAAAGACCTAAGTCCCTCAGCCTTTCCTCATAAGAGAGATGCTCCAGGCCCTAATTATCTTTGTAGGCCTGAAATTTTTAACAGTTACTTTCAGAAATTTAGGAAGATTAATCTTTAAAACTATGTTTCCTTCCTCTACTGCAATCACTGGAATTTTTTTTCAGAACTGTGCTCATAAAAAATGACACTCCTCCTTATTTGTAATGAAATGGCAATGGAATGTAATGGAATACCAATGGAAAAGCATCCATTGCTAATGACTACCTGCATGTTTTAGTTGCTGTTTTTGGAAGATCTTTTTCATCCTGTGTCCTGTGTCCCATTCCTGTCTTTCCCCGAATGTCTGCAGAAAGGAATCATACTTTCCATACTGTTTGTTCTGACAGACTGTGTAAGCTTTTTGAGTTTCTTGATTTCATCACAGTGGTGCAACATAGATCTATCCTTTTATGTATTCAATTTGCTTTGGTGCAATCAGTAGCATAACTTTAAAATAATAAAAAATAGCTACATACTTTATCAAAGCACCGGTAACATTTTTAAAACTGTGGTCTTCATTTGGCTTTTGCCATGCAAGCAGCAATAAGATAACCTACAATGAAGAATGATGACATACAACAGTCAAAGTTCAGAAAGCCAGCTTGATTTTAAACAATTGTGTTCATTTTCCTCAGCTAGAAACAGAAAAGTCTGTTGTAACAATTGGTCTGTTTGTTTGTACAAATTAGGGAACAGGCTGCTAGGAGTATCTGGTTGACTTATCAGAAGTAAGACAGCTATATGTTTGTGGTAAAATAAGAAAACAGCTCTGTTTGGAGCTGTGTTCCTGTGGCAATGAATCTGTGCTCATGCTTGTTTCTCACCTGGCTCCTGCACTATAGCATAAATTGAAGACTCTTTTCAGTCTGCAGATAGTCAGTACTGCCATGTCCTTATTCTCTGAAATGATTTTCATCTTATGCTCATCCAGTTTACAGGATAAATTCTTATCTGTTCTTTCTTGAATTGACCTTACGTCTGTACAATGTTTTTTTAAATCCCATTTCCACCACTCTTGTACTCAGGTGCATCCAGCTTATGATATCCCATGCCTCCTCTGGACTGGTGATGCTTCCTGATTCTGTTTCATCTGCAAATCATGAACTTACTGCTACCGTCTTTGAGGCAACATCATTAATGAAAAAGTTTCAAGGTCAATCCTCAGTCCAATCCTGGGAGACCTTTCCTGGTAAACTCCTCCAGCTGGATTCAGCACTACTCTTTTTATGTTCCCCTCATTAGTCTATTTTTCATCAGAGAACCTTCCCATATTAACTAATATCAGATGCCAGTAGTCCAGACAAATAAGATCTATAGTAGTGCCTTTGTTTAGACCATCAGGTTTTTTCATCAAAAGAAAAACATCAATCTAGTGCTATATATTTTACCTCTGATAAAACCATGTCGTATTTTTTCCCTATTTCTCTCTCCTTGTATTTAATTATTTCTTGAAAATTTTTCTTCAAACCTGCTACACTATGAAGAGTCAGGAAAACAGGCCTTTTCAATAAGTGCATGAAGCTTGCTGCTTAGAAACCCTATGATACTTCCCCATCTTGAAGCAATAAAAAAAAATGGCAAAATATATCCCAATAGCTTCCAACAAAGTAATATAAACAAACAGTCCCAATATTCTCAGGCTCATATGTTTTTCTCCAAAGATTTGCATTCTTTCTCATGTTAGATAAAATTGACGATAGGGAAAATATGTTGGCAAGAAAATTCTAATTACTTTATTTTAGCTATTAGAATTGGATAATCCTTCAGTCCTGAATTAAGAACATTCCCTTTGTAGAGTCTGGCAGAGTAGACTCTCCATATCATATATTTCCTTTCAAGCTAAGGCCTCAGGCTGATGCCTTATTACATCAGCCCATCCCACATCTGGGCTCTGGAAAGAAACTTGCACATCAGAACATGGGTTTAAGAATACCCTTATGGGTATGTTGTGTATTCTGAAAATGCTTGTTATTAAAAAAACAAATTATCAAGAGACTTTTATTAGCTCCAGTGTCTATGCATTGGTAAACCTTTCACAACTGGATGCTCAAAAGTCCTCTGTATTGCAGTGTTATTAGGTCAGATTCAGCTGTTCTTGAACTTTGCCTGCAAAGACATCAGCCTTGTCTCTTGGAGTCGGAGTTTCTGATATGCTTGTCTCATCTTGTAATGTTTCATTTTGGAAATGGTACCTTGCGATTTTCAGAATCAGTGCAAAACCATCTCTTGACCCAGTTTATGAAGAATAATTTACCAAAACCCAGCTTTTGTGTGTATTTGGTTTAATATGCCCTTCAGTTTTCCTCTTTTTCACTTATCCCATGGTGCCACAGGTATGTTTTTTCTTTTACTCAGTCTTTGTCTACTTTAAGACTAATATTAAGTTTCTCTGTTTCACAATTAAAGGAATTTTCAGTCCTTCAAGCTCAAGATATTAACAAGAAAAATGGTATTTTTTGTTTGACTCATTTTCCATGCTCATTGACCTATGAGGAAAATCCATGATTGTGTCCAGCTATGGCGATCTAGACTCAATGCCCTGTCAGGTCTTGTTCACTTTGATAATGCTTTGTTTCTAACTAACAAACACAGAAGTTTTTTCAAAGTACAAGGAAAAGCTTTACATATTTTCTACAAGTAGAAATAGTTATTTACTGGTTCTTAGTGAGAAGTCATTTTGACTTCTCTTGGCCATTTTTTTAAGATAAGTGCATAAAATGGGGAACATTTCCTTTGTTCACCTGAAATGAAAGTATGGTATCTGAAGAGCACATCTGTTTTAGTGTGAAACTAAATAGATTATTTGTTCTTAATGTAGAGATAGCTAAGTTTGAAAAAAAAAAAAAAAGTGAAAAATGATGAATTAAAATGGAGAAATCTGATCCAACTTTTTTTTATATAATCCTAAAATTTGCATTTTGGAAAACTTGCTTTTAATGGTGAAATATGTTCCTTATTTTGAAAAGCAGACAACATTATAGAAAATGTTTTTGCTTTGCACTGTCAAGCAATTACGGATACTCAGTGTACTCTAATTACATGGTACATTGAAACAATTATATACATATTGTCTCTTTTTCCACATTCAGAATCTTCCAGTAATTTACTTATCCAATTATTCTTAATGCTCTTCCACTTTATATTTTCCAGCACATGGAGCAATATTTAGTTTACAGACTTCAGAGCTAGGCACTGAAACAGATGTTTCAAAATACTGAGTATGGAAGACATATTGCATCAAAGGTTGGAGGATTTTACAAGACATTTTTTTTGTGAAAAAAGCTTTTTACAAGTTTTACAAGGCTCAGTTTAGAGAGCCATCTAGATGCTTCTATCACAGCTAAGAGCTGCTGCATCTTCATGGGGAAAACCATCCCCAGGAAGCCTCTCAGCCTCCAATCGACATGTAGGCCACTTGCTTCCCTCATTCCAGAAAGTTTCTGGATCATATGATCTGCATATGCATGGCCAAATTTTGATCCTTTTAAGCCAGAATTGGCTTAGGAAAACCAAACCCACACCAAGTCCCACTAAAATTTGGTATATAGAGCAATGGACAATGACATTATATACTGTATCATGAATAAATGCTCAGGTCACTGGCTGATGACCTTAGCATTTATTCTCTAACATCAACACTTTTTAGATATTTTTGCTATCAGAGAATGACAACTCCATCACCATTTCCTCGAGTGTTTCTCTCCCAGGTAGGATAAGAGTTTGAGGACATTTAATTCAATTTCAACTTAATAAAAGCAGGCTGCACAATGTTTGTCACTGCATTTCTAATACAACTATTTGTAAGGGCATTACTTTACTGAGAAGAGAACTTAATGGAAAGCACCTTACTGATCTCTTTAGTAACTGTCATAATCAACACTGGTTCTTTGGGACATGCCTGGGAAAAAATTGCATTGAATGTTTTCAGTAGATGGGGTTAATAGGTTGTACAAGAACAGAGCTGAGAACATGCGTTAAGTGTCAGCAAACCCACATGCTGTAGGGCTGATAGGAATACAGTAGCTAGATGAGATGGAAAAGTCAGTGCTGAAACATTCAGTTTTGAAGTGTTTTCAAGGCTGTGATTGATTTGCATAAGGAAATTTGAGTGTCTTTAAGGAGGTTAGACTTTTCTGGGGCGGTTGTCTCTAATGGGATGGGTCACTGGGAATAATACAAAAGGGCTTGCTGCTGCCACCACTAGCAGTTATAGAAAGAAGACTGGTGTTTCAAGTCAAAAAGGGCAAGTGGTAAGTTTTGTTTCTCTCAACAGTTTTCAAAGTACAACCAAACACTGAATATTTGATGCTTTGGTCAGAGTGATAGGAGAGAAGGATATCAGCAGAGATTAAATTAACACCTGCAACTGCTTTGCTGTAGCAAAAGTTATTTCAGACAATGCCTGAGAGATGAGAAAAACTAAAAAATTTTACTTCTATGGATAGATAAGGAAATCTCCGCTTGGATATCACATGTTGGGCATAAAGGATTTGCAGTGTTTAGACATAGCTCAAATGTGATCACCTATAACAAGACAGGTGAAGCAGATTCTGAGCAAAGGGTGATGCCTTGGGGATGGTGGAGGAGGTTTGACTGAGAGGTAAGAACGGGTGAAGGTGTAGCGAACGTTCTTTGAATTTGCCAGGAGCTCCTAGTATACAGCTGTGCAAACAACTGATTTTTTGGTTAGGTGTATAAACCCAAACACACTCAACATGCAATTTCCACTGATCCAGAATGAAAAAGTTTCCAATTACTTTATAAAACAGAGCCCCTCTAAACTTTTGTTCCATCTTAACAAAACATTCTCTTTGGCTGAAATGAAATTGCTAATTTGGCTTTTTTTTTCTTCTGAAAATATTTAAAAATCAAACATAACTGCATGTGGTCTCAATAAACCATTTGAATATAAACAATAAAACCTTTCTTACCCTCATTCAGATCTTATTACCAAATTAGATATGAATTTGTGAAGAGTTTCAGTGGTCACAAAATTGCTGATTTCAGTGAATGATCTACTTGGGGAAAACATTCACCCGGTTCCTATTATACTACTGGACTGCCAGGTTATAAGCCTGCTCCTGTGGCTTGGTGTGGGCTGGCCTCCTCTCAAACCTGCGGAAGTTGTTCCCATGATGGTGGGTCAAAGCTACTGTAGATAAATGAATGTGATCACGTGTCATTCTCTATGTTTAGGTAGGTTGGATAAACCATTGACCATCCACTATAGTAATGCACAGGCAATCCCTCAATGAGGTCAATTTTCTGTACATTTCAAGGCTACAAAACCTTCTTTCTTGTTGGGTGGTCATTTCCCAATACAACTGTTCTACAAAGACTTGGGAATGGTTTCCAAGTATCATGAAAAGTGTCATTTAGATGTTACCCAGAAGTAAGTTTATTACACAAACTGTGTGGCAGAATAGTTTACCTTTTAAACAACATCATCAGCCTTAAGCCAGTATCTTGCAACTACTGGTTTGGAGTCTACTCATTCTGATTTACGCCCTACTGTTTTAAATTAATGAGCTTGCTTGCAGAGCAGGTACTATTTAGCGAGATTGCCCGACACTGGTCCATGAAATAAGAAATGTTTATATTGTTGGGAAGTGATGTAATGGCATCTTGAATTATGTTTATTAGCATGTGAAAATCTTTAGCAATATATCTGTCTGTTTTCTATTAGAGATTTGGATGCAATAACAAAAAATGTCCATGGATAACAAAATGGAAAATGTATGCATATTTGGCTGGCTGTCAGTGCTGGGTT
>JAOXNO010000024.1:46121668-46137960 GCA_028565335.1 Limnodromus scolopaceus
GGAGCCGGGGGCGGGGCTGTGTTGTTGGGTCGTTTTTTCAAATATTTTACAGTGACAGAACAAGTTTTGTGAAGGTGCTGTATAGAGACATTATAGTATTTTTTTAAAAAATTAGAAAATAAAAATAAAAAGTAACCTGAATGTAACCCTTACTTTTCTGCATGTGTTGGGAAGTATGGGTACCTACCTGCAGTTAAATTTTGGTACAGCAGCAAAGTTATTCACAAATGCAAGTATAGTTTTATAATATTCTTTTACTGATTTTAAAAACCAAACCCAAACCCCAGTAAGGTAAATGTTTGAACACTGAGTGCTACTTTTGTGGGATTTTTTTCTGCATTTAGTTCAACTTTTTGTGGTGATTGGATGTTTTTCTGATCACTTTTGTGTTTGTTTGTTTTGAGATAAGCAATATCTTCACTTATAAATTCTTGTCTTTGGTTGTAAACTTTGTATGGTATGAAAGCTCTTATTGTGGCTTTACGTCTGAACAATTATCTAGTTGTCACACCATAATGATCTTGGAAAAATCAAATATTTTAAAGGAGAAAAATGCATCAAACAAAGCCAGACATTGAAGGGAGATGTTCCACTAAAATGACTGGAATGTTGTTGAAACTAAAGTCCTACTTTATAGGTGATAGAGCATGAAAGATTAGGAGGTTTAAACAATTCAAGTTAAATCTAGGGACAGGAGTTAAATAATGTATTAATGTTCACAGTTTAAAATGAATTGAAGCTCCAGCACATTTTCTAAAGAGTCTTTGAGTTTAATATAGCTTGTAAGAGACAAAAATCCATATAGTATATGAGAGGTGATGGTAAGATAGGACAGATAATATAGGAGATATATATATATAAATACTCCTTTTATAGATGCCCTGAAGAAAGACTTTGGAAAGACATTTTCTTGCTGCAAAATCATCCAGGAAAATAGTTTATAAAATAATTGTTTTCTGAGATAGGTTTTTTTTCATTACGGTAATAGATGATTCATCCATAGTATGAGCTGGAAAATAATGGATGTGCGTCAAACCCAATGTTTGGGAAAGCTGGATGGAACCATTTAACTAGAATTTAGATCTGTGGTGACAATGTGGAACTTAATTAGAGTTGGAAATTATAATTAATCTGTATTCAACAGAAATTACTACTTGTAAATGTAAAGCTATGTCCAGATTCCACAATGTATCGGGGGTAATGACAATCTTTATCTCAGAGATTTCCCAACCCTTTTCAGTGGTGTGAGAAATTATTTGATAAGACATTTAAGCAAAAAAACCCTCACTAAAACGCCAAAGATTTGTAACCTCTGAAAGTTTTTCCAAATGGTACAAAAGCTTCTGTTAATAATAGTAAGACTGTACGGAGGAAGAGAGGAAAGAAGGTTCACAAATTAGTAGATGAAGTGGCCAGAGTAGCAGGGAGGGGGACAAAGCCTCTGAGGAACCATCTATTGTGTGGAGGCGTCCACGCAGCACTGCCGTAGCGCCCGCCAAACCTGCAACCTGGCCTCTCGCCTGCTAAGCCCCAGTGGAGTTTTCTTCCTCGTTGTTCAAAACATCTGTGGAAATATCCTTAGTCAGGATGTGATGAATCAGTGAAGCATTAACTGCAGGATCGTAATGGAATCATGTCTGATTGTTTTGTGATTGCAGCTTTCCCACTGGTTTACATTTGGACTTCATTCCCAAGTAGCCAGTTGCCATATGGAATTTCTTTTTGTCCATGAAAAGTAAGGGAAAATTGCCTCCTTCAACAGTATTTGAATGCATGTAAAAGACTTAAGAAGGAAACTTTGCCTTATATTACATATTTCCTTGACAATTTTCTGATTTGTTCTGATGATTTCTCTCTGCAGCTTAAATGTGAGGATTATTTTGTATGTTCTCAATACCATTCTGAAGTAATTACAGTGGCAACTTTCAGGATTGATTCTTTACAACTGGGGAGTCATTTTCCCATGGAAATCCATGGAAATCCAAAATCTGTCCTGGTTTTCAGTTCAAGAATAAACAGATTTTTTTCTGTAGTTAACTCTAAAATTCCTGAGAGGATGAGATTCCATCAATGCTAAAAGAGATGCACTACACTGAATTCAGCAGAGCTACAATTTTGTTCATGTCTGTTAAAGTCCTAATATATACACTGGTAGAGGTAGCTTGTGACAGTGCACCGGGTGTCACCATGAAATATTTCTGGGATCATTTACAAAGGTGAAAAGTCTCTGCAATTTTCTGTACAAAGCAAATGTGACAAGAATCATCTTGTTTACAAGATATATTGTCTTTATTGTCAGGTGCATAGGAGAAGGAAGTAACAATGTGTGCAATGACTTTGCAGAACTTCATGGAAGTTAGATACCTGATTTCTCTTTTTTTTCTTTTTCTGTTTTTTGACTCTAGTCCCTGGTCACTTCCAAAGGATGAATTGCTGCCTCTGAAGACCAGTATCTCAGATAGCAAGGATCATCTTTTGAAAGATCCTATCTCTTTCCGCTGGCTGCCAAAGCAATCTTTGTGACTCATTTGAAAACACTTTACAGGCAGGCATGGATCTTGTCCATCATGTTCTGCGTGGTGGGAAAGAGATCTGTATCCATCAATCAACCTTTGCTAAACTGATTCACTATGTAACAACTTTTGTCTGTTAATTATAAAATGATGGGAACAGTTTTGCAGATCATTCAGTGATTCTAATGTACAAATATCTTGCACAGCAGCGACCTCCTCCCTGGCATCAGCTTGCTTTAAAATAATGGAGAATTAAACCAACTCATCAGCACACTACTTTCAGATGCATTATTATCGGATGAAAAGCCCAAAAACCATATCAGATTTCAAATAAACAATAATTCTGCTACTTGCTCTTAGAAGTAGCCACAACATTTGTTAATGATGAAACAGGCAGTAAAATGCCTGACAAATCATATTGACGCTGATGATAGCACTAACTGAGCTTGGCTAGCATTGATGTTGTTTTTGCTTGGACTAGAGGTCTCTCCCTCAGACCTATAGAGATTTGATCCTTCAGGAAAAGAGATAAATGCTGCTGTAACTCTCAGAATTAGCAATGTTTGAAAAGGATTCACTCTTGAGAGAATGTTGATGTGGTGCTTGTATGAGACATTGGATGATCTTATAGATAGAGAAGGTCTTATGAGTACGGTGCAGAAAGGCATCTTCTAAAAGCTGCTGGTTCTGTGAAAAAGTGAAAGGGTACTACCATGTATTGAAAATTATTCTGAAGATCAGAGTTGTTGTTGTTCACTGCAGAAACAGGTCTGAAATGGTCCTAGAGAAGTCAACAGAACAAAACAGGACATCCTGACCCAGTCATTGAGCTTCCCCAGAAATGATAGCAGGCGAAGGTGTCACCTCCGTATAAGAGAACTGGATTAAAAAGCCTGATTTCTGAACTCATTTGGAACCTCAGAAATTCCACCCTGTATCAGAAATAAAACTTCTCAGTGATATTATGTTTCGATGTGAGAAGTTTCTGAAAAAGAATGAAAAAAGCTCCAACTGGTAGAAATTCAAAAGTAGTTGCATGGCTTCATGAGACTTTATAATGGGAAAATTAACTGTTAGAGATTAGGAAGGACACTTGGTAATGTTGTAAAAAAAATTAAATTTTCTCCATTGAAAGATTTTTATGCCAGTCCCTCAACATGTGGTGAGTCACCATTCTTCACATCTAGAGAAACAGCAAAGTGGAGGAAAGCATTTTCCATCTGCTGAGCCCCTTTTTTGACCTCTTTTCCAAAGAAAAATAATAAGAAATGTCACATTAATTCAGAGCCCTGTTCAACCCAGCAGAACTACATAATCCAATGATGTCTTTCATGTGAAGAATGAAGGAGCCCTTCCTCCCTTCTGTGAGTCTACCTGGCCAGAAATTGACATCCCAACTTCATTGAATCTGTGTCAAATTTGTAGTGGCATCTGTGTGTTTCACCCTAAGTACATATGTTTAAGCATTAAATGCCACACTGGAATGACATAAAAACCTTAGCTCAAACACATTAAAAAATAATTGAAAAAGACATTAAATCATGGTCTTAAGGGCCTGCACCATGCCCAAGAAAAAAAAAACTACAGTTGCAACACCTTCCTTGAGAAATGTGAAACTATTACTGAAGTTGGGATCATTAAGTAATTGACAATGCAGGCTATTAATGGAATGAAATGTGAAATACCCAGGAGTGTTATAAACTACACAGAATACAGAGTTGACTTTTTCTGTGATACAACTTTTCTTTCTTTCAATTTATTCCTTAACAGGTACTCATAAAATGGAATATAATTTACTGAATGGATGGGATCCTGAAATGTGCATTTTTGGCTATATGGAAAAGTTGGCTTTTTGATAAAACTTCTGAAAAGCTCAGGATTTGTTTAACTTGGATTCTTAAAGACCCTGCAACTCTGGCATGAAAAGCAAACTGGTGTTGTTATAAAGAGGGGAGATGGAAAATCGGAGAAAGCATACTTTTCCATAATGGAAGATCTGAAAAGAAGTTAATACTCGAATACAAATTAGTAGTTTTATTGTACTGCAAACATCTGTGTCCTGAAACCAATTTTTCATGCAGCCAGTGGAAATGAACACTTCCCATGTGTGCTGGCCTAACACTAGAGAAATGTTTAGAGCTATTGGAGAACTCTGGGATGAAACACTTTCCTTTGGAAAATGGCAAGCTGTTGAAACAGGCTTTTTAAGAATAGGTTGCCTTCGAAAACCTTTTGATTTTTGAGAGAAAAGTATTGACACTGCCAAAAAAATTTTGGCATAACTTTTTTTTAATACAAAGATTTCATTTTTAGTTCAAACCAACTTCGCATTCCCCTAAATTAATTAATGTGTGACAGCAATAAATTAGTTTCAGATACAACTATGTCAATATTATCTGAACAATCTGCTCAATATGTTATTGCTAGAGGATGATGCCATGGCAGAATGGAAGAAATATTGTTTGCATGTTTTAACTGAATATTCTAGACCATGGGCTACCTAATTCCAGTGTAAAAAAAATGGCATCTGCAAAAATTATACATAAAAATTGATAGTATTTTATAAGGGACTTGCTTTATAGTAGGAATTATGTCTAACATAACATGAACCCAACTGAACACAAATAAAGCAAAGTAAACCACAAGTAAATAATATAACTAATGCCATGTTATGATTTTTGCTGAGAGCCAGCAACTTGCACCTTTTACATTTCCCACTTCCCACACAGCAAGAATGCATACTTTCCAAGCATTAGCATGTGCTCAACTTGTCGTTTGCGGACCAAATCCTCTGCATGTCTGTTCACTCAAGGCATCATTTTCTGAATCAGTGGTCTAAAATCTGTTCAAAAACATTATGTTTCAACATAATTTTGGCAGTATGCTGGAGAGAGGGAAAAAAAAAAAAAAGGTAGAACAAAGTGTTTCTTTATTTACATTTGGCAAATATAGAAGATTGGTGAGTAGATGCCCAGAGAAGTTGTGGATGCCCCATCCCTGGAAGTGTTCAAGACCAGGCTGGATCTGGCTTTGAGCAACCTGGTCTAGTGGGAGGTGTCGCTGCCCATGGCAGGGGGATTGGAACTTGATGATCTTTAAGGTCCCTTCCAACTCTAACCATTCTATGATTCTATGATTAGTCTAAGGAAAACTAAATTAAAATTTCCTAATCATCTCTCATTTTATTCCAGTTCAAAATTTGACAGCTATCCAGCAGGCAAAGTCTCAGATTGTTTAAGTTGTTTGGAAACCATTTGAATATATCCCAGTCTAATGAGCCCTGAGATGCTCATTTTCAATTGCTATTGTACACAAACTGTTATCAGGTGATTTTTTTCCTAAATCTGAATTACACTTGGGACCTTTCTCATACTTGAAAAACTTATCCAAGAGAGAGAGAAAAAAAAGCTCAAATTAGTAAACACACCATGACAAACAGTATTTGTTCTGTATGCATTTAAGCAAAAATGAAATTTAAGGCGTCCTATGGGCTCACAGAAGACTAAAGTTTTCCAGGATAAGGGTTCTTGGAGCAGCAGGTGCAAACCACTGTGAGGACAAAGGAATTATTGAGGTAGGAGAGTGCATCTCATGTCAGACTTGAGGAAATGTGTTCTATGGTCATACCTAAAAAGCAGAAAAACAGCTCAACTAAAACTCTCAGCAGTTAGCTAAAAAAAAAACCAACAAAAAAAACCCAAAGCCACATAATTTTTGAATTTTGACTTTTTTTAATCATATGAGAAAGAAAAAAATCCACAGTCTTAAGTCAAAACCAGCTCCTAGGTTCTGTGGAGGAACTTGATAATTTACTACTAGAAGAGAAATGTAACAACTGGAAAACTGACATATTAGGGAATATTCTCAAGGGGATGTGTTTACACTAATACATCTAGATTACACTAAAGTGAGTACCAGTTAGGGACACAGGTATCTCTATGTTCAGGATTATCCTATAGTGAAATCCATGAGTGTTTTCATACTCATAACCTCAATTCTACCAGGTCCTGTGTCAATGGGTTGGTCTGCTGCAACTCACATAAATCAGACTAGGCATCCACAAGCTTCTGCTAAAGATGAATCTTATATATCTTATGCATTCCTCCATTGATACACACTACACACCTATTTTTAAGTAAAAATGAAAAGGATTGTGTAGCTTTTAAACTAAAAGATGAGCTGTAAATCCTAAAGTCTTGATTTATTACCAAACAACTAACATTACTACTGATATCCTTTCTTCCTTTTCCCTTCCTTCCTTCCTTGCTGGGTGTTAGCAAATGGATCTTAGATGTTTGTAATGTTATTCTATGGATAACTGGATGAGTGAAAATGGTTTTTACATTAGTTCAGATACTTTCTCTGTTCTCATTTTTACTTCCCTATTATTAGCTTTCATAGTTGGTTTTCTTTGTTTATTTATTTAATTATTTTCTTACACAATGGGGTTTTCCACTGTGAATATTTTTGTCTGTAATAGATTTCATTATCATATAATTCCATTCTATTTAAATTTTATTCTCTGATTATTTTCATTTCATCCTAACTGGTGAAACTCAAATTAATAAGAGAAGAAGTGTTAACCGTTCTCCTTCCTCTTTTCTCCCTGTCAATTGTCCTAGGGTGCAGAGAGAATTCGAACAAGGTTTGATTACAGTTTTTTGTGCTTTTTTTGTTCTTTCGGGGACTATTGAAACCAAAGGACAACTGCTCAGGCTAGTACTTTTAGAGTGACTAATCAGTCAAATTCAAAAGATAATTGTTGTCCATAGATGTCTATTGTTGATGACTATAGATTATATTCCTGCAAGGACTGCACATACAAAACAAATTTGCATTGTCTTTTTTTGAATGGATTTAAGATTTCTCTTGCTTTTCTGCTTGAGAAAATATGATATCATTTTATGTAGCATCTGCTATGGATTAAATGCATCTTTCAGCTGCTTTTTCACAATTCCTACATATACATTTTCTTTTATAACAAACACAGTGTTCTGAAGCTCTGAAAGCCCACAGCTGTTTGTGTTACATGGAGAAAGTATGCCTATTCTTGCTCCTACAGGAAAAAAATTCAGTTAGGTTCAACATGCTGATAAATGTAAAAATGATAATATTCCAAGGTATTGTGGTTATGAAAGAAACAGCTTGTTGAACATATCAAAGCATACCACAGATGACAGCTGAATGAATCTGGATAGTCAGGAACTGATTTTGGTTGAAAACATACTTAGTTTAACTACATTGATAACTTACCCCACCCAAACATTTGTTTGTTTTCTAAAACTTGTTGTAGTGCTGCATAGGGATAAAAGCTAAATAACTTCATATGTTAAGAAATTGTGCAGAACAATTAAACAAGATGTCATTCAGATTCAGCTGCTGTGACAAGGAAGAGAACAATATGTGAACCACGTGCAAAGTATTATTCCCCTTCTGTGAACAGCATCAGAATATTTTTTTGGCTCATGAGCTGAACAAGTGACACGGCTAGCTGAGTGACACTTCATTTCCAGCTAATTTCTGGCGTCTGACTCAAAGTAGTCTTTGTACAGCTGCACTGACTGACATGAGCTGTATGATGGGATAAGATGCTGTTAGATCAGTGCTTTGGAGAATCCTATAAAAACCTTGCCTTCCAAGCTAGCAGGGAGATTAAGCTTTTTTATTATTACTACTTTTCTTTTTTTTCTTTATTCTTTTAAGCCCCAAGGGCTCCCCTTCTGATCTCATTAAAATCCATGGGAATTTTAACATTAGATTCACCAACATCAGCATTTTTTTGTCAAATGACAATTTATGCAGTTGTGGGACTTTTCATGCGTTGTACTGGGAACATGCATACAGGAAACCAAACACTTCTTTGGTTTTAACCAGTCTCCAAACACTTTAAACATAATGAGATTAAAGGAAAGTTTTGAGGTTCATGTGGATGAGTGAAGCAGTGGTTAAGTTGTGAGGAGAGGCAGCACCACCCAGCCATTTCTTCTTCAGGGACCCCATTTTGATTTGGTAGTTTCAGGCAGAAACATTAGTGTGCACCAGACAGCGACTGCCCAGCAATGCCATACATATCGCAGAAACCTCCATGCAGGTCTCTGTAACCCTGTCCAGGTAAGGATTAAAGTATTTTCTGAAATCACTGAACTTTGACACTGAGTTATGGACAGTTCTGGAGATGTATGCCTGAACTCAGTGCAAAGCAATCTCATTTGAGTTCTATGGCTTCCTCCAAAGAACACTAAAGTTTTACATAGTTAGATCATCTTTAAAAGCCACTTTCTTATAAAAAGTTTGCAGATTGTTTGGTAGATCACCTGACATCTGTAACTTTGTGTTGTCTATCAAGAACAGCTATTATTATCATCACTCCAGATGTAAATTATCAGAAAGTGAATTTATTCTATAGTGCTTAGAGTGGGCAAGGAAGAGAGACATTTCTAGGGGCATGGTCAAAGTTAGTGCTCAGAAAATTTCAGAGGGATATTGAGTAACTGGAATAGCTACCTACATCATGGCATCACAACATCGTTAGAAGAACTGTTCACTAGCTGAGATTGTGCCAAAGCAAATGACAGAGTTTCTATCTGCATCCAAAAGCTTCCTTTCCCACTGATGTTTAGCAAGATGCCACATTTTCCATGGATCCTTAGCAAGATGAGCACCAACAATCTGTAACTCCTGAAATGCACTGAAAAACCGACAGGTAAAATTCACAGCAGCTGCCAACGTAATGACAGTCATGAATTATGGCTCCTACAGTTCTTGCATTCAGGTCTTTTTGAGGTAAGCTTATCAACACACATAAAGTGAAAGCAGGAGGTATTTGCAAAACCACAAAAGATATAGTGTTTGCAAAACTTTTGCAAACATGAAACTAAGCAAGGTGTACTCCTGAGGTAATGAAAAAGGTATCTAAGTCACTTTCATGCACATTGAAAAATAAAATAAAAAAGAAAACTACCAACCATTGTCAGAATGAATTATCTTCTGACATATTTTTGCACACGTACACCCTAGGAAATATGGCAAGCATATATAAGACATATTTAGCTATATCAACTGATCGGCCCATTAGTTCCAAAACACAGACAAATTCTAGGAGAACAAGAGAAATCTTATTTCTTCAGATTTCTCAGTAAACCATGTGTTCTACGATCACATACGGGACGAAGAGCATCCTATTTTGGCTTTTGGGAAGTAGTTTGGACATATTTTTCAACAGATGGTTGCTGGACCACAGGGACCTGATGGAGGGCCCCTTACCACAAGAAAGATGTTCAGGTGCTGGAGTGGGTCCAGAGAAGGGCATCGAAGTTGGTGAAGGGTCTGGAGAATAAGTCTCATGAGGAGAGGCTGAGGGAGCTGGGGGTGTTCAGCCTCAAGAAAAGGAGGCTGATGGGAGACCTTATTGCTCTCTACAGCTCCCTGAAAGGAGGATGAAGAGTGGGGGAGGTCGGTCTTATCTCCCAAGGAACAGGTGATAGGACAAGAGGAAATGGCCTCAATTTGCGCCAGAGGAAGTTCAGGTTGGATATTAGGAAAAGTTTTTACACTGAAAGGGTTATCAGACATTGAAATGGGCTGCCCAGGGAAATGGTTAAGGCAGCATCCCTGGAGGTATTTAAAAGATGGGTTGACATAGTACTTAGAGACGTGGTTTAGTGGTGGCTTTTTTATCAGAGTTAGGTTGGTGGTTGGACTAGATGATCTTAAAAGGCCCCTTCTAATCTAGACAATTCTATGATTCTATGAGGGAGAGGTCTGCTTGACAGGGAGAATATCCCAATCTATGCATGAGTGGCTATATAGAGTGTCCCTAACGAAGGCAGCTTCTTTTCCTCTTTGGTATTATATGACAAGTGCAATTGAAGGTCTTAAAAACAGTGGAAGAAAGGGGACTACTTGCAAATTACCATTTGCTAGAACTGTAATAAGATAATAGTGCTATGTGATTAATTTTATGGACTATTGGGATCTATTCTCCTTATGTGTCATGTGCTTTTAACTGTTATAATTGTCCTTTAACTTTTGGAAGACAGAGATCTAGTCTTAGATGAAAATTGAGAGCATCAGGAAACGATTGTGCCCTGAGTACTTCATCGCTATTGTAGCCTTTAGTGAAAAATCTCAAAAAATTCAGGCATGGGAATAACAGTATTTGTTTCATAGTATTTGTTTACATGATCTCTTTTCAGTATCATCTAGTCCAAGTTGACAGTGAAAATAGCAAATTTTGTTCCTGAATGGGGAGCCTTTTTCGTGTTCAAACAGGTAGTTAGGCAGTATCTAGAGGCATTATATCCACAGAATACCAAGAATATAAATAACTATGCTATTTTTCTGTGTTTTATACTGCATGGGCTGTTACAATTAAAAACTTCGCAGTATGAAGTTGTCTCCAACAGGGGGCAAGTTCTCAATTATGGTTGTGGCTAAGCTGAATATATTTTGCAGTTCACTTTTCTTAATTAAAGTCAACATTTTGAAAGAAAACTCCTACAGATTTGTATATTAATTTATTTTTTACGGGCTTTCATGGAAGAAAATAGCTGATTATCACCCAGCTAAGGTTGTTATACATATGTAGCAATCAAATTACACTTTAAGCTCTCTAAAAATAATCACATATTCAAATGATGACGTCATGGTCTCTCCTGTGTTACTTTCAATGGAAATGTTGGCCCCTGACAAAGAAGGCGCCTCTGTCTCTCATGGAAAAACTCCCAAATTCACAGCTGTTTTCTGAGAATCAAATGCAAACCACACAACTGATATTTGTGTATTGCCTTTGATTCTGTTTTTTAACTCCCAGCTGCTGACAGCTTAATAACTCTTAAAATAGCCAAAGACTTCATCATTCCTGGAGAAGAATCGGATGTATTGCTTAGCCCTTTTCTGAAAGATCTTCAGGAAAGCTCTGCCTAAAAATGTTAAATTTCTTTGTTCTTTCTAAACCAAAGTTTTTCCTGGACAGCTTAACCTTCTACCCTCCCAGGCTCTCTGTCCATTCTAATTAAACCAGATCATCAGTAAAGTACAAGGGACAGATGACAGGACCATGGCCATTGCACGTAGTGAAGAGAGCACTCACTGGAAGAAGGGGCTGTGCCTTTTGACCTGTTCCACCTGGCTGCTCATGCTTCCCTGCACACTCACTCCTGGCATTAGAGATCAGAATGGCAATGTCTTCCCTCACAATGATAAAAAAAATCCTTACTATCTCTTGTTTATTTTTAAATTCTTTTTCAAGCTCCACTAACTTGGGGATCTATTTAGGCAGTGTTGCACAAGAGAGAACTAAACAGCCCTATCCTACCAAAGATACTATCCAGCTCTTAGTTTAATATCTCCTGTGTGGTCTTCTCCAGCCTGTGACTTCAGGCAGCTGTGTGAGCAGTGAGGCTATTGCAGTCCTCACTGCTGGTTACGTGTGGGTGATGGGAACTGACCCCTTAATGTCTGGGTTTGAGTTCTCGCCTGCAGTGCTAAATCTTAACATCCCATGTAGCTGCCAGCCACTCGCAACGGGGCAGCAGAACTGCACTGACAGCCAGCACCTGGGTTCTACTCAACCAAGTAGGATTTGCCTTCATGAGGGCTGTGGTTACACAGAGCACTTCATGCTCCTAACACTCTTCCCCTGAGTCCAGGTGAGAACATCTCTCCAGATTTTATACTGTATAGAAGATTTGTGCCTAAAAGCTCAATCCAGCCTTATTTGAGACATCCGCTGCCAGCAGCAAGTATCTAAAGCCATGGCCAAAACAGAAATCATCTGCTGAGTGTGGAAGAATTTATAATGTAGTAAAACCTTTGTTAGAGCAATGTACAGCAACATGAACGACTTCCTTTGAAAAAAATGCATTTTTCTAACAAATAATGAATCACCTGTCACAGGCAAAATAAAACTAAAGAGTATTTATATTTCCCATCTATAAAACTTCTCTGCTTCCTGTTAATTAGCAAGTGAAATCCACTACTTGTACATGGCATAGACTGGTATAAAAACACAATGAACTTACATGTGCTCTTTTTGTTTCTATCTGGTATCCTGTTGCATATTAGTGCTTTTGACTATAGTTAACTCCAGCATCCAAAAATCTTCAGTGCATATGCATAATATTAATTTAAAAATTAAGCTGTGCCCCAAAAACCAGAAAAAATAATAATATTGTGGCAGTGGTGTAAGGGTATTTTTTGAATTTCTTTTTTAATATTAAAATATGAAAGCAAATCTGAGAAAACATAACCCCCAGCCAAAACAAACTCATAAAAATTGTATACATCCAAAATGCATGTGTCACACGATATATTCCTTCCTTTGGGAAGAAGATAGAAGAATGCACACTTCTGGCATGGCTGACGTTAAATCATTTAGCTATCTAAAAGCCAGCTGTTAAATCTAAGTTCATCCGTCGCTCTATAACCAATGGGGAAACATTCTCAGGTGATAAGTTAACCTGTATTAAAATAGGTGCTGAATATAAACAGAGTGAATTATGCCCTGGTCAACAAGCCTTACTGGCTACTGAAAGGGAACTTAGAAAAACAGCTTAGGCTTGACACTGGGCTTTTACATGGTCGTATTTAGGGGATATGAAATACTGTTAAAGCAATGTGATAATCTAACAAGCACCATACAAGGACCTCAATAAGACACAACAGAATTAATTGCTGGCATAGTTAGATATTTAAGTTATTCTGGAAATGTCTATATTCATTCATTCCTAGTAGAGGTTCAGATTCTAATTATAGTAGTTCATATAGTTTATATATTACTTTATATAATTATTATTACTTTATTTCTATATGTTACTATCCTAGAAATGCAACACACTGCAATATATTTGCTATGATCACCATAGCCTTCTGAAGCAGGGAACCTCAGTACAACCCAAATATTCTTTGAGACAAGCTAGCTCAACCTCTTATAACTCAGTCGTTGCACTGCTTGGGTTTTTTGTTTGTTTGGTTGGTTGGTTTTGGTTGTTTTTTTTTTTTTTTGTTTTAAGCATTACTGGATTTTCTGTAAGCATCTCTAGGACATGACATCAAGAATCAAGGGTGACTAGAAGGATTTCCTGAGAAAACTGAGAATGTCAGGCCTAGAATATAATTTTTAGCTGGTGTTTTATGTTTGTAATGGAAAAATCTCCACTTACATGAAGGGAAGGAACATAATTATGAAAAAGATTGAAACCAGAAATACCTTGACTTCCGTAATGAATTGCTATAGTGGAGATCTGTGTTGAGTTTGCAGGATGCCTTATATCTGTAAAGGGTACAGGGTTGGGTATTCCCAGTAGGGTCTTGAGATAGCACAAGGGATGGCCTATTTCACATCAGTTCCCTTGTTTAAGTAAGTCTGTTGCCTTCAAAAAATTGGAAGTACGGGAAGGGCTAGTAGAAGTTAGGAGCCTGACTTCAGATTTGCAGTGGAAGTAGTCCCAGCTATAAACATGTAACTGATCAGCTTGCCTGCAGGTTCAGAAAGTGGGTGAATGGGAATACTGGGCATGTCAGTGTATTATAGAGACCAATGTGTTATCCACCCTTGATCAGACACCAATCAGTTTTCCTGAGAAAATATTATTATTTTTTTTTCACTGGCAGAAGAAATTGGCTGTTGAAGACTGCTGCTGTTTTTATTCAGCATGTTTAAAAGATCAATGGCATGGGGTGATGATGCATTTGCATGTCTGTACAAGGTTTACCAAGATTTCTGGCTGCCTCTAGATCCTCAAATTAGATGCAGCTGTAGCAGCAAACACAGGGAGACTATTGCTAGCTGATCCCCTTGCAGGTTATTAGAAATAAATTAGAAATACAGTGGAGATGTCACAAGACAGCTAGTGAATACTATAAGCTAGCGATACATTTTCCAGACCAATTCACTTTTAAAATTCTATTTTACCTGGGATAGAACTATGTAAATGCTTAATGAGAAGTGAGAGGTGATTAATAAAAACAGAAGATGAGATACCTATAAGGGAGTCTAGGGTATTCTCTATAAAGCAGATGTATCTGTGGCAATAACAATTCAGGATAACATCTGCATAGAAGATGCCAAGGATGAATGTGCTCACAGAAATTTCCACTGGAATTATGTGATGAGGAAACCATTTTTCACTCTTTGGATAGTAAAAATTTGAGCTAAATACAATTAACAGGTAAGACGTCACTAGATTTAGTTTTTATAAAGACTGATGGTTAGTAGGTAAGGTTAAAATCCTAGTCAGGCTTTAAAAGGACACAATTTGCAAGTTCAGATCCAGATTCAGATATTTAAAAAAAAAGAAAAAAGAAAAAAGAATAGGTTTGAGAAGTCGAAGGGCAATATGATTATTTCTATATAGATTAGACTTTTTTATATGCAAAGTACAAGCAAGAATGCTTTTCCATAAAATGTCTGCAGTCTCTGTCCTGGAGTGGAAAACCTGAAATTGAAACAGAATCTAATTTTTTTTGAGAATGATATCTTTGGTATTCTGAATTCAAATTGCTACAGAAACACTTTTTACTTTTAATGTTCTCAGCAAAGGATAGGAAATTTTCTGGTAAACTACAGAGAAGTCTTGTACCAATGAATGTAGGCAATGGCCATTTCTCAGGAGTACAGGTCACTAAACCTCATAATTTCCTCATAGCTTCTGGGTTTTTCTCCAGATCCACTAGATTTACTCTCTGATCTCCTGTTGCTACTTGGAGAAAAACTGCAAATCCACATTGCCAGCACAAGGAATCCAGTAAGCAGTAAGCAGTGGAGCTAATCGAGCCTGTTTTCCATGGATTTGTCTCATGTTTGGCTGCTTTGTTGTCAAGCAGATCATGAATTCTGCCTCAGTTTGTAAGACATTCATAACAACCCTCTCCCTTGTCAGTTCAAGAGTTAAAGATGGAAGTATTTGGGGTTTGCTCCACAGATACACTTCCTTTTTCTTCCTTAGATCAAAACATACAGGTAAGGTGCCATTAAAAACAAAGAATAGCAGCACAATAGGCCACATACAACGTAATGACTTGTAATATATTTTCTCAGCACAGTAGTACTTCTGCCTGAAATCAAGGCCCTTTGAGTAGAAATATTTGCATAGTGAGGATTGCTGCCAATGAAGAGTCTGCCAAGTCTACAGATAAAACAGGTAAATTCCGTGGAAAACTTCAATCTGATATTCTTATGGTCAAATGTTATACAGGTTTGCCCTGGAAAAATTTCTACTTGGACAATTTGTTTATATTAATTTTTATTAATTATAAATTAGTTTTTTTCATTTTTAAAAAGATTTCCAATCAATTTTCAATATTTGTATTTACATTTATTTTGTATTATAACCATAACATTAACATGGTTTAGCATTCATAAAGAGATGTGTTTGTGTTTCAGTTCACATTATTGTCACTTTTTTGTCACCATTTGCCCTGGTCTACATGTGACTATCTCACACAGTTTCAATGTCTAACATTACATCATGGTTGGATCCCATAACTTACATTCCACAGCTCAGGAACAAAGAAGGAAAACACAGTGCAGGTGGAAATGGAAATTAGAAGCTACGCAAGGAAATGTAATGGTTTAGGTATTGTGGAACACCACAGGAAAGAAGCTAAAAACTTAGGGTTTTAGCCAAGTTACAACTTTCTCAACACTGTTTTAGAGAAAAAAACCCCAGTCTTTGAGTACTCTTTCAGGTAGGTTAGAAGTTGTTTTGGTGAGATAAGTAAACTGTAAATCTAAATCCTTTTATATAAATAATTCTTACATGTAGCACTGTTAGTTTG
>JAOXNO010000024.1:46138060-46173235 GCA_028565335.1 Limnodromus scolopaceus
TGACTTTTTTTTAGTCTTATCGTACATTTCATTGGCTTTCCTTTTAATGACTGAAAAATGAAAGTAAGTGGAGAATTGTAAAGTGGTTCTTTTTGACATCCCTGAGATGCTTCTCCTCATAGACCTTTGCATGATACTTTTCATCTTTTTAATGTGGGTCAAAACTGTATGGCAAAATATTTCCAAATCCACCAACTGCGTAGACTCTGTTGAAACAACATTTTTATTAAAATCCTCCTCACCCAGACTCCAATTGCTATGAGGCTGGAACAGGTTAGAACACAATTAGACTGAAATTTACCTTGACATATGTCTAAAGAGACTTTGTCATATTAGATTATACCTTTTCTTAAACAATTTTCTTTTTTTTTTTTTTTTTAAGTAATGTGTATATAACTTAATGTGTCATTTTTCTACATTATAAAAAGTTCTAAGTCAGCTCCCTTTGAACTCTATGGAATTACCCATACTGACTCAGAGAAGAGTTAAACATTTCTGGGATGTCATGCATTAAGTTTCCATCACAGTCCTAGTCCCTTTTTTAAAAACGAAACATCTGTCTTTGAAAAAACTTAAATAGATGTGATAAAAATCAGAGATAGTCCAAGTTCCATGCTACCTCAGTAGCTCTAAACATGCCTGCAGCTCATGAATTTTTCCTGGACAATCAGTTTTTTCCAGACATCACAGGTGACAGAATTTAAACTGTAACACAAGGAACAAGGTTTCATTTTTCCTTTTCATTTTTGAAAGAAATCCTACTGAAAACATTCTATGGTAGCTTTCAGGCTTTTCCACAGTTTATCCCGGAACTGATCATATCTAACTGTTCTTATGGCCTTAAAGAGTTATTGCATTTTCCTTAAAACAAACATGGCTTTTTATATATGTCATTTTTCTTACTCTTGTTTGTTAAACTAGAGAATTGAATGAGATTATGTTCATTTTTGGCTTGTAGCATATGCCTCACTAATATTTTTTTTCACAGTATGTTATTTGACATGCTCTCTGGGTATTCCAGGATAACAAATTCCTGTCTCTAAGTTCATCTGATAATTATTACATGTATAGGTTTGCAATATTGTTGTTTGCTTGCTTGAAATAGCTGTATTTGTAGCAGTTGTTGAGTTTTTAGAAGACTTTTCAAAAAACTAACCTACTTTCTCATGAAGAGTGTCACTGAAATTCAAGTTTAGATCATGTGCAAAGTATATTGAAGGGGCACAAGTCTCTGGAAACAAACAGAAAATGCTTTTCATATATGAGTGTTTTCTATTTTGTAATAAAAGATTAATTTGGCACTGTCTTTCCTTTAATACAGCTAATATTTTGGCATCTGAAGAAAAACTGAATGAATTGTGTGATTGAGTTCTTTTACCAGAAAGATATTTGCTAAAATAACTAAATGACGTGAGCGTGAAAGTTTGCATGATTTTCCAGCTCCAGTAACTTTCTAATAAATGATGTTATCTCTACTCATAAGGCTTGCAGCAGTCCTTAGTCTATTCTGAGGATAATACCACCGCTGAATCTACATTAAATTAGAAAGAAACTTTTAAAAAGTCAAATTAGTGCTCAAGAAATATGCCAATTTTACAGATGAAATTCATTATCTAGCCCCAGAAAAGACTGAGGACGGCCAGTAACTATGCAAGTCTCATCATATTTCTCTCCTGATATACCTTTAATCCTAAAGGAGGCAATCAGTGAAATGAATTGGAGCCTATTTTTCCATATCCGTTTATCAACATAAAATTTGGCATTATTGCGTTTGGCCAATAACATCAAAGGTAGAATGATTTCTTTGTGACATTGACTCCTTTCATATAGGAATCAACTAAGACTACAAAATCCACATCCCATAGGCCACTGATTGATTATTCTTTAGACTCTGACAGAAGACGTGAAAATAAAAGTGCTCCTGCGGTGAGAGAAAAAACAGCCATGGGAACATAGCCAAGCTGCATCTCTGAATAATTCTCTTGTTAGGTCTGTACTAGTACAAATGAAGACATAATTTATCTATGCTTCTTTTGAAAACATACATTGTTGCCAACTAGTGCTTTATTTTCTATTTAACGATATAACCAGTAAAAAGAAAAAAAGAAAAAAGTGAACAGGAATACAGATTAGAAATTCAAAGAACCTGTGCCATGTATGGATATCAAGCACTTATCTGTCTGCCATTGAGGATATATTAGATGTACACTATTCTTTGTATGTCATGAAAATTTAAACTCCTAAAGCTCTTACAAAGTCTCCAAAAAACTCAGTCTGCATGTAAAAAACAAAAAAACTCTCCAAAAAAATAAATCACTACAACTATCCTTGTCAATATGTACTTTACTCACAGTGCTATATAAAGCAAACTAGCTTCTTATGAACCAGTAGTATAATATGTCTATATAAACCAGTGATTCTTAGCCTGAGAACTCAACTGTTCCTTCTAACTATCCACCAATCTAAGAAAAGGGATTATCTCTCTCTGTGAATTTAACATTAAATTTCTGGCAACTGACACTTTTCAAGCTTGGTGCCTACGGCTAGGTTACAGACATGCCCACATCTAAATACAATATGCATTAAAGTGCTTCCACATCAAGTAGCATGGTAGGAGATCATTTCGATCACAAAAGGAACCAACTTTTTATTATATTTTTATTATATTTTAAGTTATTTCAGTAGCACCCTTTATAGTCAGGCCAAAACCTGAAAATTAGTCAAGATATTTATCTACACATAATTGAATCCCAAATGAGATGTTGATGGAAAATATGAAGGATTTTGTACACTTAATCTCTTCCTGTTGAAGAATCTCCTCTCCAATCATTCCAAATAAGGTCTTCAAGTAGATAACTCACAAATTTGTCTCTTCAGACATGCCTCTTCTTTAGTTCTACACTATACTCTGCCTTTCAAATATTTCTGCTTAATGTTAAACCACCAGCTTAAATTCACGATGGTCAAGACCAGACACCTCTCTTACTTTCACCTCTTCCTTATATTCATTACTGCTGTTCATCACCCTCCTCCCTATTACCGCCCTTTGACAGCTGTTGTTGTCTTGATGCCCTGCCAAGCTACTTTTTTCTTTGTCTCCCATTTCTCCTTGTCCCATACTCTCAAGCAGTCATGGCAGACTCTGCTGATAATGTTTCTGTCTCTATATCGGCTTTTTCTTACATCTTTTTCATATAATTCCCACTGAAATTAGTCAAGAAAATTTTACCTCCAGATCTGCTGACATCAGTATACCTGTGGTTAAGGATTCAGTCCAAACTGTACATAAATTCTGTCTTCCTTAATTACCATTTGAATCAAGGTTACCTAAAAAGAGTTAGTCATCTGAATCTGTGTGTAAATCTCGGCTTAAACAGTAATGTAGTTTTTAAGAATGGATAACTTATTTTTACCATAGCGTATCAGAATCAGTTAGTTTTCCTTTATGGTTTCTTTTCTCTTTCCCTTACCTCCAGTCCTCATGATTTTTTTGTTATGCAGTATGTTGATATCTTATGGCTTAATGATTATGTAAACTATTTGGTCCAGGGATAGTTCTTCCTTGTTTACAATAAATTTAATGTAAAGTAGCACTGCAGAGACACTTTTACAGGGCATGTAGCCCACTGAAGTCTCATCTTGCATGAGGTCTCAAAACAGTGCCACAACAGTAATCAATTAATTTAGTGCAATAAATAAATATATAGAGATAACAGTGCCCATAAATTGTTTACAATAAAATGCTTGTGATGCAGTATCCCAGGACAGAAATAATACCTTGTGGTGTATGAGAAGATCTTAGTAAATGCAATTTCCTGAAAATTGTAGGATGGTTCTGTTCCTCCTCTATAAACATTGTACTGGCTTAAAAAAAAGAAAGCGTTAAAAAGATTAGTAGAAATGTATTTTGCATTGCCTTTATTTGTTTTCCAGATGCTAAGAATTTGGGGTGTACATGAGACAAATTTTCCAGCATAGGTCCTAAACCATTAAGGGGGGAAATTCACTCGTGTCTGTTGAATAAAGGGGATAACAGTTTCCCAGGACTTATAAGGGAGTTGTAGATGGAAGAAAAAGTGTTTCTTCCCCTGTCTTCTCCCAATGCAGTTCTTCTGTCTGACTGCCAATAAGAGTGAATCTTCATTAACATTTTTTACTGTGGTCACTTTTGTACTTCTGTAGCCAAAGCAATTGCATTTCCTGACTATATCAGCACAGTAAAGTCCAGACTAGTTACTGGCAAAAAAAAGACAAAAATAATGTATGCTATGAAGCTGCTAAAGATTTCTCTGGGAATTATTTTTCCTTTCTGTCAGTAGCAAAAAAAGACTTTCCATATAAAAGTGTCAGTCTGAGTTACATCTGGATTACACCATGTAGTCTATGTCCTGTAGAATTGGTGAACCTGAAAGATTCTTACCTTAGTTTTATGAAATATTTCTAACAACATCTTTCACTCTCTCAAGGCTCTGGAGAAGGGGATCAACTACAGGTTTTTGCATTGCTTTAAATGCTCACCCTCTGGGGCCTTAGCAAAGGAGAGTTTTTTGCCAAATATCCCATATGCTATGGAAAAGGAAGACAGCACAGTCTTTCAGATAAGACATAAACCCTCATTCCTGGAAACCAGAGTGAGTCTGCTCCCCTGTCACAACCATCCATGATGTCATTCCTTCAATAACAATAACAACAGCTAGATTAGTGGAAATCAGACTTTTATTATTTTTTCAGGAATATTTCCACTATGTTCTGCATATTGTTACCTAGAACACCAAAAGTCAACGCTAATGCTGGTCAGAGCAGTATTAAGATGTGTTTAGCAAGAGATCCTTGGCCTTTTTCAAGACCCTTTTTATTCAGGTATGTAGTCATATAAAGTAATCCATGACTGACTGCAAATCACTCTACGACTGCAATCAAACGAAATAAAAAGGACTGACTCTTCCTCATGCTCACTCAGCTAAACCTGGAGTCCTTCTGAATTACATTACCACACAGGCACAGAAAATTAGGCTAAAATACCCTCACAAAAGTAATATTTACCTTGATACAGATTTTATAAGTGGCTTGTTCGACCCTGGATGGATTTGAGACAATCAGATGCATTTTAAGGCAGCAGGGAAAAATGTACAAATATCAATGCCATCAAGAAAATTGATTCTGATAAGGGCCTGTTTAAAATATTTACCTTGGACTCTGTAACAAAGTCAGGAATGTTCTAATTCAATATAAACACTGAGTTAATACTAATACCTCTGTCCAATTCAAATGCTGAGCTGACAGAAAGATTAGGAAAAAAAGAGGTGAATTAGTAGTTCAGTATCTCCTTTATGTGCTTATTTTTCCATTCCTTTGATCTTGGAGATTTTTGAAATTACACCAAAGTTGATTTTTTTTCCCTCAGTTTCAGTGGACTTATCTTTGGTTCATTTGGATTTTGTTTAATTTTTATTTTAACAGGCCACTGTTGAAACATTATAATGAATGTGGCATTGCTGTAACAACAACCCATTTTGAAATAAAAATCATCCTTTTTACATCATGAAAACCAGCAGTATCTCCTTTCTGTATTATGATGCTTATGATTATAAATGATACATCTTGTAATTATCTGGTAATTATCAATTCTTAGCGTAACACCTATCTTCAGTAAGTCAGCTCATAAACCAACAAATAGAGTATATAGCTGCTCTCTTACACTCAGAGACAGCCACAGAGAGGTCCTAAGCTCATAAAGATTTGGGTCAGAAATTATTTTAAAAAATACTAACTACATTTTTCTATCATATACTCAAAATATTTCTAGTTTAAATTTAGATAATGTGATCTTATAACACGTAAAACTCTTGGAAATATTATTGATCAAACTAAACTATGCAAAGTGAGTTTTTTGAATCATAACCTATGCTGTTCAGCAACTGTGCACCTTCTTTAAGTCAGGAGAACGAGTTGTGTATGCAGACTGACCATGTGCCGCTCCCTGTGGCAGGTTTTGCTTGGGAAAGTGCTGCCTCGGGGTGCTTTTGCTCTTAAATTGTTATCCTTGAGTTAAGTCTTCTTACTCTGCTTTCATATGACACTTCAGTTTGCAAACTGTCGGCTGTTGTCAGACAAGTTCTCAGTGTGGCATTGTATACATCAAGCTCAGGCTGAGAACCGAGCAGACTCATAAACCATGTAGCTGTGTCAGCTGGGTGTGAGCCTGGTGCTAAAATATCCCTCCAGGACTCATCTTGGATCCACCATCTGTATCTGCAAGCTTCAGTGCTATGCCAAGGAAGGCTGTACAACTTAGACTGGCACTCGCCAGTGGGTTTTGTACTGCTGTCTGCTGGATGATATGGCCATGCTGCACATTACTTGACTCTTATTTTGTGCAGAAAAAGTGCAACCACATATTCACTGTGCCAAAAAACAACTGAACAGGATAAAACAAGGAGCATAGATGAAATATAAGGGCATGGAGAAGCAGCAGTTGCTTAGTAGGGAGGTTCTGAAAGTGGCTCATGACAAAGACACATCCTTTCCCTTAACGTTATTCTTCCAAAAGAAGTATTTCTGATTTGATCTTCAGTCTTGTCCCCCCTCTTGATTTGCAGATCCTCTTCTAGTCCTGTTTCCTTCAGTTAGTAACAACAGAGGCAGAAAAGGCAAAGACATGCACCCCAACAACAACCCAGATAGCAACCTCAAAATGAAAAAAAATGTGTTGAGAACATAAAAGATTTCATTTTCCAGGTCTGCATAAAATTCACCCATTTATTATCCCTCAGCAGTCTTTGAGTATAGCTATGAAACTTATTGTGTCTTGCTGTTTTGCCTGTGTTGTGTAGGAGTAGGTGCTGTTAGTCACGTATTGGTCTACACAATGTTTCTCTCCAGATGAGTTATTTTTTCTCACAGGCCATGCAGATGATGATAGGATCCTGGTGGTAATGATCTTGATGCTATTTCATCAATTGTTCCCAATTCTAACACAGGAAGCCAGGGAAAGGAAAATCCATTTAGACTGACCATTACACCTGTATCTGTTACCGTGTACCCTTCTTGGCAACTTTGCCAACTAGAATGTCACATCCAATCTGCCATGACAAGTCTTAATGAACATTTTTCTAGTTCTTCTGGGAACTGAATTGCGATTACTGGTAATATTCTGGCATGCTTGAGCTCAGTAACAAAAGGCTTGTATGCCAGAATTTTATCCCTTTTGATGGAATTTGCAACTATCAGTCATGTATAACGGTTGCTCAATTAACCTGTAGCAAGAATGAGTAGTTTATTGGCAGCTGAAGGTCTGCAATAGAATTTTTCTGCTAGAAAGGAATAATTACTCATTTAAAAGCTATCTGAAGGCATCAGTTAAGATATTTGTTAAAAGTATGGAAATCCTAGCTGGTGTAAGTTTTACTGAACTTAATTGAACTTTGTCTTACATTTTTTCTGCTGCTCAGGCCTAACTTTTTTTTAAGGCATTTGAGAAATACGTATCCGGTTGAGTTTTTTATCCTATCCAGGATTGCACTACAAAGGCTGTTACTTTTGAAGCCAGTGAATTACTGGCTTTTCCAGAAAAGACCATGGATTATTTTAGATGCTGGCACTGTATTTAATGACAAGTTCACAAAAAGCCAGTTACTCTCCTGAGTTTCAGGACTATCTTTGAGAGGCCCCCTCACTAATCCCATCTATCTGAATGACTTTTCTGTTATTCTCTTGTCCTTCTGTAATTGTGGATGACATCTCAAAGTGACTTCAGGAACAGACATCAAATTTAGAAAGTGAGACCAAGAATGACAGTGATGGAGGGTACGGTTGACACCATCTGAGGTTGGTGGCATTTGGCAGTCATACATAAGATTGGTCCTGAAGGCTGAAGACAAAGAGGAAAAATAAGCAGGGAAGAATCACGTGTGCAAATTTTATCTTGACTCACTCTGTCCTGCAAATTTTCTTGTTGAAACAAAATAGACAAGGAAAACTGGTTGGGGAAGATATGACCTGCCAGACATCTCACGGAAAAGCTGGATTCAATTGTGTAAGAAATTCCTTTGTTGATGTCATTTTATTTCACATTTTCAGTCACCAAAGCCACAAGAAACATTTCTCAATGATTATGAGAAAGAAGTTTCTTGGGATTCTAAATTTTACTGTGTGAAAAGCAAGAAATTCAAGGGTGAGGCAAAAGCTAATTTTAATAAGGTTTTCAGCTTTTTTAAAGGCTTAAAGCGTTAGTATGGCTTTCCTATTGAGCATCTAAGAAGGTCCTGGAGGGGATTCATTTCAGTTTGGTTTGGTATAACCAGTTGTTATACAGCACATCCAGAAAGCTGTGCTCCCAGATGCTACTGCAAAATAAGTTGTCCTGGCCATGCTTGACTGAGGAAGCAGTGCCTCCTCATCTTCTCCTGCCCCAATCTCTGCCAGCAGGGCAGAAGTGATGGTTTTAAAAGCAGCAGCAAGGATGAAGACATAAGAAGGAGCAGAGAGGTCTGTGAGTTTGAGAAAAAGGAGTAAGTATGTGCATTTGATATTTTTGTAAGATCAGATGGACCCTGATTGAGCACAGTTCTGCACAGTTCAAGCTCGATCTTACATGTAAATTGAGAATAAGTTGCTGAAATTGCCTTAGATCCCCAGCTACTCCTAACCACTGCCAGGGAAAGGGGCAGGGTGTGTTCTGGGCTGTTTCAGAGCTATGTATTTGCTGGTCAACTAGTCAGTGTGCCAGCTGGCATACCACCCCTGCTTGTATGGCTGAGTGGCAGCTGGAGAGCACTGGAGAGGGAACTGCTCAGACCATGAGGTGTTTCTAAGTAAGGATGCTAACTCAGCTCTTCTGTTTTTCAGCAGATTTTTATGGCATTCTTAAAAGCCTAGTGCTTTACAGGTGTCTGCTTTTTTTGTAAAACTGAATTTCTCTATCATAGAATCCTACAATCATCTAGGTTGGAAAAGACCCTTGGGATCATTGAGTCCAACCATCTACCCTACTCTACAAAGTTCTTCCCTACACCATATCCCCCAACACCACGTCTAAATGACTCTTAAACTCATCCAAGGATGGTGACTCAACCACCTCACTGGGCAGCCTATTCAAGTGTCTGACCACTCTTTCTGTGAAGAGTTTCTTCCTAATGTCTAATCTAAACCTACCCTGTTGCAGCTTGAATCCATTCCCTCTTGTTCTATTGCTAATTGCTTTTGAGAAGAGACCAGTGAAGGAGCTTAACGATTACTTGGAGGTGGAAAGAGGAAGACAGGCAGAAAACTCCCAGTGGACTGATGATACAGGGACTGAAAAAACCTCTTTTGTCCAGGAATCGGGGCTCAGTGAAAACTGTCTCTCTTATAACTGCTCAGTCAGGTATATATGGACTCTGAGTTTAGGCACAGGTCTGAATTGTCCCATTTAGATGAATCCCAGGACAATATTGAAAATCTGTTTACCATTATGGCACAAGAACACATTTAAATTTGTCAGGTGTTAGGATCAGGTCTCTCATCTGCAAATTATTGACAGCTCAGAACTGCCCTTGTTGTATCCCCTGTTGACAAGAACAGGGTCTCTGTCTGTGCTGACCAGCCTTTCATAGAAAAGCTGAATTCTTAACATCTGTGGTACAGAGAGGCAAGTCTTTGGGCAGCCCTGCTTGGATGGATACAGATAGATGTGAGCTTGCCTTGGCTGAGCACAACCCAGCTCTTCTTGCCAGGAGGCTCTGTGAGCACCATGCCTATGAACCCCACCACAATAGAAGGGAGGGGACTTCTGTAAATCCTGATATTTTTTTCATGTGCCTTTGAATTTTCAGAACACTACATTGAGCAAAATGGAATTAACCTTTCTTTTAAGCTTGAGAAAAGAGAGAGGAACCTAGTCTGCAAGATAAAAGAATGCAATACAGAGGAGAATACAGTGAAATTAAAAAAAAAAAAAAGAAAAAAAAAACGGAAAAAGAGATTTTAGTGTTCTGAAAGGGAATAGGGTGAAATTAATCCAGACAAGGGAAAAAAGAGAGGACAATTTAAAAAGAATGAAATTGAAAACAAGGAGAGAGTGCATGCAAAGATTTTAAAGTAAATAGTATTGAGCATGTGGAATAAATTACTGAAAGTATAAATATGTTCTGTGGACAACTTGGTTAAGTGTTTCAAAATATTTATATAAAAAGATATGAAGAAATGGAGAGGGGAAGGCAATGTGATCTGCATTTACTATTTCTTCTCCATAGCTCTTTTTTTGTTTGGTGTTCAAACTCACCTGCTTTGCAGTGAATTTTGTATCCATTGTCCAGTGTTAAAGAACTGTATATAAAATTAAACTATTTTAGAGAGAATCCATCTTCTTGGAGTATCATTTCTAAACATAATATGAGATGAGAAAAAAACCCTTGTGTTTTCCAATTATACTTTTTATTGCTGCCGCAATAAAGCAAAGAGAGAAATCTTTTATCATTGCCGTTCTTACCTCCACATTTCAAGAGGATTTATTGCCTTAGAGCAGGTGCCACTGGAAGCTGGTGTGTGTTTGTGGCTGTCCCCATGTTGGATGGAAAGCAGACATGTACTTGGGCTGCACTGGGTCCAAATGCATGCCCATGCTCAAGCTTGGACTGCGGTCGAAGTGCTACCAACCAAGAAGGAACATTTTGGTTGCGTTGCTAGTACTTTAAAATGAGCTATACACATTGGCTGAAAAGGGGAGGGGGCAGAATTACTGAGGTATTTGGGTTGATTTAGCTTTTCAGTTAACACTAGCTGGTACGGCACAAACATGCGCCATGGTGGAAGATGGTCAAAAAACATTTTCTTCCCTTAAACATCATGGCTGTACTCGTGTGAGGACAAGACCTTTGTGAGATACATCTCCCAGAACTGGCAGCTTTTAAGCAGGTGAGAGCATTGCCATACCATGCTGAGGAATATAATCTTCTGGTTTCTTTACTGTCTGAAGTTCATGAGTCTCCCCCTTCCTCCATGGCTTTCCTAACAGAGGGAATTCTTTAAGGAAGGTTCAACTTCCGGGTCTGTGTTTGTACAGCATCCAGCACACTGGCCCATGTTAATGACTGTGGAATACAGCAGTCATACAAATAACATCCAGTGTGGTGAACCCTTAGTAACCCTTAAAGATCACAGACCCACAATAACATTTTACTTTGACTACTAGCCGGTTTATCCAGTGACTAATACTGCCTTTCATGGCACCTGCAGACCCTTCCAAAATCCTAGTAGCACACTGGACTGTAATGTGGACCCAGCGCTGTATTTCATTCACAGCTGCTTAGCAGGCTGCTTTTTGGATTTCAGTCTTGGGGAGAAAAAATTGCTGATTCTCTGGGCAAACGAAATGGACTAGTGAATAGAGAAATTGCTAATAGCATATTAGTATAAATGAGTGAGGATTTTTTTCATGCTCCAAATGAAAACAATTCCCTTTGCAAAGGGAAACTTCCATCACTTCTTAACCCCAAGTGGTTTGTGCAACCCATTCACTTCCTAAGATGTGTGAGCAGGAAACATAACTGAGAGAGCAGATACTTATAGGACTGTTTCTCCTAAAACAACATGCACACAACTGAAAATATTTGGGAGCTTCTTTGGCCTAAATTGGATTTTTTGTCTTTAGAAAGGCAGTATTTTAGAGTCTGAAAGAGGTTGAAATATGAAGCCTTCTGTTATTATACCCAGTTGCATATCACACAAATTTCTACTCTGATTAAGGGCCTGGAGCATCTCTCCTACAATGAGAGGCTGAGGGACTTGGGTCTTTTTAGTCTTGAGAAGAGAAGACTGAGGGGGAATCTGATCAATGCTTACAAATACTTAAAGGGAGGTGTCAGGAGGACGGGGCTGGTCTTTTCTCAGTGGTGCCCAGTGACAGGACAACAGGAAATGGGCACAAACTTGAGTATAAAAAGTTCCACCTAAACATGAGGAGGAGCTTCTTTACTGTGAGAGTGGTAGAGCACTGGAACAGGCTGCCCAGAGAGGTGGTGGAATCTCCTTCTCTGGAGACATTCAAAACCCGCCTGGACAAGTTCCTGTGCAACGTGCTCTAGGTAGACCTGTTCCGGCGAGGGGGTTGGACTAGATGATCTCCAGAGGTCCCTTCCAACCCCATACGATTCTATGATTCTATGATTTTCTGCTTCACATACAATAAAATCCCATAAAGCTAACCTGCACTGTCCCATTGTGCTCCAGAGACTCCAGGGTAGAGGCATAAGCTTGTAGTGAGTCCAAATGGGAATGTGCTTGCAAAAGGTACAAGTCTGGCATTCAGGTGCTGGAGACCTCCTCAGCTCATGAGCTCCTCCAGGAAGGCAAGGACCATTTTGGATGGCCAGGTGGTTCAGGCAGTGGTAGACCATGGGGTTCCCAGGAAGCATGCTCCATCAAACATTTATTGTAGCCAAGTCATCCCACCAGCTGGTGATCCCCAATTCTGGTGGGTAATGCTGTGACCATTGAAAAGTGCTGCTCTCAGTGGTGCTGCCTGCAACCGGAACTCTTCATATGACTAAATGATAGCAAGGGAGAATGTTTCTGTTCTGAAAAGCTTGTGCTGCATTGAAGAAGACTGTGTTTATAACTTGCTGAGTCTCATTCATGTGAGAAAACATTTATTGGTTGTTTCCTTGAACTGCTGGTCCTGCTGAACGACAGCGTAAGAAATTAACTTAAACTGGAAGACTGCCTTAAGTTTCTTGAAATTTTCCTCTTCCAGGAAAGCTCAGAGCTTGATCCTGTAAAATATTTACTATAAAAAATATTATGAACTTATTGGGTTGAAAAGTATATTTTCCTTTATAGGGAAAAAAAAAAAAGACTAGTATTTTAAAATTTCCAATGCAAATTGCTCAGTACTTTTACAGATGTCCCAACATGTATGACACAAAAAAGGAAAGAGAAAAAAAAAAAGAGATAAAAACACTGGGTTTTGTTGGGTTTTTAACCCAAAGGATAGGGGGAAAGAAAAAGTAAATAGTTCTTGTATCTTTTTGATTAGGAATGACAGCTTTGTTTTCTATTGGAAAATAAAATTGACTTTCTGCTAGCCCTAGCTTTATCTCTTCTTACAACTAGCTTTCAACTAGCTCTCACTTCCAAGGGATTACCTGTGTGAATAGGAAATAACCATATGAGAAAAAGTTTTCTGGATTTTTCTCCCACTATGCTATTGTTAATAGACCCCAGTTTTACATAGTATCTGTATATTCCATATTAATCTAATTCTTTCAAAAATGCTGAACCTTGCTTTAAGACAGAACCTATTCTGGCTTGCCAGAACTAAAAGGTGTTGAAAATTCTCCAGAGCAGCTTTATCATTGTATTATGACGATAAAAAATTTTCTTTTTCAGTGAGTTTTCATTGAATGTTGCTGAAAAGGTGAAAGAAAAATCAGCCCAGACTTCATAAACATCAACCGTAAGAAAAAGAAATTTTAGAAAGAATTATTCGAAAATATCCTACATTATCCATTTTATACGTGATTATATATGGTAGCATAGAGAAGGTGCGATGAAATAAATATTTTTTAAGTCTTTGGAATAATTGTGAATTTTGTAAGTGATTTTTTTTCCTGAGAGAACCTTTGGAAGAACAATGTGTCAAAACATTCTGGTGACATTTGCACTCTCTTTCAGGTCAAAAAGCATAATTCTGTCTTCTCACAGTGATTTATTAATTTAACAAGACACTTTTTGAGTTAAGGAACTACTTACAGTCATTATTGTTTTGGACAATATGCTGTTCTTGAGAGGGAAATTTCATTTAAGTAAACTGCAATTTAAGCTTCAAAAAACTATGCTGAAATTCTGCAGAATTGAACTGTGAATCACAAGGGTATTAGAAATTAATACACAGTCAAGTAATAAAATAATATTTACAATCTATAAATAAAAAATTAGTCTAATAGTCAAAGTTGCCTGTCTGTGAACTTCTAGCCATAGATTTTCAGACTATACTATTGTGTTTTTACACTTTATGGTCTGAGACAAAATATATGCCAAGAAACAACATTTGACAAGACTGATATAAGAAAAAATATATCTAAAAGGCCAGCACGAGACTTTTCATCAATAGACTTTTAGTGAATTTTTAAGATACAGAAATAATACCAAGAATGTGATTATATGAGATTACTTGTATTGATCTGTAATATCAGTAGTTTAAGTTATCAATAATAATAGTGTGTGCATAGTAAATGACCATTATTTGGTAGAATTCTACCTCTTCTTTAGTTCATATCATGGCAAAAAAAACTTTAAAAGAATTCATGTAGTCACAGAAATCCCTTGTGTTACAGATTCAGAGCCCAACTATGTATACACCTAAAATTAATTTTTATATAAATCTGTGTATAAGTTGAATTTCTATATGAATACCTAGAAGCATTTATGTATCACAGACAACCATGCATGTCAGACTGGGATATAGTTAGGTCATTAGATATAGACAGGCAAACACTCTCCCTCAGCTAATGGTATTCACAGAACTGAAGTAATTTATTGCAGATGCAAAACTACTCACTTAAAACACTCCGTTGAAAACTGTGATTGCTGAATGCAACAGTGATGAGCTTCTGAAGATCTAGGCTGCCAGACCAGCCAACACCTATGCAAAACTAGGTACTCAAATTTTTAGGCTCTTCAGATGTAGCACATAGTTCTGGCATTATTTACCCAGCTAGCTGTTCCGGCAAAGCCAAGGAATTTCAGTTCAGGGAAAATACAGGGTGATGCTCCAAATCCAGGAGTATTGTTCTGTAGGGACCATTAGGAGACTGTGTTTTATTGTCCCAAACTGCAGTACTGATTAGGCTCTTGCTGAAGTCAGCAACAATATACTGTTGACTTCAGTGGGAGCAAGGATTAATCCCAAATTACTATGTCTGTAAAAGAAGACATGCTTTGATTCTTTGATTTTCATCCATATTCTAAATTGATGATTTCACCCTTATGGAACAGTTAACGTTAAAGAGCAGACTCTTTATGAATTTTCTCCCTCAAGAAATGAAATCCTGATAGCACCTTATGGATTATTTTATGTTCAATGAATTTTCCATTGTATTATGACTGATTATGCTGAAAATATATTAAAATTAATAAGATATATGGCTTTAGAAGAAATCCACAGCTATAAACTTTTTTTTTATGTTGGCAAGGACAAGTCATTAATATTTTCAGAATTGAGTTGTTAAACAGAATTCTAGTTAATTCTGCCAGCTTCCCAGAATTTACACTTAATCTGTCTTCCTTGTTTGACTTCTACCTTTGGCAAAACTATTACATTTCAGCCAGTGACCCATTTCCACAAATGTTTAAAGTTACATTTAAGAGTGGGAGAAAGATGAAAGCAAGCAGTGTTTCCAAATTACAGACTTATTAATTTCTATGAAAAACCCAAGTTAGCTGCCTGAAAATATTTGCGTTTCTTATAGAACCATAATACAGACTGGCATTGAACTTCACAATTTCAGTAACCCAAATTCAATAGGTTTGAGAACCCTGGCCCTATACTTTTTCATATCGAAATGTTTCATTATTAGAAAGCCAACATTGTTATTTACATGCACACAAGCTGGAACAGGTATCTGTCACAAATTTTCCTTTGTAGGTTTTCTCATCACCAGCTAAGAGACTTCCATTCTTGTAAATGTGTATGGACCAATACACAAATATATCAAAATTAAAGGCTCTTGGAAGACACTGGTCCTCAGTGAGTCCAGATCTTCTCATTTTTCTCACCTTATGTTTTACTTAATTGAACTTACGCAAAATTTATCTGTGATTTGATTCTTTCCTTTTTCTGGCTTCTGAAACATCATTAAAAGTAATCAGTCATTCTTAATGACAACAAGTAGAAAATACTATTTTCCACCCAAATCATGGATAATAGAATAATTCTTTAGAATTGGATAAAGATAAATTATAGGGAAGTGGTTCCAGAACTCTAATGAAAAGGAAATAAAAGCATATAAACTATTATCTGATAAGTAACACAATCAGTAAGTAGAGTTGGGCATTGCAATAAGTCTTTAAAAAGCCAGCTAAGGCTAATCCTGCATGGCACTCTAGGAATCCTTTTCTGAGTGTATGTATAGTTGTGTTTTCTTAATCAAAAATAGATAAATAAGGAAACAAAAGAATAAATGTAAAGGTGGAGGAGAGAGATATTCAGACCTTCAGCAGGTTTCTATTTGTGTTTATTACACTTGAGAAAGTGTTAAAATTCTGGGTACCTGCTGAATTGAAAGTCATACTCAAAAATCACACATATTACCCATTTACTTAAAGATGTTAGCATGAGTTTCCAGGAATATTACGGAGTTTGGACATACTGTAAATGTCATTTGCACTAGGCTGCTTGCAGCAATTGAACTGAACCATTGAAATGGGTGTTCACTCCATCTGAAATTAAGGTTGATTAAGTTTCCATGGGCCAAACGGAAAAGCTATTAGGGGAGTTGAAGCTCTGCCATATCAGCTGATGTAAAAGAGGTAGTATATGTAATATATGTATATGCTAAGTTGGCTGGTTCTGTGTTTTTGTTGTTGCCCTTAGTCACTGCCATAGCAATCTTCTGACCATTTTAAACAAAAAGCTGCAGTCAACCCCACCCTTATCATGTCTCTAAAATAAACCTTTGTTGATTACAGTACGCTTGAAAGCATATTGACAATTGCTCAGATATCATCTCTGAGGTTAGCATCTTTTCAACGTGCCACATTATTTCACAACATTTATGCGGCAGGTGAACAAATGCCATGGACAGCTGCCCAGGGAGAAGAAACAAAACTCTGCAAGCAATCCTAGCCTCACCCCATCTCCTCACACCACCCTTTTGTTCATTGTGACATTATGTGGGAGCCAACTCTTTAACATGACAATACAATTCTCATGGAATACAAGGAAAGTCTGAGGGCAATGCTTTTTCCTACGCACTTTTGTTCCATTACTCAACTAGTATTTATTGAAACCTATTAAAGAAGGAAGAAATTTTCCCAAGACTACATTTGCAATGCAAAATATTACTGAAGTCTTGAAATTGTTTTGCAGTTAGTAAAAGTCTGCACCATATACATGCATAGATATATATAATAGGTCAAACATAGACTCAGAATTCTAGTGATCTAATAATAATATATTGATATGAAAAAACAAAACAGCTTATGATTTAAATTCAATACAGTTCCTGTTCAGTAATGAATTTACTGTGATTTTTAATGTGAGTATGTATAAACTGAACATTTCCTCAATACTACCAGAGGCAATTGTTATTGGTTTCTTTGCCTTGTACTTGAATTACAGGTATAGCAAATGTCTGTGTTCAGGTGTTCAATCTAATCTTCTTGAATTTATATATTCCAACAAAATATATGGAGGTCATCTGAACTATTGAAGAATTTTAAGTGTGGATGTTATATTTTTGCTTTGTAGTCTCTTGGTAATTTTGAAAATGTTAAAATTGAGCCTTAGAGATATATCATCTGCAGGTTAGTTACCTTTAAATAATTATCACCTATTAGTGATAATTTTATTAAGGTTTTAATTATTTCATTTATTTCCTCATCATCTGTCTGTGAATCGTGTTTTAGTTTAGCCATCAGTTCTGTTTTAGTTATGGGGAGGGTAAACTAAAGTAATCATTGCTTGAGCTCTTCCTGCTGTTGGCATAACATTTGACTTATTGGAAAATGTTTTGATTTGTTTTAAATCCAAGTTCTTCCATCACTGTAGGTTTATACTAGCAGCCAAGTTATTTCTTGACTTCTGTAGGCTTGTAAAAACAGACAATGAAGAATAAAGGAAAGAATAAAAGAAAGATAAATAAAAGTTATAAGGCAATTTTTATTCCTCTCTTGTTTCAGGTCATCAGTTGAGTACAAGTTCTTGTCAGTGAGGTAGGGAATGGTGTATTTGTGGTAGATTGAATAGGATGGGACCCATGCAAGGAGAAAAACAGTTGGCAAGTCATTTGGGGAAAATACATGAGAACTCCATTAGAGAGATATTATTTAGTTTTCGGAGAACAAAAGAAACTAAGATGTGTTGGGATGAGAAGCTGAGGAAACTGTTAACTGCTTTTCATGCTGTGCCAGTCAATAGATGAATAATATTTCCATGACTAGACGTGACCTGTTAGCTTCTACCTTAACTCAGTCAAATAAATTTCAGAAAATAGAGAAAAAAACTTTTAAAACATATCAAATACCTCCAAAAGATATTAAAGTTTATTAATTTTCCACATGAGAAATGGCTAGTTGTGCACACCGTTTTGGTCTGGATGTAAATTCAGCATGTACAGGTAAAACAGTTTCCACTTGCGGTAGCAATGATTGCACGGGCAAACTTGAGCATGGAAATAGATATGTTTGAGGAATTCATGGGATAACCTTTTAAATTCTTTTAATAAGTGTATCATTTAGTTTTATTTTAAACTTTGAAATCAACTGACAACTATTAAAGACATTTCAAAATGTCATTTTGATTTAAAATTGTGACAGAAAATCGTTCTTCAGGAAGTAATGATTTATATATTCTCCACTTGAACTATACTTTATAATAATACTAAGGTCAAATTCACATCGTCTACACTGCTTTTACTGTATAAAGGTCTCTAATATAGGAATTTAGGACCTGGAAAAGACTACCTGAATCAGAGAATTCAGTCTTTTGTTATTGCTGGTGATCATGTAGCTCTAGTAAACCTACAGCACTGTAAAATATTATCATTTCAATGTTGCTGTGAACGTTTCCATGAAGTTTAATTTTATTTTTACAATTCTAAACAATAGCAATTGATCACAACAATGAAAGTTGCTAGTACCAGTTAAAAAAGAATTGGTCCAAAAGGAAATGGAGAAAGTGGATCTGAAAATAAATACCAAAAGAATATTGCATAGAATTTCTGTAAAGGCTCTGCAATCTGTATCTAAATATACACCGCTTCTTATTCAAGCAGGCACTGCAAAGTGTTACCCCTAGGCTCATGCATACTCACAAGGTTACCTTGGATAATCATTTAGGGTCATTACATATTAATATAAATATGATAACTGCTATGCAAAGCAATGTAATGTAAATAATGTAAATCATTTATAATAATGTAAATTTCCATATTTTTCCATTTTTTGCTCATTAATTTACAGAGAAGACATCTTCAGAGCTCTGCGGGAGAGGGTGAGAAAGAAGATTTTAATCAGAGGTCTGGAAGGGAGTCATAGAAATTCCATTTTTCAGCCAGACATAAAAGCAAGGAAAGCTTTGTGGCTAAGGTCACTCTAGACCAACATATTTCCAAGTTTCTAATAAAGTAGGAAAAATAATCCTAAAAGATGGCCTATGAGTTGGAAACTCAAGCAAGAAAGATACTGCTGTGCTCTGATTAGATTAAAAGGGCTTAAGATCTGAGTGTTTTCCAAGTAGTTAGAGTTTGCAGTTGTAGGTAAATCTTTGCTATGGTAGATATAGTAAATCTCTGCTAATGGCAGGACACTAAAAGATGAGAAAGTTTCATTTTGCCCAAAAGAAAATTGTTTCTATTTATTTATCATTAATTAAAATACCTGAAGGAAGAAATTCAAGCTTTTGTATTTATTGACTAATCTGTAGAAACTACAGATTATTCTGTATAGTCTAGATTTTTCTCAGAAACATAGAATCACAGAATTGTCTAGGTTGGAAGGGACCTTTAAGATCATCTAGTCCAACAATCAACCTAACTGTGATAAAAACCATCACTAAACCATGTCTCTAAGCACTATGTCTACCCATCTTTTGAATACCTCCAGGAATGGTGTCTCAACCACTTCCCTGGGCAGCCCATTCCAATGCTTAATAACCCTTTCAGTGTAAAATTTTTTTCCTAATATCCAATCTAAACCTCTCCTGGCACAACTTGAGGCCATTTCCTCTTGTTCTATTGCCTGTGACTTGGGAAAAGAGACCAGCCCCCACCTCTCTACAACCTCCTTTCAGGTAGTTGTGGAGAGCAATAAGGTATCCCCTCAGTCTCCTTTTCTCTAGGCTAAACAACCCAGCTCCCTCAGCCTCTCCTCATAAGACTTATTCTCCAGACCCCTCACCAGCTTCATTGCCCTTCTGCTTCAGTGATCCATTTACCTCTTTGTTTGATAGTGTTGGTTACACCGCAAATACAGACATTCTTGCATTTTGTTTCTGTTTTAGTTTGAATAGCTATGAAGGTTTGGATTGTTCTCTTCCAAAATAAATATGTTGATACCAACATGTTGTAGGAGTGTGTTGTTATCGCCTCGCTGATAAGCAAAATGGGTCATGCAAAAAATGCCAAACTGTAACACTTTTACTCTGTCATGTTTTCAAGATTTATGTAAATGCGTCCTGCTCAGCCTTTCAGTAGGTACAACTTTGGTTTTGTTTATACATAAAATTTTAATATTGTCACTAATATATCATCTGTGATCTCTATTATGAGATTAAATAATATGAAATTAAATATGAAACCCAGGGTATTTCTGAGCAGTCAATCCACAGAACAGTCATGATATAGAGGTAGATGTGGGTGCTGACCAGTTGCTCAGCTAACCTCTTTAGTAGAAATAATAACTTTTAATATTTTTCCATCTCGTCTCCTCCAGTATCTCTGAGACATCTCTTCATCCTTGTTTTCTGCATTTTCCCTCTTCTAAATTCCCATGCCCTTCGGTTATTTGGGTCAGAAACTTGCCTGTGATGAAAGATACCACAGTTTCACAACACTAGATACACAGCATGGATGGAAGTTGAATTAAAATATTTGTATTTTAACAGGAACGTCCTCTACAAGTGTTAGCTTGACTTCTTGTCGTCATACCCTCAGGACAAAGAAGCTCAAATAAGATCTGTCTGTAGCATTAGAATTATTATGGCAATTCTTTTCCAGATTCATCTTAGATTGAGTATCTAGCGAATGCATCATTTTTCTCAACAGTGTTCTTGGACATAGACATAAAATAAAGTCATACAATGGAAAAAATAAGAATATAATCAAACTTCAGTTAAAAAAACAAAGCCTAGAATTCTGGGAGATTTTTCTAATAGGTTATTTGATTTCTGTGCTTCAGTGAAGACTAAAAGAGTTAACAGAAAATATGACAACAAAATTTTCCAGTCATGATTCACCCAAAGCACAGAGTATTTAAATCTGATGAAAAATCTTACTTGTCAGAACACTTCAGTCCAACTACTCCGTATTGAATCTATTACCCAAACTTTGGATAAGCTTAAAGTGACAGTTATTTGAAATTCAACCACAGGGGTCTTATCATTACCCTGCAACTCCTAAACTGACCTGGGCACAGAAAACACCATGACTGTTTACAGGAACACTTGAAACTGAAACACAGATTCAAAATATTAAACCAAGCTGACCTTTTATCATTTACTGAGATCCATTTCTGGCCAACACCACCCTAAAATATATGCTTTATACCAATGTAACAATAAAGAGTTGCAAAGATGGGCACAAAAGTATTCTTTATCCGATCCTTTATTGTTCCACAATAGAAAAAGAAATAAGAAAGGGTTTATTTTTCCTAATATTGGGAAAAATACCCTTAATAAAAAGTTTTTTCCTTCTTTGTGCCTATTCTCCTCCCTTCCATTCTGTAAATTTCCATTTGCAGATAATTTTGCTAAAGAAATTCAAGGAGACAATTGGGGTTATGACTGAATCTACATCTTTTTTAAAAAAACATGTTATTTTTTCAGGATGGGAAGTTTATATATAGGACATTAAAGTAAGAAATAACAAGAATGACCTTGTCCTGCAGTGTTTCACAGAATTTAGAATTCATCAAGGAGATTGAAAAGAAACATGGTGATAGGGTGAATTTATGAAGCGGGTCATAAAAATGGGTTTGATGGAGGGCCAAGAGAGAAAAGACAAATTTTTTAAACTGTTTTTGATATCAAGAGTTACTTGGACTTTTTCTAGTTTTGGACCTAAAAATATTATTAATGAAATATTTTCTTTCTCTTGACAACAGCTAGAAGTAGACTTTGGGAGGAGACAATGAAAGAAGGTGAAAAGAATGTGCAGAAAGAGTTGATGATGAAACTGTGGTCTAAGTACCTTCATGGAGAGAAAGTACAGTTTAATAATTGTCAAGATTCTCTAATGAAAGGGAAAAGTGTATGCTTCACATACATGCAATTTCAGAACAGGTCCCAGATTTCTAATAATAAAGTTAAATAGCAAATAGAATGGCTTATAGAGAGGCAGTGAGTTCTCCAGCTGTTGATGCTTTCAACGAAGACCTTCTCCTGTGGGGTGTACGATTTAGTTACACAAAGGGTGTCATGGATCCAGGTTCCAGAGGGCATCCAAGGAAGAAAAGCTGACTGATCATACAAAAAACTCCCTTATGGCATCTACAATCTTGTTACCTGAAGATCTGACTCATTCAGAGGAACTTTAGATAAACATCTAAAGAGTTGGACCCTTAGCATAATTAAGTTGGAACTCAAAGTCATTTGAGACACACCTATCTTTATTGGAAACTTTTGGAATATTCTCAGTTAACTCAGGGGAAAGTCATCTTTACTTTCTTTTTTTTTTTTTTTAAATTATTTGAAAACTCAAAGCAAGAAGCTATGCAAATAATAATTTCATGTTTTTGGTAGAAAAAAAAAACCAATCCAGTTTTGGTGAAGTATATATTAAGTAACATATAGCATTTGTTTGGATAAAAGTCTCACCCATGTATAGTAACCCTGAATATGGCTCTCATCTCAAGAATTTCAGAAGTTCTTGTCTAGGCTTCCTAGTGTTAATGATGTCAGACTGATGCTATGTGTCCCTGACCACTGGTCAAGAGACCCATGTTCTTTCCATGTGCCCTCCCAGGTGGCTGAACACCATTCGGATGTGATTTGAAGGGACGTTGTTCCATTAAGCACTGAGCTATGCACAAGTAACACTATAACCCCTGCTGAAAACCCAGTAACACGTTAACAAACTTGCACAGCTTTCAGATCAGGGCTGATTGGTGCAATTTTGGTTTCTTAATGGCTGTGGGGCTTTATTGTGTCTTGCGAATGCAAAGGTGAGATTCGCAAGAGTGCACCCCTTTTGATGGGAAAATTCTAATAAAAAAACTTTTGGTGCAACTTCAGTAAATGCAAAAGCTTGTGGATGGTCTGATCTCTAGGAAAATATTTACACCTGGAGGAATATGGAGCATTTTAAAAAGGATGCCTAGGCTACATACACACACACGGACACACATGCGTGCATACTCAGAAATGCCACATTAAAGTACAAACTGTTTTCTGTAAATATAAAAAAAATTATGAATGTAAAGAGTTTTAAAGTTAATATTAGGCAAAAGTGCAAAATTTAAGGATAGAGATTTAATCCTTGTTGCTTTTGTGCATTTAGGCTCCAGTCCAGTTAAGCACTTAAGCACATGCATGACATTATACATGTGAGAGACATTAATACTTATTGATTGAAGTTATGCATGTGCTTAAGTGCTTCGCTGGATATGGGCCTTAATGAAATTTAGGTTAAACGTGTCTTTTGTTTGCTGTTTAACTACTTTTATATTGCCTTTCAGAGTTGCACTAATAGAAGCAGTATTAAATAATCATTTTAACACACTCTATTTATTATACAAGGTATAATTATTGCTATTACTTCCTGTATGCTTATTTAGAAACACAGGAAGAGAGTTTCAGAGCTTTTCTGTGGGTGCACAAAGACCCCAGGACAGCATCTGAAAAATAATTCAGATCATTTGCTTTATATTTCTATGATTCTATGATTTTCAATATTCCTTATTTTAACTACTTCTCTGTGATGCCTTTCATTCCTATGAAACTTTTAAACAGGCTCAAACCTTCACCCCAAATTTGGCAAACTAGATCAAATCTGAAGCCATGTCAAGGTCTGAAAATTCTTGATCAACTATTAAAAAAATATTTCCACTTCTGCTTTTTTTAGTTTTAAGTTGGAGCTAGAAGCGGAACTCCTGAAATAACATGGGAGTAAGTGCCAAGTTCTGTATTAATATCATTTTTTAAAAGCAGGAGGCAATTTCTATTGTGATTTGTCAACAGTTCCAAATAATACTTGTTGACAGGTAGTAATAGCTTGACACAACTTGAGGAGGCTGCGCAGGTGGGCAAAGGAGAGTTTTAGGGCATTTTATCAGGGTTGCTCTGAATCACGATGGTGACTCAGTGCAGCTGGGAGGGCTGTGAAGCATGACGGTGTTATGCCCCAAGCATTATTACTGCAGCTTTCAAGAGAGCACCCTCTTGAACCACCTGAGAATTCATTTCCTCCAAAATTATCTTTGTGTAGCTGGCATCAGGGCTTTACAACACTTATTCACCAAAAACACACCACACTTAAGTGTGATCCACATGTTTCCTGTAAGTTTATAGATTGTGCATGCGTTACATTGCACTTGTTGACTCTAAATTAGGCATTTAGTGCATTAAGTGCATCTCTAGGAGTGGTTGACCAGAATCCTTTTATTCTCAAATTATCCAGGAAGAATGCAAATAAAGTACTACAGAATTTAAGAAAGAAAGAGTGAGGAACAATCCTGCCCACCCACTCTCTGGAGAGGTTACAGGGTTGGATCTCTATGCAAGCAGCATAAAGAAATATTGAAATCAAGCTCGTAAATGAAATGTTTGAAATCACTTTTATTCACCATCTTTCAGGCATTCAAAAATCTAATTTTAGGATGGCTAAAATGTTTGGCAGAGAGACCACAGGTGGTGCTGGTCTTTGGACTTGTCCTTGGCAACTGTGGATTAAGTGAGGCACTAAGAAGTAGTGGAACTATCACATGAAATTATAGCTCACTGCAAATTATTCCACCTTTTGCTGCAGCATGCAGGAACCTTTCTTTCTCTCACATATGCATATAGCAAGATGGTGACCCTGGAAGAGCATGTTCATGCTGTGCCACGTGGACATCTCAGCCAGGGCTCACAACCCTTTCCTTGGGAGCTGATGAACAATTTGTCGCTCTTGGCCTTGATGAGGATAAGCTGTGATCTTGATCCTGCCTGTCCCTGTGCCCTGCTGATCCTGAGCCTGACCCAGTGGCTGACGTCCCAACCTGACCTTGGCCATCATTACGAAGCACCTGATTCATCACCATGAACTTACCTGGTGATCTGGGCTTTAGCCTGACAGTTGATACCATGACACAATTTTCCTCTGGGGGAAGAAAAAGAAAAAAATGTTACCTCCTGGAAAGGCTAAGCTGGAGGAGTGAAGGTGCATGGCTCTAGAAACCAAAGCCAGTTCCCAAACTGCTTGTTTTAACCAGCTTAAAACAAGCTGCTCTGCCCTGCTCTTTAAGCTATGCTTTCCATCACCTATTCTGACTTCTCTTTTGGGAGCTATATTATTCATCTCTAATATGTCAGGAAGCTCTTCTCTGTTCATTCCAGCAATATCTCTCAGTCTGCTCAGTCTTAAATCTGGAAACTGCCTGAGGTCGGGGGGAGGATGGGGGGGAGGGTGGAACTAAAGGAAGGGTAGGAAAATATCTACCATCTTTTTACCACACAGCCCTTAGGTCTTCCCTCCCTCTCCCTTGCTAGGTGATAGACAAAGGACAGTGCAGCTGTATGAAGGTGATATCCACGTAGCTTATCGCATATGGAAGGTGGTTATCTATGGACCATAAGGATTGTAAAGAAAAAAAGGAGGGAAGGGGTCTGAGGTATACACTTCAATTCCCAGGCCAACCTGCTTCAAGCATCTGGAAATTCAGTAAAAGCAGATTTTCTTGTGGTATTTCTTCAGCTCAGCTTGGAGTGCTGTCTGGAAATGGGAAAGTAATAAAGCTTATGCAAACATTCCAGTAATACAAAGAAACGTTCGGTTGAACAGTGGTAATGAAAGGGGCATGTATGTGGGCTCTTATTTTATTCAGTTTGGTTTCCCTTTTTTTACCAATTGAGTGTCAATTGACATATGCTTATTTGCCCAGGAAGAGTTAAATAGAGATCACCTAATCTTTTTTCATAGCAGCTGCCCCTTAAACAACAGGAGATAATAGTGACTCCTGTATAGTACTAGAGTAAGATACATCTGAGCCAATGACCTAAATATGAAAAACACTCAGTCCATTTACAAAGATGGTGAGCCATTTAGTCTCTTAAATCTTCACACAAGAGTCTTCTCCTGACTTCAAAGATCACTGATAATTATCTGTTTCCTGAATACAAATAAGCTAAAGACTCTTCTGAACACTTAGTCACAGAAGATCTGATGCTGGTGCATTGTATGTAGGTTTACCTTATGTGCCAAGAAGTCTGGCAATTGTGAATGAACCTAAATGCATACCACAGTACACCTGAAAATGATGTATCATGTCAAAACCAGGGAGGGAATCTTTCCTGATAGGGTCCATGTAAACATGCTTTGCTTCTAAGCGGCGTCCTGTGTCATGGGCCAGATAACAGCATTTTAGAGGAGTCTGCCCCTTCCCTTGGAGTTTTTCAGAAAATGTTTCTCTCCTGCACAAACCTAATTAATTAAAAATGCAGGCCCTTTCTTGGTGTGTGCGGTTTATTGTCTGAGTTCAAGGTGTGATATTTATTAGCTTTGACATCTGTGCTATTTCAAATCTTGGAGCAGGCTACATTTTCGTCATTAAAATATTTCAAAACCATGGTTATAAATCAAAGTAAATGACAGTTCAAAAATAGGCACAGATGAAATAGGTGTGTTGTTCTGTGCTGGGCACAACCCATCATTATTTTCTTTCCAGTGCAGCTGGCCAACTTGCTAATTTAATTACTTTCTTTTTCTTTTTTCCCCAAAGAGTGAAATCTGTCAAAAGAACGCAGTTGGTCAAAGGATTTTTCTCTCCAAAACTAACAGAACGAAGTGGGTTTCTTTTACAATGGGAAAGCAGTATCTTAGCTGCAGAGGTCATAGTAGAGTTGTGGGGGCCAAAGCAGAGGCTTAAATGTTGTCCTGCACCTACACACAGTTGCTGCTATGTAAGTTAACCTAACGTGTCTCTCTCTTCCCTCATAGCCAGAATAAGCACTGATCTGTTTTAAGACTTAAGAAACAAAAAGACACATCAAAAGACACCATTTCTTAAAATCACTGATAGTGTACATTTTTTATCAGTTCAGAGATGAGCGAATGTAATACCGGCCTGCTTTATATGCAATGAATTAATTTTGTGTATGGATAAAGGAAGGGCTAAAGAAAGAAAACGAGCATAAATGCAGTCTGCTGAAAGCTGCATATTTTAATCAGTGACTCATATTCCCACTTATGAGGATCAAAAATGTATATATATATTCAGTGAAATTCAGTTTATTATTCCTGAGCCTCTACAGAAATGGTTCTTCTCTAAGACCACTGCATAGATTAATTTATACCACTCTCACAATAATTTAAGTCTGTCTGTATTCAGACATGGGAGAAAGACTCCAATTCTCATGAGATTTCTGCTCCGTTTCCAGACCAGAAAAGCTCGAGAGCATTTTTCTACAAAACTTAGTGCAATACTGCCTTGTTTATTATCACCTCAGGAGGCGGCTAATATTATTCTTAACAAAGGAATGTGGAAAAACAGTTTTCTAGATTACTTTACTTTTTCTTCAATAACATCTTCCCTGCAAAATCTCTGTTCCCTGCAAAATCCCAGTTTTCTTATCTGGCTGGATGTTTCAGAAAGGGCTCAGGACTTAAATGCTAACTTCTGAAAGGGTGTTTAAATAGTTTTTGGAACTGCTGTACCGAAACTTGTTTGTGTTGGAAGCCGCATTCAGAGTAGAGGATTATGGGCACACTTCATGACAACTGTTACCTACAGAAGTATTATCAATGCCTGAGGGAAGGAGTGTTCTGCAAGTTTAGGCCTAGAATGAGATCTCCAATGAGAGGAGTCTAATCCACTGTGAATAGGGCTTCGGAGGATTACAAATGTAACAGAAGCCCTGGGGCTCATTTGCCACACGAAGCCACACTAACAAGACTGTGTTACCCCCTTTGCCTCCCTCTTCTTTCACACACCTCCACTTAATGGTGGAAAAGACCAGGTTAGTCACCTAAGGCTTTGGAGCAATTTTTAACTCCACATCCATCCGCCTGTATTAGAGTTTTCCTTGAAATTTTTGCCCAGTCCAGTTTGAAATAGCTAAGGCATCTGTACAATGATACACAAGACAGATGTGCATTGCTTAAGCTAAATTAAACCAAAATCCTTTCAGTCTTCATCACTGATGCACCATGTACTAGAAAAGAAAATAAGATTGTGCCTGGAAACTTCTGGAAAACAGTTTTCTTAAAAAGACTCAGGATCCTGTTGGTTAAAACTCAGTGAAGAAAATCTCCGACTGCTTGTCTTTAGGAACCTCTGTGTGATGTTGGAGCAAGAAGCTGCAAACAGTAGCTGCCAACCTGGCTGGGATTCCTAGAGCAATCTCCTGAGATCAGTGCTCTGACAGGTCACATCCTCTGTCTGGCACCACCATTCTCTATTTTCATTAAGACTTTCTTTTTCATTTTTTTTCTTTGTTCTTCTTGCTTACGCCAAAAGAAACAAGAGGGCAGTAAAGCACAATTTTAGCTGAATATGAGTTTTATCATTTTACCACTGCATTACACCACTTACTAAGTATTTAGGTTCTGTTCTGTTAGGAAAAAAACACATGTCAGGATTTAAAGGAAGGCTGTGCTAAGCTTTAGCACACAGACTATAAAGTGTACATGTGAATTATTATTCCTTCAGTCTAAGCAAATCCATATGACATTGTGACTTCATATAGTCTTCACCAGTTCTTCATACAACTCTCAGTGGAAAACATCATCTCTTTTCAAATCTTTGTCCCTTTATCCAAACTAGACTTTTTAAGAGCTCAAAAATAATTATAAAAACAAAATTGTCAGCGAAATGCTGTTTCTCACATGGCAGAGAAATCAACATTTGAGACGAGCTACTTAAATGGCAAAGCTAAACGGAGACCTACAGCTAGGGCATAAAGAGACATATTTAGTGTGACTTCATTGAGATCCATTTTAAATTCCTTTACCTTTTCTTGAGAGTGGTCAGTCTGATGGCATCCAGGCCTAAACCTTCATTTCCTTCTCTCTCTTCCCCAGCCCAGCCTGGGAGGTAGCCATTCTGCAAAGTCAGCTGCCTTTCTACCACACTAAAGTTTTTGGACTGCAAGTGTGCATGAAGCTGGGAAGGTGTTTACACTGAACTATTTATTTATAAGACTGATGCGGCCAGTTTGTCCACATGACCATTAAAATTGGAACCACCATATATGGAGAAAGATCGCACAGGAAAGTCTAACTGTTTCTGTTTCTGTCTGTTTTTGAAATGAAGTCCTCCTCTTCCTCCCTGCCAGTGTGCTCCCACCAGTTTCTTTGATCTAGCATGGACATTTGATGGATCTTTTAGTTGTGAGCTGGTTCCAGAAACAAAATTAGTATGAAGCCAGCCCTGAAAAACCAGATAGGTGCCTTTCTGCCAATTATGTCCCAGAAACTGGGTCACCATGGAATCAGACAAATTGGTGCCCAAAGGAAAGGTGTGGAGGGAACACAAAGTGGTAAGGAGGAGGGAATGAGGCTTGCTCCTTTGATGGTAGCTTGCTGTTAAGTCAGCTAAGTTATACCATGAAACCGTCCTCCCTCAGGGAGATTCAGCCCATGTCCCAACCAGTCTCTGCAGACTACCTGATGCAGAGAAACAGGCAGTTTCAGGACATGCTTCATCTCATCCCAAACTACATATCTAAAATAGGGTTCATGATCCACTATCAAATGTTGCCTTTTGCTGTCACTGTGAGGAGAGCAGAGAGTGACTTCCCTTAACTGTACCCCTCTTCATTGACATTGTTCAAAACCAGGTGAGGCAGGTCCCACCCATACTGCTTCAGATCGTGATGAAGACCACAAAGTAGCTCAGGAGAGGGAAGGATTTAATAAAATTAACTCAACACCACTGAAAGCCAGAGGTACTTTGGAGCTGGTTTTGTACATGGCCCAAACACTTGAGGTTTTCATTGAGAGAGAATCACTAGAGGATCAACGACAACTGTCTGCTGGAGCAGTCTCATTGGCCTCCTGATGTTCTTCTGCCAGTGTAGGGGCAGGGTTGGTGCTAAAGACTGGACTGTGTCATGCCATACCACCCATACATGTTCCTTTGCCTGACAGACTAACGTGAACGGAAGGACGGGGAAAAAAAGCTACCAAGAGGCAACTGACCCAGAACTCAGTTCAATCACCTCAAGTAAAGTTCCGAGGAAGGGAAGAACATTTAGAAGTCTAACTTACAGGCAGAGTTTCTTCCAGTCATAAGGCAAAAAGAGCTGAATTCTGGCATTCAGGAAACTGGTTCTCATCATTGAAGTGACGGTGATAGAAATATTGTGACTTTCTCCTCCTGTTGGGAGAAAAGGACATTACTACTTGGAGCAGGCAGAGGGAGTTGGTCCTGCATTGGTCTGATGGTTATATGGTTGTGACTGTGTCTAAGGGATCACATGGAAACTTCAGAAGAAAAAGGACTCCACAATGTTTTCTAAATTGTGAGAGATTAATAGCACACAGTTTATCATTTGAAAGAAAAGATAGAATTTTATAGCCTTCCTGCACTTGGCCAGGCCAGCTGGGGAAACAGGGCAGATGGAGAAATAGAGGGTCCTTACAAAGGCAAGAGAAGACAGTATTTTATAAAACAAATAGCAATATAAACCCAGCAAATCTGATACCATTTTGTGAGACCAGTGGCGTTTGAGAGACCACAGAATGAGACCATTATTGTGAACATCATGCATTATAAATAATAACATGACATCAAGTGCAAGTATCCACTCTTGCCATTAAAAAAAAGAAAAACATAAACAAATGGAAAAGTAATGATAATAATTTACAGCGATAAATGAGAAAGCATTTACCACCCCTCCCTCAGCTCATCTGCAAACACACAAGATTCTCCCAATGCTATGATCACCAGTTATGTGTCCAGGCTAGAGCTGGCCAGAAATAAATGTTTTCTTATCTTATGAATGCTTTTAAGAAAGGAGAGTTGCAATTCCCATGCTTCACCAAGAAAAATCCTTTTAAATACAGAGTCTGACTACAGCCCAAACTCTTGGCACACTCGGCTGCAAGGTATTTTCCTGTTCTCTCTAAATTTAACCAGAAATTTCAATCTAGAGCAGAGAAATTATTTCCTAAATAGAGGGCAAGGAGGAAATAATCTTTTCCCTGTATACCCAACTTCTGGCAATTAGCAATTTAGAGACTTCCTGAGACAGAGGTTGGATCTGAACTAACAGCTTTAATACTCCCCAGTGAGCCTGACCTTCACAAATTTGTCTAATCCCTTTCTTGATATTTTTGGCTTCCACCACATTCTGTAGCCAGGAGTACCTCAGTTAGTTAACTGTCATTTGAAAAGCCACTCTTTCTGTTTGATTTAAATTTGATTCCCGATCTTTTCTTTTAATCGAAGTATTTCTAATTCCATTTCTCTGCAGCCCTCATGATTATTCTTCTTGAATCATGTCTTTTCTACACCAAACATTCCCTCTACATGTGAAATCTACAGAAACCATTCATACCTCGGCCTGTCCTTGACACTTATCTGCAGTTTTCAAAGTTCTAGCTAATTATTTCTTCCCCCTGTGTTACTAAAATGCACACTGAGCATGCATTACTCAAGACACAGGCACAGCATGGCTTTATTTACTGGCAGGATTATATTTTATGTTTTATTCTCCTTTGTTTCCTAATAGTTTATGTTTGCCTTTTTTACCATCACTGAATGTGAGGATGATGTTTTTAGAGGATTATCCACAGTGAAACCTCCCTCCTAACGATAAAAGGTAATGTAGCACTGCACTTAGAAGTATTTTTCCCATGTGCATCATATTGGATATCTAAATGCTGAATTTCACCTGCTATTAAAAATGTAAATGCCTGAATCTGTTCTGTTGGAGTGCAAACCCTAAAGACAGACTGTTAAATACACTTTCAAGCACCTAAGAGCCCACTTTGTCAAAGATATCTCAGATACGAACTCATCTTCTTTTTCCTTTTTTCTTCTTTTTTCCTTTTCCTTTTTATTTTTCCCTTTTCTTCTTCTTTCTTTATTCTTCTTTCTTTTTCATTTTTCCTTTTTCTCTTCTCTTTGCTTTGCTTTGCTTTTGCTTTGCTTTCCAGGGGGCAGTACAATAGTTATCTGAAAATGTTAGGCTTCAAATTACTGGAAACAATGGTTGGAACTACAGATCTACGCATAGTGTATTCATATATTCTTCCCTATGTATCATTTGTTGGCCACAGTTGGGAAAACCAGGTTAGACCATTGTGTGACCCAAGCCAATAATTTTTGGGCTGCTATGCATATTAATGGTTTTTGTGTAATTTCAAGACTCTAAATGAAAATTTGGAAAATAGTTGAAAATTAGGATTTATCTGCTTAAAATCTGGATACTTTTTGTAGAGATTTTTGAAAATCTACTTGAACACATATGTCTTGGTTATGCCATGCAGATGATCATTGTAAAAACATTCTTATTTGCACTTTGGTAGCTCAGTTTTTCAAGAGTCTGAAAAATTACTAATAAATCAGATTGTACAATATTTGAGATAGGTTGTAATGGAAGTCTTCTGTTCGTAGTGGAATAGAAAGAAAAAAGCAAAACCAATCTCCTTAGGGACCGTATTCTACTCTGAAGACATGGATCATGGCTGCTATAGGCCATACAAGAAGCTTAAGAAAGAAGTCAGTAACAGAATCTAGATATTCTAGGTTTAAGCTGTAACTGCAAGTCTGTCCTTGCACTAATAAGGAGATAGTTTGGACTTGACACTTCAATTAATCCCATTTCTTTATCTCTTCAAAAATAATCTTCTCACCAGTGCAGATTCTTCACTTCAGTGTGGTCTGAAAAACAGTCTTCCCTGAAAATATTACATTCCTATAATGTTTCTGTCCCAAGTTAGACTCACAAAAGCAGTAATATATACCAGGTGCATTGTCTTAATATCTAAGAGAGAATAAGTAGAAGGATTATGGTTGAAAAATACCAATGTCCAAAAAAACCCCACCAATTATTTGCCATGAATGAAATATAACATCTGGAAAAAAACTAATATGTAGGGTTAATGTATATGCATGCTTTTTGCAAGAGAAAATATATTGTATTTAAGGAAGAGGTCATGTGTGTTTAAAAAGAGCATCTAAGGTTACCTATTTTGGAATTCAAGAATATTACATGAGCCATGTGAATGCTGTTCTATGGCATAGTTAAGTGATCCGGCTTAGATACTTTTGGGCAGCGTAGCTGGCTCCCACTAATTCAAGAGAAGGTAAATCTCAGTTACTCTTGTATTTTTAGTATATCCACAAATCAGAAAGTATCTATTGATCATGAAAATAAAATAGAAAGAAAGAGTAAGGAAGAAGACTGTTTACAGACACATTTCTCCAAAAGCATTGAAAAGGATACTTTCTTGGCATCAGAATCACAGATGATTCAAATGGTCTGAATTCTTCACTTGAAACTATTAAGATCAATAGATAGTTTTGCCTAAAATGGAATTTATCAACAGAGTGATCATTTAATAGAGCTTCTGATTTATATTATTTTAAAATAAAGAGTTCTTCTCTAGGCTTGTAACAATACATCAAATCCCTGAAGCTGCTACTAAAGTCTTTAAAATCTCAGCAGTTATAAAAAAGGTAACGGAACTTAAGAACATCCACAGCTACTAAAGTTATGGGAGACACCAGTAAATCAGGTGAAACAAGATACTTACTTTTCACAAATTCTGAAAGTGTTGAAAGAGGGTTTTCTTGGTTTGTTATTGGGAGAAATTTCCTCAGGACAAACAGGAGTATGTCTTCACATTTGCAGTCTGCACAGACTTCTCAGACACAGTTACGTTCATCTTAGAAAGATGCTGGTAAAACTGATGTGCAAATGTTACCAACCATCCATTGTCCACATGAGGCAGGGAAGGAAAGAGACTCAAACCCACAAATTTCATTAACAGTGATTCCTCATTTCAGCAGTGCAAGTAAATCAGCATTTGCAAGATATCAGCTTTAATCCTAAGAAGTTCTACAGAGCTCTTGTTTATATTCACAATTCCCAAAAAGCAGGCAATTTCAAGAAGACTACAGACTTGTTTTCTCAACAGCACAGAGATCTTCTGGGAACATCATCTGACTTTGGTGGTCATGCAGGTGGATATTAATTTCTGAGCAGGTACTAGTTTATCTTTCTGCTCCTCCACTCTGTCCCTTCTGCGGAACACAGGAATAACAACAAAGGTCCCAGGGCAGATGAGTCATGCACCAGGTACAGTATCCTCAGTCAAATGGTAGTCAGATAATATATTCTTCTAAAGCCAAATACAAGCAAAGCAAGAGTTTAAAAATAGTGGCACTTCATCAGGCTGTTGCTTACAGACTTCTTTAACTGAAGCTTGTGTCTGCAACTTGTGTGCAATAAAACCTTGGGCAATTTTTCTTCCATATTTTTTTGTAGACTCTTCTTGATGTTGTGTGTCATCAGCAAAATATTAAATCACTATGCATCTCTTTGTTCTGGTTGTTTATTAGCATGCTCAACAATACAAGTCTCACTGATTCCCTATAAAATTATATCTATAAAATGTCTCCATTGGGAAAATTAGCAATTTCTCTGTGCCTTTTTCTCCTTCTTTTCATGAGTTATACATCTAAATTCAGATTTTCATGCACACCACAATAAATTTTTTCATTTCTGTTATGAATTACAAGCACAAAGTATGCTTTCCAGTTTAGGACAAGACCTTTTCTCCCTTTTTCCCTTTTCTCATGCGCTATGGAACACATGCGAAAAAAGTCCACAGGAACTCAGTCAGGTCTTTGGGATTCATCTCCACACAGTTTGCCTCAGATTTTAAGGTTCTTGTGAACTATCATGTCAAAAGTCATTCCAAAATCCCAAGCGCCTTATATCAAACTGGTTCTCCTTAGTGCTATGTTTGATGTTTATTCAGAGAATCATAGAATCATAGAATCGTCTAGGTTGGAAGGGACCTTAAAGATCATCTAATCCAACCATCAACCTAACTCTGACAAAAAAATAAATAAGAAATAAGAAATAAAAATCACTAAACCATATTCCTGAGG
>JAOXNO010000024.1:46193805-46294830 GCA_028565335.1 Limnodromus scolopaceus
TGGATGCAGTCCTGAGTAACATGCTCTAGCTCTGGGCAATCCTGCTTCGGCAGGGGAGTTGGACTAGATGATCTCTACGGTCCCTTCCAACTCTAAAAATTCAGTGAAAATTCAGTGAAATCAAGATCTGCTTGTGGGGGCTAATATAGTGTACTCTGGATGCTATGTATGTACACTATGTATGAGTGTTGTAAACATGTCCTGTTGCTGGGCACCACTGAGAAGAGCCTGGCCCCATCCTCTTGATACCCACCCTTTAGATATTTATAAGCATTGATGAGGCCCCCTCTCAGTCTTCTCTTCTCCAGGCTAAACACACCTGGGTCTCTCAGACTTTCATCATAAGAGAGACGCTTCCAGTCCCTTGATCATCTTTGAGCCCCTCCACCATATTCTTCTTCTGGGCCCAGAAGTGGACACAGTACTCCAGATATGGCCTCACCAGGTCAGAGCGGAGGGGCAGGATGACCTCCCTCGACCTGCTTGCCACGCTCTTTTTAGGCATTAGCCAGTCTTCTGCATCTTGAATGAAAATTCAGAAAAAATGGTCTTTATTTAACACTAAATTAAAGAGTATGACTACTCCTGATCATGGGCTAAGAAAGTGTTATCATGGGTTGTTTCATGTTTTGCAGAAGCACTTCCAATAACAAAAATATAACATATCTTTTAACCTGGTAGAATGAATAGAAATCAGGAATAAACCCTAGGGAAGATTGAGGGGAGAGTGTTTTATGAATACAAGGGGACAGGAACTTGGTAGTTGAATCACAAAACTGTAAAAGGGGAAAAAAATTATGAATACTTTGAGGTATATCTTGCTTCATTTTTATCACATTTATAATTAATCAGATTTTTCACCAAGTTTTTATCAAGCATCCAGTAGGTGGCAGGCTCGGTTTATTTATTGTTAAGCTGAGCCATCTGCTGCTTCTCGTTTGGAGAATTACAACCTTATGGAAAAACAGTGTTTGGGCTATGGTCCACAGTGTGGGTCTCACTGTGTGTGTCCATTCATACTACAGTTATTATTTTTTTCCATTATATTTTTGAAAGCCAAAATACTGACATGCATGCTAGGGTTTTGGTTTTGGGTTGGTTTGTTGTTTTTTCAGCTGTAACAAGAAGTACATATTCTGCACTCTTCCTAAACTACCTTGAGAAAGATTGATTTCCTTAGACGATGATGTTATGGATGTCACTGCAATTAAGTGAACTTTAAGGTAAATGTTTTATTTCTAAAAATAAGAACAAATAAATGAATGACAGCAGCAGGAAGATGTTTCACTAGAAGTAGATACAGTAGCTAGTGATACAAAATCAGTATGAGAATGGAAATACAAGGCATATGCTTAAATTTCTTAAACCACTGTAAGAGGGACTTAAAAATGTGAGGGGGAGAAATACTGATCCTCTGCAGCCTTAATGAAAAACTAAAACAGTCCCATATTACCTGACTTCCATTTTCACTTGTAGCTGAAATTCTGTCTGGAAGATGATTCCTGGAAGCTGCCCTGGTAACAAGGATCCTACTTCAAAATGGAACATTTATTGATTTTTTGTGACACTGTTTTTGTTCATTCTACACTGGGATAAAACTGAAGCCTGCAGAAAGCTGTCAAGGTCAATTAGAAATGAGAAAGGAAGAAAGTAACCCATGCCTATGGCACTTAGTCTTGGGAGTGAAGTATAGCCTGTGGGATAGAAAGGCCAAATGCAAGTTCCTGTTCTGTCTGACTTATACTTGGCCTTCAGTTATGCTGGACTGAGTTGATTATGCTTTGTCTTGTGCTTCCATGGGAAATTCCAGTCTGTCCATAATATATATCACCAGTTGAAAATTTCATTGAAATTAGTATGGGTCTGAAATTAGCACTTTGGGCTTTTAAACTCTCAAAGCGGTGCTCACTATACTGCTGATTGAAGCTGATCTATCATTTAGAAAGAGTCACGGGAGAACTAAGGAGACAAAAGTCCTCTCTCTCTCTCCTCTCTTTCTACTTTGTTTATCTCTGAGGTTACTACCAGACCAGGTTTATTCATTTATTTATTTCAGAGATAAAAACTACCACTAAAAAATAGAATATTTTATAGGAGCTCTTTTATAGGAGTTCTCATTCTGCATCTCTTGAAATTTTGTTTTTCTTTCTTTATATATACTTTAACTATAGCCTTCTAAGCTTGATGATGTGCCAAGTACGTAGAGATTAAAGACATGAGCCAGGTTGCAAATTGATGCTATTCTCTTAAAATAGAACTAGTTTACTAAGTATTAAGCTGATGTTTACTTAAGCCTCGTGAGTGAAAATTGTAATAAGCAGTATGGCAGGGTCATGAAAAGACAAGAAGTCAAACTATAATCTCATTAAATAAGATCAGAATTGGGCCCCCCATCTTCCGTTAGCGGTTGAGGACTGTTGCGAATTCTGATTTAGGATCCTACCAACTATGCTGATCAGTGGAATGTACCTTGCCCAAAAAAGAGAAGAAACAATCTGTTTTATTGAGGTAAAAAAGATAATTAGACTGAGTTCAATAAATTCAATGGAATTTTAAAATAATTAATAGTGAACCTTTATCAAGGTTCAGTAAGTTTGATGGCAAGGTTCATTTTATTAATTATTGCATGAAAGAAACATATAAAGGAAAATTGATTTAGAATCAAGTTAGAATGTTTCACACAGACACTGGAGATGCAAAAGACCCTCCCGTTGAGTCATGAGGTTCAGAGTGGACCCCTTTGCTTTCCAAACTCCTGATAGAGCTTAAGTGCAGCCAGGTCCAATTTTTTAGTCTCAGAATTGGACAATGCTTTATGTCTAATGGAATTATCTATACAAAGTTTATAAGAGCTAATATTTAATAGCTACATGGATTAGTAAAGTTTCATTGGTATTCAGCATGCTATCGGTCACTCACCAAAGATTTGCCACTGGTAAAAGGTCTCTCTGCCTCAAGGAGCAACTTGACCAACCTCAAGTGAGAGAGGGGAGATCACCACCATGGAGCCACTCTGCCTAGAAGGGAGAGCTCACTTAGGCTGTCGTATTTATGGCATAAAGTGGTTGGCTCACAGTCAAATTACATGTGATGGGAAAGGTACAACAAAGGACAACCTTCTTTGTTCCTTGATAAATGAGTCTCAGGAAAGTCACACACTATTCACATGTTAATTGCATGATTGGTGTTCCAAACTCATATGCATCAATGTTCACGGTGTCACTTTACTCCTTTGTGGGTTTTCAGAGAACAGATTAAAACTAGAGGAGTTCTTGGCTCAGCTATGGCTCAGGCCCTTACCTCCTTTGGAATCTGTACCAAACTACTGCTAGGTCGGTTAAGGGGTTGAGTGCATCTGTCACATGGGCTAGATTCACCAAGGACCTAGTGTGTTGTAATGCTGAATATCTGAGCACTTAATTTGGACCATAGCAGCATAATAGAAATTAAATCAGAAGCTACCTTCCTACAGAATTTAAATAGACTCAGAAGATCCCCAGTGGGCTCAAAACAGGCAGCATTAAGTCACCATGCACAGTAGGTACACGCCCACCAGACACTTAAGAGAGGATATATTTAAAATTCCAGCATGCAGGAATATCCTGAAAGCTGCATGGGAATGCCTCTGCACTCTTGGAAGTCCCAACCACATGTTTCACACCTTTTCCTGTAAAGTATGGCGTGGTGTGGTGTGGTCAGGCTGCTCTTCTATTTCACATAATCACTCGGTGTTTACAGCAGAAATTGCTTCAAGCAAAATACAGAAATTATATGAGCAGCAGGAAGAAGTGCCTGGAGATTCCCTTGTCATATTCTTTTGCTTTCTTATCTCTTGCCTCTTTCTATCTCATTAATGATTATTTCTTTTCTGTACAGTAAAATAGTTTCCCCAAGAGCTGTAAATATAATTTCTATCAGCCACCACAACTCCCACTTAACCTGCAGAAGGATTTCTCCTAGGGGCTGGGAAAGCAGAATTCAAATTCCTTTTTATCTGCAGATGTACTCACACAGCGCTATGGATATGCATAACGTTCATATAAAAAAAGACTATTAAAAAGAAATTAGCAAAGAGAAGAGCATCTGTTGAGGCTGGATGGTTTACTTGGTATGTTCCTGTGTGGGTACCAAGCCAAGGCCAACAAGAGACTTGGGGTCTAGAAGACATTCAGTACCCCTGCATTTATGAATAAAACAATGCCATGAAATGCTCCCAGTCAGCCATGTGGAGGGTCAAACTGTTAAAACAATTCCTAGCACAGCTGTGGCCTGGGCAGACTGGTGGTGCCCAGAAATATCCCCATGCATGGCTCAGGAACGTGAGCATTGGAGGGGCCATTCCCAAAATGTAGCTTTCCTACCTCCATAGGGCTTTAGATCCTAAGAAGGTTTATGAGCTTCAACATGAGCTATAGGCTACTCTGTGCTGGTTCATCACAGCATCTGGAAATGTTCCCGGGTGTGTTGAGTTCCCTAGCCTAGAGTGAAACATATTCCATAGCTCTCAATTGGGCCAGACAACGAGGTGGCTGGGCACCTCTCAGAGCCGTTAATTCTGCTGTTGTCCTGGGGACACACGGCTGCAGGCTGCCAGGCAGCCACATTTCATACGGCTGTGTTTGTGGCACACCTGCACCACCACAAGCAGCGGAGTAGGAATTTTAAGTGCTGTGATTTTTGATTGAGCGGCATAGGGTTGCCTTTTCTCTGACTTTAGGGTTTTAGGTCCTTTACTGGGTCTGACACCCAGCATTTGTGACTCCCGTTTGGCTGTGGGACTTAGGCCATGCCCACAGCACACAGTAAACTCTCAGCCCTATTTTTCCAACAAAATGTCTCCATCCTTCCTTCTCCTTCTGTTTTCCTTGAGAGGAAAGGAGGGAAGATAAAACAGAGGCTCAGAGAGCGCAGCTACCCAGCCATGGGGGGTAAAGCTCAGAAGCCCTTGCTTTCCTTGGAGGAAGCTCCTTTCATTGTCGGCAGATGGGAAGGGGAAGCTGGGGGTGGGGACAGGCTGCCGAGGGCTGCTTTGATGTTGGCCTGTTTATTTGCTTTCTGCTTCCTGGACCCCTACCCGAGGGGCTGGGGCTGTCATCTGTGGAAGAAACACAACAGGATGGCCGTCAGCAGCCCACAGACAAGGCGGCAGCAGATGTCGACAATAGGAATGGGTGTCATCAGCTTAAGCCAAGCCAGGGAAAACCTGAAAGGATGAGATCGGTTAGTGAAACAGAGAGATAGGTAACTGTGGTGAGGTGGTAGGTGCCTGTGGTGAGACAGTGATGGCCATTCAGATGGGGAAGGCACAGGCGGAGACATTTGGGAAGCTATGCAGAAGAGCCTTCCACAGATTTGTCTGAAAGTCACTGGTTTTCAGTCCTGACACAGGTCATGTTCACGTGTTTATAACTAAGGACATCACATGGTAACAGGGTATGGCCTTACAAGCCTTCAGTCAGCAGAAGGCCAGTGGATGCTAAGTAGCATGTCTTTGAGGCCACGCTTGCCTGTCTGCTGGGCTCCACGTGGGCACCAGTTCACTTTGGCTATACGTCAGGCAAACCAGAAGCCACAACAACTTGTTAAGATCTCTGCAACATGGCATGGGGCAGACCTGTAGCTCCTGAAATATTTTCAGACATTTTCAGGTTTTTTTATCCCTTAACCTGTTTATTGTTGTTGTTTCTCACAGCTGAGAAAAGGGCATGACCAAGATAATCTCTCATTAACAGGTAAGCAAGTAGCTCCTGAATGTGGATGTAGTGAGGTTATTTACAGATCCACTGCGATACCACGCAGCCAGTCTAATAAAAGAGAAGGCAAATTAGCTCCCGAATTAGTCTGTCAGAATTGCCAAGTGATCAGTCTTGAAAATGGTTGCCCAGGTCAACCAAGACGTTACATAGGATGGAAAGCCACAAAATGTCAGTCTGTATCTCATAGTAGCAATGGGACACCCTGGACTTAACTAGTCATAAATGACTTGCCAGTCAACACCTGAATGCAGTGACCCTGCTTATACTGTGGCAGATACTTACTGGAAGTACAAGAACCACATTTTGGGTCAACTCCAGAGTGAGCTATAAATAATGACAGCTTTAACTGTGGCTTTCTATTAACAGTTAGAGATATTTTCCTCCACAAATGGTAAATCTTGTCACTGCAGTCAGTTATACCTTTGTTACTCAGATGACATAGCCAGCACTATAAGATAAAGGTAGGCAATATGCAAAGTAATAAGAAATAAGTCCAGTGCAGTGTAAAAGCATTGATGTCCTGTAAAAAATGTTACTGATGTGTTTCCTGCCAGCAATACTTCCTCTGAATGAACTCAGGGAGATGTACATGTAAATAAACTGCACTGGTCAAACCACTGTATACTTGCCCTTTCTGCTGTCAGTGTTGCCTTGTCTTGTCTTGACTGCAGGCGGATGTGCTAAACAGTGTGTTTTTGGAGGGGCTTCTGGACTTTAAGGGAGCAAATGTCAGGTTTGATTCCATCAGAGAGGAAAGCTGTATATATCATCTCAGAAATTCAAAAGAAAATTCTGATATTGCATATCTGATACCTGAGCTATTGAAAGTACATGACTACATTGCTGTAAACACTGCAAGAAGACTTAAATTACAGAACTGAAATGAAAGCCACTTCTGTTGCAGGAAAATAACGTTTCTCTGAGGGGAAATGAGAAGGAGAACACCAGAGGGCACTCTTTCGTTTTGTTAAAGACCTGGTTGTTATGTCAAAACGGGGAGTTATTTGGGATACTCATTCTCTCTCCTTCTTTGGTTACTACATGCTTCTTATAGAGAGAGCTCGGCTACTTTAAAAGAGAAATAAAATTAAATGTCTATTTTTCTCTGCATGCAATTCAACATTGCAATAGTTAGTGACATACGTAGCATTAAGCATTAGGACCAATCCTACGGTACTTCTCTAGTAAAACACTGGTGAGCAACTGGACCTTCGCACTCAAGTGTCTCTCACATTTATTGGGACCTGAAGGTCCAAGCTATTCATCACACTTTGCAGGCATTTGAGAAATGAATATTTCCTGCTTACAGCTCACTATGAAATGATTAAATATAAGGCTATTAGTAAGATGATGGAGTCGATAATAAGATTGAGAACATCATATATGCACATGCTAGAGCTCTGCATTTATAACAATGTTTTTGGTTATGCTGTTTTTACATGGCAATCAGGAATACGGGACTTAAAATTAACAGGAACTCTGGATACCACATGTAGATGCCTGATGGGGAACACTTACTGTGGCTTCTATTGTTCTGATGAATTCAGAGGGTAAAATGACAAAATCTGTAGAATGGGATGGTAGAAGCAAGGAAACCAATTCTGGGAGGATTTAACCCATTAGGAAATTCACTTGCCCTTTATTGTTGGTCATAAGGCCGTTTAGTATGATAAAAAGCACAAAACACATCTCAATTATATCTGTTATCAGCAGTGTATTTTGTTCATCATATAATGTTTGTAGGATCAGGTTCATTGAACACAGCAAAAAAGATATTTACAAAGTTTTAATGACTATGTTTAGACACAAGTGACAGACAAATTAGATGCAGCCTAACCCCAATAACTTACTTGAACTACATCCAGATTAATTTATTAACCGCTAACCATGACTTTGTAAATCATACCATCATTTTTAAACAATTGAAAAAAATTAAAATTTCTAGTATAGGGACTGGAGGTGAACCAGACAGTATCTGCATCTACAAAATGAGTAATTGCATACACAAACAAGGTTTGTGAATTACTGTTGCCCATTATGCATAGTCAGCTAGCACGAATGCATAGATCCAACCTGAGATCACAAGACTGATGTCTCCAAAGTTTGAGGGAAAATTAGAGACATGAACAAGTTTGAATGAACAAGCACCAATGCAGATCACCCTATAAAACTCAAACCAACCCAAATGAGAAAACAGATGGTGAGAAAAGATAAAACTTATTATTTTTGTATTGAATAAACATTTCACAACAAAACAAAGCAGAAGCCCCAAAACTCTCGTATTTTTGTGTTTGGCCAAAGTTAAAATAGAAACAACAGAACAGTGGGGGGAAAAATCTTGTTTTTCAGAATAACTGGACTGGACAGGCTCTGCTTCTGGGCTCAAGCTGTTAAAAAATGTCACACTGAGTGTCTTCAGTTGAAGCTTACAGGAGAAGGACCAGTGTGTTGGCTGCTATTCTGACTTCAGCTTTAGAAGTTTTAGTGTGGCTCTTGTCACCACAGTGCACTGAGTTTTACGTGTACTGCGTTTACGACTGAGCATCCTGGCTGCATGGATGCTACATTCCAGATGTGTCCTTAAAATGGCACACATGCCCTAACTGACCATCTGGACCCTAGTCTTGTTTTCCACAGTCTGTCCACAGAAGTCTGTCTGCTTGAATAAATTTTTGACCTCCAAATGTAAGTTAATACTATGGGCACCTTTAATAGCCTCCCTATGCCTGTATTGTGACCTACCAGCATGCTTGAAAAAGTGTTATATTTTCTATCTACACAGATGCTAAGGAGGCCTTGCAGTTATATTATCTCATCTGTGGTTATTCAGCTGCAGAAAATCCCCTTTTCCATGATACAGTTGGAGCCCAATTTACCACATTCCAATTAACTCACTCTGTTATTATTAGTTTTCATGTGGTCCATTGCTTTTACCTGTGGTGGGTTTTTTTGCATCTAGAGCCAAGTGGTTAGTCAAAGCTCAGGATCTTGCAGGTTTAGGAAAATTTATAATGATGTTTATGTACAAACAAGTTATACATAATCCCATTTCCCTAAACACAGTAAAAATGAAAAGCAGGTAGATTTTTTTCTCCAAGTATGTGGAAGTCACATAATATCAAAAGTTTTTCCAGAAGTCTTATGCTGAAGACTTTCTCTGCTTCCTCTCAGGATGACACTTTCAATCCCTTTGCCACTGAACTGTGGCTCTGCAACTCAAAGCCGGTCCTTGGTCTTTCAAACACTGTGCCTTAAACTTTGGTTCTGACCTGACCTGTTTTTCTTTATGTTGAACTTTCCCAGGATTCATCAGGGTGTCTCTACTAAAATTTTTACCTCACTTGAGTTCTGCGAACTTCTGTGTGGATGCAAGACAAAGCCAATGGCAGCTATGAACATTGTTCAGCGCAGCAGTTCAGTTTTCTGTCATAAACTAGGCATTAAAGAAAGGAGGGATTCAGAAGGATATAGAAAGGGCAAATGTAGTTTTGAAGTCATCTCCTGGACAACTAAGATGACCCACTGTGAGTGCTGTGCTTTTGTAAAGCTGTATATTGCCTTATTCTCTTTGTGCTGTAAGGTACTAGAAAATCAAATGAAGTATAAATTGATGTTTCATAAAATGTGCTGTCTTGTTCTTTCTTGTTCTCACAGTGCTTATACTAGATATAGTGCTATTTCAAGTTTCTTCGTTATAGTATCTACACACTTTCCTGGCATTGTATTTCCCCATGAGCTGACCCAAGTGAATGGGAAGTGGTTCTTTCTCCAGATTTTTCTGCATTGTAGGTACTGCCTCTGAAAGTAATGAGCAAGAAACAATATTCCCTTCACTTCCTGTTCTGTGTTTTGTTTTTCTTGTTGAAATTGACAGTATAACTGTGCATACTGTTTGCACTTTTTTGGCTGCTTCCCTTAGAAACTGCAATGATATTCATTTAGCTTCACTGAAAAGCCATGACACAGCGGATTTCCTGCACTACAAATTAGGTTCGTGTTCTAGAAATAATAGTCTGAGAACAAATCGCTGCCTCTTACACTCTTTGCTGCTTTCTGCAGTGCTGTTAAATACTGGTTTGTCCACATCTCATAAAATCCACCTTTGTTCTGAAAGCCTATGGGATCCTTAAGAAACAATCGTGCCCTGCAGCAGAGATTTAGAGACTTAAGAGATGCTTAGACCTCATACTGGTCCTTTGCACAGGAGGCATATTTCATCCAGTGTCAGATTTTTTTACAGTAGAATCTAGTCTTAATAATTGATCTTTCAGACAGATTAAAAGCTCCTGTTCCACTACAGCTCCACATCCTCAGAAAACTTTTATGTCATCATTGTTTCATATACTAAAAAGTGGATGAGATAATTCCTTAGGTAACCACAGTATTGTATCTCTGCTACAACTTTAGGGGACACTGTAGCATCACTGTCAGTGGCATCCTTTTTCTGGTTCCAGTCTGGAATGAAGTACCTGCTTGAGATATAGGGCTTCAAAGTGGTTCAGGGGCTCATTTCTGCCCTGAGGGATGGATTGTTTTTTGTCTTTGTGAAAGAGTAGTTGCTATGGCCACATCTGGATTTTCAATTCTTTTGAAGCTGAATTTCAGTGGGTACAGTATCACACAATATACTTATTCTGGCTTAGCCAAGTCAAGTACTTTAAACCCCCACCCCCCACACTTTTTTGCTATGCTACTCATTGCATGTCTTCCTGTTTTCACAACTGCAATAGATCTGAAAAAGAGAAATCTTCTTTTTGTTAGATAGAATGACCAGTGTGTGGCTGTACTGGTATTGAGGGTGAGACCTGGTACATTAGAGATAAGAATTGCTTCCAGGTATGATAACAATAAAATCTTTCTCTGATGGTAAGGTAATGAGTTCATATTTACATAGGAAAAATCAGAGACTGAAATGAAATACTGAGTGAAATCTAATTTCAATCTAACTCTCATGATTACTTTTTTTTTATTGGTCCCATATCTTAATATAAGGAAAGTGTTTTGTTCTTTTTCCATGTGGTAAGATTATTACGATTGTTATTTCAATCATCAGTCATTTACTGTTTATTGTACAGAAATAAGTAATGAAAAATGAAGAATCTGAGCAAAAATGTTTTCAAAATATTTGTGAATTGGGCAAGCTTTTTGAAGTTCAGATAAGGTGTTCAGAAATGTCTTGTTATATCCAGTTCACCTTCAGTGCCAAGACATGAAAAAGCACAGATTCTGTTGTTCTTTCTGCTTCATCCATTTATATATCATGTAGAACATTTTTTCATAAGAAGTAGTCTCCAATCGTTCCTGCAGTTACTAAATAGCTGCCAAATTTTGGCCTGAACTTCTGGGTGTCTGTATTACACTCATTTATCAAGTCATGACCCCTTCAGATGAAATTAGAAAAAATGTAATTAAATATGTTATTTCAAAACATTAAAATTGATCTTATAAGGTCCTTTCTAGACCCAAGTTCAGGCTTCTGTTATTTTTATCATGTAGCAACTGAAACCTCCTCTGTTGCTACATATTTTACAACAGTGTACAAAGAAGAATCCCAGCACCCCTCACTTCAGACATTATGTTATTTGTGCCCTAGGAAACATATATTCTCAAACCCAAGTTCTGAAAGTCAAATAAAGGAGAAATTAAACTTATTATTTTGTCTGGAAAATTATGTTAAATCCAGTGACACTTCCCATTGAAACCAAAAGATAGCTTTTGATATGTCTCTACATGTTAAAAATATTTATTATCAGATTTTAATGTATTAATATCCCATGTAATATGAGTATCACAAACATTAAAATTTTGTGAACTTAAATCTGGGAGGAACCTTGAGAAATTGCATAATGCAAAGGCTTGCCTTTGTTGTGTGATCTATATGGCTGGGGTATCAGCATAATACTTTCTAATCTTTAATACAGTCCTCAAACATATCCATACAGGTGAGGGGAATACAACAAGTCCTGTTCAAGCAGGAGATGTAGGCAGCACATTGGAATGAGTTTCCTGTAGTCACAGATGTCTCAGACAGAGGAGGCATCAAAAGACTGACTTCCCTAGTCCCTGGCTAACCTTTCTACCACCAAATCACTCTCCCTCTTAGTGCATACGTGAGAGAAAATTTGAGATACAGCCTCTCACCACCCTCCTGAGTGTGTTACATGGCATCAGATTCATCTAAATATATGATACAGAAATAGGACAGATTTTTGATTCACTAGTTCTGCCTGTCCTTACTACTCTAGTACCCTAATACTGTAGTTTGGGACTTTTACTCTAGGCAGATATCACAACAGATTTGATACCCCCCTCTCACCTTGATAGATCCACTTTTTAGTAGACATTGACCCACCAAACAGAGAACACAATGAGACTACATAATGAAAGATGAGCATCTTGAAAGCTCTCTTTTTCATCTGCTCAGAATCCCAAGTTGGCTGTCACCGAGATGGACCAGTTAAGGCAGCTGATGCTGTTGTAAGGAATAGTTCTCACCCCTGCCTCAGCCAAGATCATCCAATAAGCTCCCATAAATCAAAATAGTCATTGGTGATCATCAGTTAGGCATACACCTACTTAACAGTGACATCTGAAGACAAAGGTCTGTGCATTTCCGACAACAGCGCATATCAGCTGGAGCTGTCAAACATAGGAAATGCTGCATAATAGATTAAAAAAATGGGTCCTAGATACCTCTAACTTGGCATCTGAAATTATTGAGTATTTCTGACCTTGCTCTACACAAGCCTCATTTCCTTGTTTGTGAAGCAGGGGCAATATATGCCTTAGGGAACTTCTGAAGATACACTAAATAGTATTTGTAAAGTAATTGTGTGTTTTAGAGTTATAAGCACATAGAAAAGCCTAAGAGAACATAAATAATAGACACAGTGGGAAATAAAACCACCACTGAAATAGCTGTTAAGTAAATGAGAACTGCCTGTTCCTTGTACTGAATGGAAAAAATGCTGTGCAGTCACAAAATTAAAAAATATATTATAATACATATATTAAAGGACACTGAACTAAGGTGTTTTCTCCCATCTTTCAGATTTTTTGCTTTTTTACTTCATCATGTTTTTTTTTAACGTTACCTTGCAGTTTTCACCACAATGAAATGACCTTTCGTTTCATTTGTACAATGAATTGCATGATTATGTCATGCAGCAAAAGAATTTTACAGTGATTCATACTGAATCGTGGGATTAATCACAGGAAGCAAAGCTCTAAGTGAATTATACAGATCATATCAACTAAATGTTAATAAAACCATTCCACTACAGCACTCTTCACTCCCTGTACAGCATACTGCATACACTGTTTCTAAACTCTTGAACAAATGTGGTAATTTCTAAGGAACTATTTTTCAATCTGCTTCTTGCAAAACCAGGATTAGTTTTTCCTGTTTTGTCTAGTAAGATATTAAGCCTCAGGTGCTGTGCTTTCAGCTATAAGAACAATATGGGTGACTGGTATATGATCTAGTCTGTGGCCTGGAGGAAAGCATTCAAAGCTTCACCGTTATTATAAGGGCATCCCTGGGATGGACGCACCTAAACGTGTTGCTAGGAATTAGATCAAAATGCCATGTGTCTTATCTTGCAGTAAGTCAAAATGTTCTCTGGTTGTTTATCTACTTTAGTCTATACTTAGTATATATATATACTTTAGTATATACTTAGTACAGGTATACATACATACAGTATACATACAAAGTATATTATATCTTATACAGGGACTTAGGAATTCAAAGACACACAGATTACTACTTCCAGCAACCACATCCTCAGGCACAGGATGGCACCATGTATCCATCATGGCACCATGTACCCATCTTGAACTCTTTTAAGAGTCACAGTTGCTTTGCACTGTCTCTAGCCCAGCTGCTCCCTCAGCTTCTCCAGCTTCTGCAGCAGATCAGCAGGTCTCCCAGCACTCCCCAAGGTTTGCTCTACAGCACAATAGCCAAACACAACTAAATTCATTCCAGTTAATGTATGCCCCCCGGTGCCCTAAGATTACTCAGATTCAAACAAGTCATTGTTATCCTTGGAAAGCAAGAGGTGGTGTTTAGGCTACAACTTTAAACCAGTTTGAAAATAGTTCACTGCATCTGGGTTAGCTGAGGCGAAACTAGGCAGAGTTCAGCTTCATGGGCAAACAAGAACCATTTTACTTTTATGCCTAGTCAGAACTAGAGGTTAAGACAGTAGCTTGACACAACACAAGGAAGATTGTCATTCTGTCACCTGAAACTCATGAATGCTGCAAGGCCCAGATTGGTGCCGTGCTTTGCCCCTTCTCACTGTCTGTCTGTATCCTCAGGTTTACAGTTACCATCATCAGGGTATTAAAGCTCTGCAGGCATCATCTACATCTGTCTGCACCTGGCAAATCCTGCATTCTCCCCCTCATATAAATCCTACTGCTGAAAAGTTGGTTTATACATTCCATGCACTCAGGGTTAACCTCACAGTCTTAAAAAACTCTTGGCTCATAAGCTATATAAAGGGGAAATTAAAAATGAGAGGGAGGGGAACAGACAACAATTAAACACACTAAAATTAATTAGGTTTTTTGAAATGTGCTGGTGACCTGAAGAGAAACATGCCTGTTTCTAAACTCTTTCAGTACTTTCATATGAGATATATTTTTCAATTTCTCTGCTTTCTGTCTTGTGGTCATTTTTGTCTTGAGTGAAGCCCCAGAGATATACCAGTTTATTCCAGATAAGCATCCGTAAGATTACTTGCTTATCTGAACCTTGTCCAGAGCTCTTTGTTTGAGAAATCAAACCATAAATCAACTTCCTTGTGGTATTCCTAGGAATTATTTATTGTTGGCTAGGCTGGAGACGCTGTAAGACAGTGTTTCTTGTGGTATTTTGGGACTTCAGATTATAGCAAGATTAATGCAGGCTCCCAAAACAGATAGGGACACACACACAAAATAAACAAAAAGGACCTACCACAAATCTCAAAGTGCTGTACTACTTGTGAAATGACCACTGTCAGAAAGTTTGAGCTAAATCCACTTCTCTCTCCTGGTGTAAATCAGGATTAATGCATTTACATTCAGTGGAGCTATTTTGAATAATTTAACATGATATAGGAAAAAATCTTCAACTAAAAACATATCTTGTGTCATCTCTGCTGACATCACTGTCTGAGGGAAGCTTCATGACAATGGTATAACTAAGTTTATTTTCTTTTAAAGAAAAAAAAAAGCTGAATCCAGAAGTTCCCATCTCCTGTGTCTCAAAATAGTCTGCAAATCATCTGCATAGACTTTGAGGTCATTCAAAGTCAAAGACTACGCTAAAATGCAATAGCTTTTTCCAAGGTAATTGCATGCTATCTTAGACTGAAACATTACCACTCCAAACACTCCATGTATGAGAAGAACATTTCCGCACAGAGCATTTGACTGGACAACTGTTTTCCTTTAGCGGTGGAAGTTGATTTGTAGTGGCTTGTACTGTGCATGTTTTGAGTGTCCACAAAACTCTCTAGCTGATTATAACGTATTTATTTGTGTGGGGTAATCTGAGATTATATGCTTTCTGTTGTGGAAGGTGGTGAGCCAGTGGCTGTGCAAAGTCTCCAAAGCCTACTTTTTGTTTCTAGCTCTGTTTTTTCAGAAAACAGCATGATGCACTCTGGAAATAGTGATTGCAGGGAAAGCAGTAGCAGCATAAAGAATCAAGAGGGTCCTTTGTGTGCCTCACTCACCAGACTTCTATTTTAAAATCATAAGTTTACTGGTCTGGTACTGAGTGGGTTGTTCACAAATGACCCAATGCTTCTTATAAAAAGCAAAAGTGACAGGGAAGTCAGCTCAGATGGGAATAGTGGGAAGCCAGTTATTCCTGTCAACAGCCTTGTCACATCCTGGCCATAGACAGCTGGGTCTGCTTCAGGAAAAGTATGCTAGAATTGAACTATGGTCAAGAAGGGCTGGAGAAGGGGCATGGACCATGCTCCACACTCCAGTCAACAGCTGTACTAATTACATGATGCATGAGCTAGAGTAACAAGCAAACAAAGGCAGAAAAATAACCCAACAGTGTTAATCTAATTAAACAGTGAAATGGAGAGAAGTAAGAAGATACTGGACAGTGGGAAGACAATGCAGGAGAAATATAAAGGCTTTGGATTTTACTTCCTCTGACTGCTTAAGCACTCCTTAGGCAAGAGAAGAGCTGGCTCAGACGTCAGCAAGGGTCTGTGGCAGGGAAGTGTGTTTGTGGCTAAGGAGTCCCAAGCTGTCAATGTGACACCACTTGACCAGTTGGATGTCCCTAATGGGCATGGTCAGGAAAGACTAAGGGTATGGGAATATTCTTCAGAGAAAGCAGGAGATGCAGATCTGTGTGAGATTCATGGGGAGAGGAAGACGTGAAGAAAACAAAGGGAACAAGAGCTGCTGAAGAGCCTGAAATGGGGCACACCTGCTGCACTCTGCTAACTGAATTTATGGGGCTTGCATAATAGAGCCAGGTTACCCTCTGCTTTGAAAGTAAGAAAGTTAGAGTAAACGTCTTGCCCTTTCAGATGTACTGAAAACTTCCAACTGCAAATTTCAAGCAAATGCATATGAAGTTCCTGAACTGACAGGCAACCTGAATCGCAGAAGGCTCAGAAGTCGTTAGACCCTCAGAAAACTCCCTAAAGTGCCACAGAAATAGCTCTTCAATATCAGTGTTAAATTCCACTGTGAAGAAAAAGACAAAGGGTGGGTTTCAACAAAATGAATGGTGATGTCTGCAATTTGGACACCTCCATCACAACTAGCAATTCTCTATTCCTGTTACAGTCAACGAAATCCTGGTCAGTTGAGTCCTGATTCATCCAAACCTCAGTCAGACATCTTAAAGATCCCTGATGAATCACACCCTTGAAATACCCATTTCTTTCCATTAGGTGTGAAAGGAATTTAGAGTGACTAACTCAGAGAAGAGCTACACCCAAAAAGTCAAGTAAAAAGGATGAAAAAAGAGAAGAGGATAAGAAAAATGAAAGCTGGAAATCCAAGGGTCCCTTGTGTTGCAATGATGTACCTAATGAAGACCAGAACCCCCAATTTTATTACCGTAAGAAGGCCAATTCTGTTGTGGATGGAGAGGGGCAGGGAGTTCCCACATTAATTCAGTTCCCACAACTAAAAGTGGAATTTGGCCTGTTGCATCAAAGTTTGTCAGCATGAGACTTCAAAATCCTTTTGAGTTTTAAGGTTTAGCACCCTATTCAATTCTGATTTTGCCAGTTGTTGTGCTGTTTTATCTTCACAAATCCATATGCTCCACTGTTTCACAAAGGATAGACTTTTACAAGCATAAGTATCTTCAGCTGTTAAATCCCAAGGAATCCAAGTTGAACTACAAGGCAGACAAGCTACAAAAAAAAAAAAAAGGAAGAAGGTTTTTTTTCCACAAATGTCTTACCTTCAAAAATACCTAAACTTTTCCAGAAGCAGTAAGCTGGGAAGGAAATAGAACATCTGAGGATTTCCTGTGATGTTATAACACCCTGGGAAAAAAATTTACAGGGATGGGAATTTGAAGCCAAGTGGGGTTCAGTGACTTGTACGACAATATCCAGAATACTCCAGTTTCCCAGTGTGGTGCTGTTACATTAAACATACCATTTTTTAAAATGGTAATGTATATTTATGGTGTTTCACTGATGCATATACATTCAGAGCATATATGTTCAGAAAACAGTGGATATGAAGATGTTCTATGTTAGTCTTATAAAAATTGAGAAGTAATATTCCTCAGATTGAGAAGACAACTTCACTTTCAAATATCATTGAGTTTATTCAGATACACTGATTGTGTACAGGAGACCAAGTGATACTCATTTGCCTTATGAATTCTGTCTACTGCCAACTAATATTTAACATAGTTTACTAATTCTACATGACTTGGGACTTTTCCAATTTTTTTATCTATCTTTATGTTTTAGAATGTGTGGTTTGTGAACCAAGCAGAATGTAAATATAAAAGAGAAAAAATTTGCTGTCTGTATTTATTTTATTAAGATGGATTGAGTTTGCTTTTTAAAAATGGATTTTCTAGATTTTTATTTTTATGTAGTAACACATTTCTTCCTGTTTTCCAAGTGGGTTCCTAAGGATTGTTAATGTTGTTATCGGTCCTTTCACCAGAGGATTTGCAAAGGCTCATCCATTATTACTTTATAAACCAAAAAACATGCAGAGACATGAGGAGAAACTTTGCAGGACACAGCAACCTGTCCACCCTGTAGATGAGGCAGAAGTCCTTAGGAAGAGTCAGAACAACTTGAGTTTTTTGCAAGAACTGAGAAGTCTTGCACCTGAACTAATATAGGCCATATTACAGAATGCAAAGGACTGTCATATCTGTGCGTAAGTGCAGGGAGGACCATTGATGGCTTTATTTGATATGTTCTTTTTAGAAAGCTCTGGAAGCCATTTGGTGTCAGTAAAGCGCTTGTTGAGTCACAAGTGGAGGACTTCCCTTTGGCAAGTCTCCGCACAAATATGAGAAGCAAAAAAGAAACAATTTGAGATTGCATGTATATACTCATTTTGAAGTGTCTGTTCAGGCAGCTTACAAGACTGAAATACAGAAAGCGCGTGTGGGCCAGGAGTGGGCTATCCATTTTTCCTTCCCTCGGGGGGGGAGTGGCAACCGCTGTTTCTTGGCATTTGCTCAGCCCTCCTGCTTTGGCATAATCAGGAGCTGGAAATGTACCGTGACTAAGTCTCTTTTATACCAAATCCAAACATTCTTGTCAACGCCAGGATTCAATTTGCATTTTCAATGCCAAAGGTCAGCAGACTAACTCTACCCTCTGTATATTAAGTCAATCCCATGGATGAAGGGAAAGACCTATTCAGCTTAATTTAGATTACCAAGGGACAATTCTGAGACTTGCTACATAAATTATAGTGAAAAAAAAAATCACAGAATATGGGGAAAACTGTCCTTTTGGTCTGCTTTTTTTGAAGAAAGGCCTGTTGTGTTAGCAACAGTCGGAAAAAGTGAATTTTGCCTTCAGACATGACTGAGCCCATTCTCAGCTGTTTTTAAATGGAAATTCTACAGTAATCCCCCCACATGCCTTCACCACCACTCAAGACCGGAAGGTACAACCATTATAGGATAGAGGGATTCAAAGGCAGTGTGGCCAGAGGAGAAGGTGGGGAATCAGATTGCTAGCATAGTCATGGAGGTAATTCCTCAGAAATATTAAGGCAAACTACAAACATTTATAAGACTTTAATAGACCAGGTTGTCAGAGAGCTGGGAGAATCTCTTGACTGCATTACCTGCCAACCTCAACTCTATCCTCAGTTTCACACTTGGCAGACATTTCACCCCTCTCGCCATCATTTGTCTGTCCCTCTGATGCATTTTATGCTTTCTTGGCTCACTCCTCATCTTTGCTATCTTTGCTCCTAAATTTACCCTGTGCAGTATCTCACTGTGATTTTGACAACATCTTATGCACGTGTAGCTCCTTTCTTTCCAGACAAGCTTCCTTCTTTCATATTCACTGTCATACTCTTTGCTGTCATGGGCTGACTGAGCCTTCTCCTTTCTGTTCATTCATTTCCCCCTGTCCAGTATTTTGACAGTTTGTTTAAAGGCCAGGCAGACATTTTCTATAAAAAAAACTCCTTGTCCTTTGTTCCTTTTTCCCTGCTTTCTGTTAATCATGTGAGTTCCAAAGCATCTCAGACTCCTATCAGCTGTCTCTTTTTGTCTGCCAATTTTTTTTTATACTCTCATTTTTCCTTTGTCTTACAAATTCTTTCCTTTCACATTCCAGCATGTTTCATGATCCTCCTCAACACCTAAGGAAACACTCCTCATGTCCACTTTCTTTTTCCCGAACTAACAAGTTGATCCTTAAATAACCTCTTACTTTCTGAAAATATTTCTTTTTTGTGTGTGCAGACTCCATGATTTCTCCAGACTCTTTACTTCTGACAATGTCCTAATTTTACTAAGCTTTCCTCAACTTTGTATTTTTCAAGGAGTATTTTTCCTTGAGAAAATACTCCTTTTCTGTTTTGCTGACCTTACATTCATCACTAAATTTCCTGTGCTCTTTAATGTGGATTTGAGGTGAGTTTCCTTCATCTGGTGGTTGCTGCTGTCATGTGGCATCAGGATATTATGCTATTTAATGTAGAGCAAGGTCATAGGAATGCTAAGGGTGCAATGTTAGAAAGAAGGGACTTTGAAGGGACGCCCACTAGTAGCATTATGTAGGTGTGTACACTTTTGAATCACTGGGTTACTGTTTTGCATGCCTGCACAGATTAAGTGGGCAAGGTAAAAGAGGCAGCTGAGTCTTCCCTCCTGGTGGGGCAGTGTTACTGTACTACTCAGGTGCACTTAGAGACCTGCAAAGTCCCCAGTCAGGCATTTGCTCCTTCTGACAGAGGTTGACCCATCTGCTGAGGGTGTACATCACCAGCCAGCTGAATGGCAACAGGAGGTCCAAGGCTAGATTCACATTGTCTGTTTGATGCGGGGTTAAGACTGGGTTGTTAGAGAGGTAGAGATGCCAGGCAGGAGCTGTACTCCCTTGAGAGGTAATAAATTCCATTCCTCTCCACTGCTGCAACAGCTGAACAGCTACCCCTCCACTCCATCAAACATGGCAACACATCACAAGCTTCAACAGTTCATTCTCTTCCACCTCATGCTATTTTCCTTCATCTTCCTAGAGAGGATTAGGCAATGAACTTCCTTTCTGAACAGTCTGGCTTTTTTTTCTAGAGGAGTGGAGATGAATGGCAAGGAGAACTGGATATGAAATTAAGTGGAAGTTCGGCTAAAATCTGTAAATTGTTTTTCATAGGAATAAATAGAGACAGAGGATAGTACTGTATATGTAATTGTCTATCTTTGACCATTGAAAATTGGAAATTTGACACTTAACTGCAAATGTGTTACAAGAGTTAAGACTACACGGCAAACACTGCTCTGCTGTAGTTCAGCAAAATCTATCACGTTCAGTTGTGTTTACAAGCTGGCTGTACTACTTGATTCTGAACAGCTCTTCTTGAAGACTATGATTTTCTTATAGTAGTGGATTTCTATATGCATTTAAAAAAAAAAAAAGTAAGAAGAGAGAAAAAAGAAATATTGGCAGTGGCCAAACTAAGAGGAGTTAAAAGGTCTCTATTTAGGATGTTTCTGGAACTGTCTATTTGGGCTGTCTATTCGGTACCTGCAGCAGGCATAGGTAAGCACACAGGAACTCGCCATGGCACCATGCAATGCGATGCAGCCCAGTGTCCTGTCTCTGATCGTGACCAGCATCAGTGGGAAGGTGTGGAAAACTTCTCCTAACACCATATAGTCACAATATGGATTGAGCCTGGGAGTGTGAAGTTTAATGCTCCTTCCAATATTTATTTATCTTTGATTATTTTTATTCCAGAAATTCTTATGATTTACGTAAATGTCCAATATGATTAAAACAAATCCTTTCCTCCTGTACATTATACAACTCTTAGCCTTTTAAATAAAAACAGCACCACAGTGTAAAGTTTGCGGACCAGAAATACAGAGGTTTCTGTGTCAGTTATTGCAGAGCGGATGACAGAGATGTGAATTTCATATTGCTGCTTTGTGAAGTTTCTGTTCTGTTTTAACAGTATAACACTTGTCAGATCAGGGCCAGTTTGAACACTTGTCTTTAATGCATAGAGTGGACTTTTGGAAGGTTACTCTTAGTTTGGTTGTTCTAGGTGCCAGGGCTGAAGTCTCTCAGAAGATATTGTTTCACTCTTCCATGAGACATGCACAGCTTTCTGGGGGATCAGTAGTTTAAACATATGGAAAGTTTGTGGCTCAACATGTATTGTTGGACTTGTGTCAAGTGTAGACCTCAGTGAAATTGCTAACTCAAAACCTTCCTCAGATGTTGTCAGCCTTGCTGATGCGGCAGTTGTAGTTTGCTGGCTTGGTGCCATGTTGCAGGTTTGTAACTGAGCATCTTTTCCTGGCTGATGTGAAGTCACAGATTCCTGAATGCTTCTCCTTATTCTTCTCACTCTTTCTCACTCTACATACTGTTCTCCTGGGTGAGCTCACTATCACCTCGATGTCTATACTGCAATTTTGCAATCTAACTCTTTAAATTCATCATCTTCCTCTGTGCAGACTTTTTTGCTGCTTCCCTCCCCCCTCCTCCCTAACTAATCAGAAAGAAGGGAAATTCTTGTCTTTCCTCCAAGCCCATTCCCTATGCCTTTTCTTTCGCCACTTTTGACAACTCTTCCATCTTCCCAGACACTCAGATTGACAGCCATGAAATTATTTTTCACTCCTCACTTTCTAATATCCGAGTCCACATCAAGTTTTGCCTTCTTTGCTTCTATAATCTTTTAAACCTGCCTCTCCATTTTTCTTCTGTGTCACTCATCATTGCACTCTCCAGGCCTACTTCAGTCTCCTTTTCTGTTCATTCCCTGGCATTCAGCTTCCCCAACATAGCCAACCCAATGCTCATCAGCTAAAATAGTTTCTTTTCCCTCAGTTGAATCGAAGTTACTTTCTTGATTTAAGTCCTTTTTTCTCTCCCTCTTTCTACATCCATTTCAAAAGCACTGACACTGCACACTCCTGTCATGGTTCCTATCATGAATGTTTGCCCTTCCCACTCTTCTTGTTTCATTGTTGTATCCTCCCTTCCCATCCTTGCGTGTGGTATTTGGGTCAGGCTTCTTCCACCGTGCAAGTGACCCAGTTCTTTCATTTGTATCTTTGCTTATATACCGCTGTTGCTTGTTTTGTACCCTCATTTTCTCCTAATGTGCTGCTTACTGTTTCCTACCTGAACAGTACATGCTTCTCCATATCAAAAGTCACTACTTGTGTAATTAGATAATTTTAACATTTAAGATTGGTACTCGATATAATTTTAATTCTATTTTTCTCTGTCTTGTATTTCTTCAGTTTAAATTGTATCTTTTTTTTTCTGAAATGGGTATTTTGGTCCAGGAATTGTATTTTATCAGGTATTCGGTACTGATGTGGCTAATCTCTAGTCAGAATCGTTATAAATGCCCCCCAAATCTTTAGTGAGATAACAAGAATAATAAATATTTCTCTTCATCCTTCTGTGGGACTACAGCATCCAGCATGACCCTTCTCCATTCCAGGCACGTTTCATCCCTCTGCCTTGTAAGTGCTCCGCCAGGTTTCTAAGTGCATCCTTTGTTGAAAATACAGACAGGAATTTGGCAAGCACCTTTCTACGATGCTTGGGAGGAACATTTCTGAAAAATCCACTGCTTTAGAAGCTGTGCATCTTCTATGTACAAGATTTTGAGGGAGAATGTCTTGCAGATAAAATACAGTGAGTGCTTAGTATTCATCTCTTTCACCTTTCCCCTTTAGTAGCAGTTTCTTAAGAAAAATGTTAATGCTTTTCCTTTCAAAAACACTCAGTATCAGATGCGTATATTTTATATTTACACAATTTGGGGAAAAAAGCCAGTATTGAGTCTTTTGCACTAATGTACTGCTATTTGAGAACCTTATCACTATGTTGGCTTCATATGTTGGCCTTCCAACCACTAATATTCTGTGATTCTGTGATTCTGTGATTTAACAACACAACCCTGGCTACGTGAGAAATTAAATTAAATTAAATTGTACACTCAGTACTATAAGTTATTCTCACACGGCTGTAGCAAATATAATTGTTAATGGCAGCAGCTATAGCCTTTGTAACTCAAACATTTTTATGACCATTGTGATCTGTTTGTTTTAATTATAGAAGCTGTTACTAGTGATAGGAGTATTACTTTGGAAAAGGCTTGTCAAACAGAACTTCTCTCTTTGTAGAAATTTTCCTACTCTTCAAGCCAATAAAACTCCATCCAGTGTACAGAGAGAACATTATAGTCTGGGGAGAAGTATTTCTTTGCCTCCTGACCATCTAGCTATATGATGTGATACATACGTATTTATTTAAAGATCAGTCTCTTCTGCAAATCAATGAATTTTGGCTGCAATCCAGAAATCTTTTGAGGCAACTTTATACATGACTTCAAGAATAATTGTTTTCTGGTTGGATTTTAGTCTGTCTCTTTTGTGTGTAATACACAAGGATAAGTGCTAAAATACTTAAATTAAGCCACACACTAATCAGACCTAAGAAAATTGAACACTCTTTGAGCCACTTTGAGCTCTGAACTTGAACACAAAGTTACTATTTTTCAGAAGTGATTTCTGAATATTCATCCTGTTAGTTGAGACTGCTGAATATGATGCCCACTGACTTCACTTGGAAGTGTGAATACCTACAGTTTTTGTGTTCGAAAACAGCATGAATACATCAGGAAAAAGCTCCTCATTCAGAAATCTCCACGGAGCAGAAAAATTAACTCTGTTTTATTAATGTCAGTCTTCCATGGAAACAACTAACATATGTTAGATTGTAATAGACCAAAATGTGTACTTCTTCATATAAGTTCTACAGTATGTCGTATTTTGTCCCAACAAGATAAAATTATACACATAGCTACACATACCTGAAAGCACATATAAAGTAATAAGCATATATGGATGTTAGGCAGGAAAACAAATACCCACAAATATGGGGGATGAGAGCAATTGTGAAACAGTATTCTTTTCTCATCAGATTATTGTAGATTAAATTTTATGATTCCACAAAGAAAATGAGAAACAATATAAAAATAGTAGATTTGTTATTTGTCTTGTAAAAATGTTTGCTGAAGGAATAAACTCCTTGAAACCTAAATGTTTACATTGCCGCAGTTTAAACGAAAACATCTTTAAGGCAACTTGGCTTCAAAGATTAATCCTGTGTGTGGGAATAGGAGCTCAAGCAATGGGACCAGCTTTGTTGGGCAGTTCTGATTTATATGTGATTTGTAAGACAGACTCGCCAAGTTTATGCTCCCTACACAATATTGAGGGCCAAAGCCTGTTCTGGTGCCAGCCAGAACAGCTCCACTATTTACAGACTTACCTAATAAAAATGAGCCAAGCATGTGTCTCTCTCAGAGTTCCTGGAATAGACACTTCTATACTTAACTATTAAAGTAAAGTATTCCAATGAGAAGTTTGCCAGATTGGTACAACTAAAACCTGGCTCTGACTCGGAGTTTACTGCAACATGTATGTTAAGTATCATTATTGACATAGGTGTACCCCTTTATGAACATAAGTTTATTTAAAATAATTGGGTCTAGAGGGATGCAGTACACGTTTTCAGGAAAGATCATAATATTCACTGGTGTATGCATTCATCCATATGCCAAAAAAAGATAAATGTAATGTAAATGCACAAGGTTGCATTACTGGCACCAACCACTGAAGTCCAAATCTAAGGCAAATACCCATCCATTGATTTTGTGCCATATGTACTGCTGTCTTCCTGACCTGGATCCATAAAATTTCCACTTAATTTTGAGGGTCAGTTCTACATGAAGACAAGCCCCTATTACTCTGGCTTGAAGGGCAAATGCAATTCAGAGATTTACTGAAGGCAGAACTGAATCATTTGCATCATGTCTATGCTACCCTGGGACTGCTTTCATATTCTTTCAAGATGAAAGGCATGATAATGTTACACATGTATAATATCAAGGATATAGTTTGGTGAGGCAGGCATGGATCAAGCATCATACTGCCTATCAACACATTCTCAAGGGATTTTCTACATACGAGCTGGTCGGGGTGAATTTTTTTATTAAACACCTCTTCCCTTGAAAATGCTGATTTCTTGAAACTGTAGCTTTTCAGGAAAACGTATAATATTTGACAAAATTTTTTTGTAGCAAGGAGTCTCAGATGGTGAGGGAAGGAGAGAGCATGTGTTGTGTCCCATGCTAACAAGTGGTCTGGAGTCTGGAGTTCTCTGGCTACTGGTGGTAAGGCTCCAGCTTAAGGTAGCAGCTTTTCATTATCAGGCTTCTGCGTTTTTCTGAGTTTCAAAGGAAATAAAAAAGAGGATTTCAAGATATCCCAGATTCTTCCTTGTACAAAATAAAACCAAATGCTGAAACTTGGTGTGCATGTGCATGTGTGTATGTATGCTGTATAAGCATATGTATTGAAATTTTTGTTTTCCAGCCGTCACTGTCACAGTTGATGTATGGTGCTGGCTCAATGTTAACATTTGTGAGGTTAATATTTTCTATGGATCTATCAGCAGAGGCCCATCTAGCTGCTGAATGTTCTGGCACTTACAGACTCTGTGTGGCAGCTGTGATCCACAGTGTACAGACTGTTTTCTGCCAGACAAAGATAATTTTCACAAATTCCTAGACAGTAGTGTCTTATGAAGACAAAAAATGTCCAGATGTAAACTGAAGTCCATATTCTCAACTGGGGAGGAATGGTGTAGCACTGACTTCAGCTTTGCCATGATGAAATCCATGCCAATCCACAGCTTGGATTTGATCCACCATTTAGGATGTACCGCAATACTTGATTGTAGATCCTTCGAACCACTCTGGATGTTGTGGGCAAACTGAGGAAATTTCTATTTGGCATGAAGTTGCCACATGGGAAAGCCACATTTCCATTTTCCTATGAAGAAAAACTTGCCTAGTGAATGTTCTGGGAGAATTACAGTCCTTAGGCATTTGGTAAAAATGCCTTTAATTCCTTTGAGTAGCAGCAGTAACCTCTATGCAGATACCAGCATGTAACTTTCTAACATGTAAGTATGAAATATCGTGTCCTTTTGGCAGGGCCATATCTTACAAATTACTATTTTGGGAACAGTTCACTTAGTCAAGGGAGGAGAAGAAAGAAATCTTCTATATGACAGAAAAGTTGTCCAGCGTTCCTATCAAACTTTAAATCTCATTGTGCAGATCTCCCAAATGCTTAGTGATGTTGTTTACTGAACTCCATACCTAGCTTTGTTGTGTTACTGGTGTTTTTTAAATTCATAATTAATAAAACAAGAAGACTGAATATTGGTCAGCTGAATTTCAATTTGAAGCATGTCATGTGGTCTAGTTAGGTAACAGAGCAGGTGATGTAAAAATACCTTTGATTCAGTCATAGTTGTAATAAAAAGATCTAATCATCACCTCAAGACGGCAGAAGTTCAGAACTCACCTTTGGTTGTTATCAATGCAAATAGTGTGTGCATTTTCACTTTGTTTCCAAATACCTAGTTAAATTACAGTCTTTTCCTTTGAATAAATAGTAGAACAAGTAGGAATTCAGTGAATATCTAAGACCCCTTCTTTGAGTGATGGCCAGGCTTGTCATAATTAGAGAAACAGTGTTGCTTTCAGGATAAAGCTTGAGATGAGCCATCTGAAATCTTTATTCCTCTTCCTACAATGCTACTGATCTTTTGGGGTGACTTCAGGGAAGCTGTGTTATTTATCCAATGCTTTAATTTTACTGTGTGGAAACAGGAGATAATCATATTTTCTTTTCTTTTTTCAGTCTTTAAATATTTTCCAATTAAGAATACTATGTTGTTGCAATCTAGGGAGTGTTGACCTCGGCTTAAAGCTTTCTGCTAAATTCAGCCTGTTTTATCAGGCCATCTAAGAGTAAAGAATTATTAAATGTTGCTGATGTATTTAAAAAAAATCCTTTCACTTTGAAGTGCTTCAGGTTCCAAATGCTGTTTGCTCTACTGAGGCTTACAGACCTTAGGACAATTTTTTTGTTCATAGTTTCCTAGCGCCTAGAATTCTTTGAAAATTTTTGTTGTTATAGTTTCACATTAGCCAGAAGCTCCAAGATGACCCTGGAGCAAACTCTTGCAAATCTTCTGAAACTCAACAAGGGCCTCTGAGGCCCAGACTCTATTTAGAAGATGAGGCCTGTGTGTGGTTTTGAGTTTTATAGCAAAGTTTCCCACAGTTCCACTTTTAACATCTCTTAAAAATTATTTTAAAATAAGTAAAAGAAGGAGAAATAGCCTAACGACATAACAGAAAGACTAAAGAAGGTAAGTAGTCTGTGATTCAAAACATGGCACTGCAGCCTTAAATACCATATCAAATTGTTGAAACCAGGCCAAACTTCAATCATATTTGCAGATTTGGGTTTAAATAAACAGTACTGCAGTAGCAAATGGAACATTCTCACTTCACTGTTTACATTTCAGAAAAGCCAGCTCTGGAGGCCAACTCTGTGGTGAGGAATGGTTTCAGATTCATTTTGTTCTTTATTTGCTTTACATTTGGGCATAGAGGTAAACCACTACATGTAGTCAGGTCAAACATACGACCTGAAATTCAGTATGTGCTGCTTGTCATGCTATGCGACACAACTAGAGCATCTTTCCGATGAAGAATTGCTGCTTAAACACGGTTATGCATTTCAGGTATATAGTGGTGAATTAAAATTATATGTGTTGCTGGCAGAAGCTTAGCAGCAGGCCTCAGCAAAACAAGTATCTACCCACTATTCTCTTCAAAAATTCTTGTGGTTCTACTAGCTCTTTTCCAGAGCTATCTTTTATTTCCCAGTTGGTAAGATGGATTTCAGTGCTCTCTCAGTGAGCAACCAATCACTCATAATTTGCACCATATTTGGTGGTCTATCGACCTTTTCCAAAACAAGACTTAGATCTCTAGACATGTGTGTCCTGAGTGGTGTACTAGGACAAGGTTTTCTCAGAATGCATATGTTTCTAGCATATATTTTAGCAGCACCACAGAGTCAAACAATCTCTTTTTTTTTTTTTTGGAAGCTTAACTAAGCAAATTTTTAAATTGCCTTGTACTTTATGCTTTTAGAAAGCTACATCTTTTGCTCTATATAAGATTTCTTCTGTTACAGCCTAAGGATCATAGCACGAACTGCACCTTGTTATGAAGGTGAATACATCAACTGCCTTAACAAGGGAAAAAACATTGTTTAGATTACAGGTACTTTAGACTTCATGTTCATTAAATTATATTCCATTTTGAACTATATTTGAGCTAGTTGTTCCTACTCTTGCTCATTTTTGTACAATGTCATAGTCATGAATGAGTGAGAGTTGAAATGCTTTGTTTATGCCCATGTGAATGTGCACAATCTGTTACACTACCAACCAGACATTTCCTGACATCCTACATTTTCAAGGAATCTTATCTTTCACCAAGATTTGTAACAGGCAGTTCAAGTCACACAGACACTCATATCTTAAACATCCTTTCCCTGACCTTGACAAATGCAATCTTGTCTGGTCAGAGCCTTTCAGAATGCTGCTTTAATGATCATTTTCCCATCCCATTGCTTTGATCTTGGTACCCCTTCCTTATGCCCCCAATTGGCTCCTCATCTCCCCCCCAAAAAAAAGTGACTTGACTTCCAAGACCATTCATGGTTTTCTTCCACCTATCTATTATTCATTATCAAGACATCAGCTTCCACCTCTGATTGACCTATGGCGTTAACCTTTACGGCTGCTTGTTGCATTTTCATGTGAGACCATTTTTGCACTTGCTTTCAAGCAGACCCTCAGATTGAGAAAGACTTCTTAGCTGTGACAGTCACTTATTTAGTTTCCTTCTGATTCTTTGTTTAAATATATTTGGGGGAAAAAAAAGTATCTAAAAATGCTTTAATGATGATGTTGTGTGCCTCTGTATCTTTCTCCTCCGCTCTGCCTCATGTATACACATTGTAAGTGTTTTGTGCAGGTCCCGTACTATGAAGTTCTGCCGCTGTGGGGTCCTAAATGATCAGTGTATGAGTCATCCAATAACACTAATCACAGTAATGATAATCTTTTCTTCTCCTAATTATGTATAAATTTCTCCATAACAGCTAATTTTAAAATGCAGGTATTCCATAAGCCCCTTAAGTGGGCCATGCCTATCCTATAAGATTGCCCTGACATGCATCCTCCTTAAATTTGTGATCTCATATCAGCAAAATTATTGATGTGGACATCCCTATGTTGCCAGAAGGAAGTTCTAGTTGACTTTGGATATGACTTTCAGGAAGATAGTTTAAGTACACCCATGAAACACTTTTCTAGTCAGCAAACACTACATTTGCATTTACACTAAGGGCTTTTACTAACACAGCCGTGGTAACAGAAACTCTACAGTGCAGAAAAGGGCTGAAAAACAATCAGCAAGACTCTAAAAAAGCTGAGCAGTGACTGCCTTGCTCCATTGGCGTCCATGGGAATTTTGCCATTATCATGAGTGAAGCTAGAATTTCACAAAAGATGTTTATGAAACATCATAAATGGAGGCTATAAACTGGAAGAATACCATAACATCCAGCTCTATAAATGACATGAATCTACATCTCCATTCTTTTAATGATGTTTTAGAGGTAGGTCAAAATCAGAGCTGATCTGAGTTTAAAAAAAAAAATAAAATCTGTATTTACTTTTCAGTGATCTGTTTTAGATTTCTAACACTGGGGAAAGTTCAGCTCCTCACAAAGGGTAGTAAACAAATAAGAGAATCACAACAGTTTTCCTTAAAATTCAGCTGATAATCTGTAAAATTTCAAGGGAAGCATAAGACTATTCAGGCACAGCCACCTACCTCAACTAAAAGAAATTTTCAGGCCCTGAATTGCTTCAATTTTGTGAGTTTTGTTCAGACAGCTAAAGTGGAAATCCATAAGACTATTTAACTCCACAAATCTGCCTTTTGTGATAAAAGGTCAGAGTCAAAAATGGCCAGACCACAGGCTCTTCCTGAGAGGTGACCTGGGTATATGTGGCATAAAAATGAAAAGATATATCTGAGGATTCTAGGTAGTCTATTTAAAACATGAATGTAAATAAAAATAACTCACAATTTTATTCAAAATGATAGACAAATAGTACAAGTTTAATTGTATATGGACTGCAGGAACATGAGGCAATTTGTATTTTTTTCTTTCGTTAAATTTTGCCTAGAAACATCTGAGACTAGAAGAAAAATTAAGGTGGTTGTAGAAAATATGGATGGAAAGACAGTGATCCTTGTTAAAGCAATAATCCTTTCAATGATTCCCCTCTTAACTGAAGTATTTTGATGTGTGCTTCATGTGCTCCAGTTTAGCGCATAAAAAAGAAAGCAATCTGAGTTGGGATAGCAGGGGGGAAAATTCACTGGAGTGAAAATAAAAATAGAATCTTTTGTAACTTTTCATGCTGACTTTTATTTTAGCAGTATGCCAGAAACAGGGGCTTTTGAAGACATTCCAAAAGAATGGCCTTTTAATTATCCTACTGTTATATTGCTCAGTTATGAATCTTTTTGACAGAATAAGTGCAAAAAGCTAAGAAAATGTATTTATAATCTTATCCCTACTGGCTTTGCTCTTTTTCTTCTCTCATGCATGTTTTTTCCCATATTGGAGTAATAAATACTGGCATCATAATAGGAAGACACATTGAATGGTTCACTAATGAGCTGAGGGAGCTGAAGGCAGAGACTTCATCCAGCAGTAAGGGGTGCCTGTGATGGATGAGACAATAACAGTGACTTGAAAGCAGGAGCAGGACTAAATAAACTCAGGGTTGTTTGGGGTTTTTTTAGCATGTATTCTCTTTTGCCTCCTGGGACAGTTATTTCAGTGGGATTCAACCGTTTATCCAGGATCTTTGGAAAAACCTGGCTGTGGTATCAACTCCAGCAGAGTTTCTGGACATCCCACAGTTCCAAAAATGGTGTCTCTGGAGTCAGTGTGTGCATAGTGAGTATCGTACAAGCAGAAGGTAGTGCCCTTTGCCACACTTCAGCAGCAAATCCATCTTGCACACCCATATAGATCCGCTGCATGGGACACATTCACTGGACCAGAGCATAAAGAAAAGAGACGATTGCATATGCCCTGATGTAGCCACTACTCATCACACACCAGGGACGTTGCTCCTGCTCTGCATAGCTGAGCTGGGCTGGGGCAGAGTTGCAACGGACTCTATTGCACTGACTGCAGGGAATTGCTGGGTGTATTATGCTACTGCAGGCAAACATGAAGTTCAAGTTGATACGCGCATGTACTTCCCATTTATTCATGATGAAGGGGACAAAATACCCTTACGTCTTCTGCTAGGATTGTTCCTAACCTTGTTCATGTTCAAGATCTACAAACACAGAGACATTATGTTTATGAATGGGTCTATTGATCACAGAACTAGCTGTTACAATCATTTGAAAACTCCTAAAAGGAAACTGCCCCAAGTTGCACCAGGGGAGGTTTAGATTCATTATTAGTAAAAAATTTCTTCAGTGAAATGGTTGTCAAGAATTGGAATAGGCTGCCCAGGGAAGCGGCCGAGTCACTATACCTGGAGGCGTTTAAAAGACGAGTGGAGGTGGTGCTTAAGGTCACGGTTTAGTGATGGACTTGGCAGTACTAGGTTAGCAGTTGGACTTGATGATCTCACAGGTCTTTTCCACCCTAAATGATTCTATGGTTTATGTGGTTATTCCAATGATCAACGATTTCATTTTAAACATTGCAATTGCTTTTGAGAACTAGAGAGTGCCAGGATTATTTCAGACTAAAAAAAAGTTGGGGTTGTTCAGCCTGGAGAAGAGAAAGCTCCGGGGAGACCTTATAACAGTCTTCCAGTACCTGAAGGGTTCCTAGAGGAGAGATGGGGAGGCACTCTTTATCAGGGAATGCAGTGATAGGATGAGGGGTAATGGTTTTAAATTGAAAGAGAAGAGATTTATATTAGATATTAGGAAGAAATTCTTTATTGTGAGGGTAGTGAGACACTGGAACAGGTTCCCCAGAGAAGTTGTGGATTCTCCATTCCTGGAAGTGGTCAAGGCCAAGTTGGATGAGGTTGTGAGCAACCTGGTCTAGTGGGAGGTGTCCCTGCCCATGGCAGGGGAGTTGGAACTCAATTATCTTTAAAGTCCCTTTCACCTCTAACCATTCTATGATTCTGTGAAAAAAACTGCAGAATGAAAAGCTCTCATCTATGATAAGAACGATTCACATTAACAAATTCTCACTCTTGTTCTGGGAGACATCTTTGTATTTCCTACCACTCAGTAAAGTATCAATCAAGTATAGTCAAGTAATTATTACCAAAAAAAGTTAAAAGAATTTCAAGCAAAAATGATGGCTTGTCATCTTACTAGAGGCACCTGTACATTTCTTAATGAGCAGGAGGTTAAATATTAGTGTTTCTCATCCAGAAATTTTTTTTCTTTACTTGTTGCTGGAACAGAATGATAAGTTTAGGCTCATATATATGTACAGATCTAACGGAATGTTGTGTAACTACATATAAAATGCTAATTTACCAAAAAAAATCAGGCAAATATGTATTTATAGCCAGGATATATATTATGCATGCTGTTCTAGATTTATAAAAAGACTAATTGTGCCTCTAGCATTTTGCTTGGTCAACCTAGACTTAAAAAAAATCTGAAGATGATGTAACATAATACTTCTGTACCAATATTTAAAATATTTCTACGGCCATTGATACCAGCTCTGTTCTAAGAATGGAGATCCAGCACATTATTGCTTGAATCTCTTTCATTCAGTGAACTCCCTTGAACTTCAAAATGTCTAATAACCTTGCAAAAATTTAAACACAAGTATGATCTTGACAGTTTTTGTTTCTATCCTGTCTTATGTGTCAGTACAATAAGGTGGAGAATAAAAAAATAACATCTTTCCCCCAAAATCTGGTCTTTAGAAGAGATGACCTTGTTTCACTCCAACACCAGAGATTTTTTCCGGTTTTGTTTTATGCTAAGAAAATATTATTTTCCTCTTTGCTTTAATAAGAATGGTTGGAATCTGTTAGTTCATCTGTGCAGCTTGAGATAGGCCCTACATTTTAAGCATTTATCAGCTTAGGACATATTTTTTCCAGCTTGCTTTCATTCAAATTTATCAATGAAATAGACTACAAGGCAATGAATAACTTCACAGATCCTGACCAGGTTCTGTCCTTGCCTTATGTTTTGTCCTTGTCTCACAGATGGGATCTAGGAAAGTTTAAGCATTTTTGGCAGAAGCTAAAATGACTTTACTACTAAGAAGATGAGGGGGGTGTGGTCTTTTATTTTTTGTTTATTTGTTAGGTTTTTGGGGGTTTTATGGTGTTTTTTTTAAGTATTCTGAATGCCTGATGGGACCTGGATCACTGTCTGTCTCATCTTGTAGCTCATACGGGCTTTAGCTGGATCTTGATTCCTATTTATATTAGATAGGAGCTTTGGCTTAGGAGCTGGGCATTAAAATGTTTGTGAACCTTCAGGTTCCTCTTTTCCAGGGAGTCCGTTACAAATGCTAGCCTCTAGTTTCTATTTTTGCCTTTCTATAAAGTTTCTCAAAGTGTGAAGTTCCGGATAAAGGTTTTTATGTAAGACTTATTTTATTCAGCCTTTTTTCCTTAAATAAGTCTCTGTTGAACCTGCTGTAAACACCTTGTTATAGCTTCCCAAGTCTTGAGGCTTGATATATTATTTTTTTTCAGTACATATTTCACTGGGAAATTATATGACTGATAAAATTTAACAGAAGTTTTCTGCTTCTGCTTTAAAATAATGTTCAAAGTACTGATAAAATTGATGGGTCTATTTGAAAGTTTCTGTAGATGCTAAAAGCCTGGAAACAAAGCTATAATTTTTTTCTGAGAGAATCTTCCAGTAGAAACAATTGCTAAATCCAGTTCTGATTCTGCTTCATGCACCTCTTCGCATCATCTTTGATGAGCACTATTAACCACTTCAGATAATAAAAAATAGGCTCAGAAATCTACACAAAGCCTTAAAAAAATACTTTCCCCCAAATTTATTTAATTAGTTATTAAATTTATTTGTAAATTACATTTACAGAGACGGTTTTAAGTGAATACTGAGGTGCCAAGGGGAAAAATAAAGATGTACAAGAAATTTCAGAAGTAAATTCATTCATGTGCGATTTTCATTTCAGCACCATGAAAACCTGGAGAAGCAACCACAGTTTAGCAAGACCAAATCTCTGGCTGTTTTTCAGTACTTTCTTTATGTGGCCATTTCAGAAAGTCCTTGCTGTGATGAAGAAAGGTAAAGGATAGGTAAACTGTAGATACTAGTACCCTTTAGACTTTCAGTGTAGTAACATCACGAGAGTAGGATATTGGCAGTATTATCTAGCAATGGCGGCTTGGGGGCATCTAGCAGCAGGACCTCAGTACCTGCGAGGAGGCCATCAACAAGATGGAGCCACCAGTGCTTGGTGGAAGGATGAGAAATAACATGCATAATCTGAAAGAAGAGATTCAAACTCGATTTAAGGAAAAACTTTTACACCATGTCTGCCATCAAGAAGTGGAGGACATTGGCCAGAGGGGTTGTACTATCTCCATCCTTGGAGGTTTTCAAGACCTGGCTGGAAACAGGCAAGACCCTGAGCAACTTGGTCTGACCTCAGAGCTGACCATGCTTTAAGCAGGGGATGGAATTAGAGACCTTCTGAGGTTTTTTCCAACACAAATCAGCCTATGACCCTACAAAGACCTGCTGCAAGATAAATTCAGGGTCACCTGGCCCGCTCCATCCCATGGAATGGTGGATGCAAGACACGTTGCAACTACAAAATGCATAGGATTCTCTTTTTATGCACCAGAAACATAGTAACAGTAGTAACTAATGTGCTAGCAGGCAGAATAAAATCTGTTGCAAGATAGAATATGACTGAGTTAGAATCAGAGAAATAGTGCCTTCTGGCACCATTTCCTATTAGACTACCCAGGTGTCCAGATGCTTCCCTCTTTCTTCACCCCCTCTCACTCTGCTGCCACCTCTTCCCCTTCAGCTACAGTCCTTTCCATCACCCCCTGCCCAAAGCAGATTCCTTTCAAGGAAAGAATTCTGCTTTTGAATTCTGTTACTTTCCTCTTATTTCAAATAATTGTAGCATTGTCTTTTCTTCCATCAGTGTTTTCCCTTAGGGGAATTTTTCTAGCCTTAATTCCCACACCACCCTCTTTCAAATAGCTTAAGGTTTAATGCAAAAAACCTGTTCATCAGCTTATGTTTCCAGCTACAGTTATTTCTAGCCAGGGTGTTTAGGAAGTCTTATGCCTCCCTTTGCAGGTTGTAAAGTTGTGGGTTTGGCCTCCATGAAATATTCTTAGTGTCATTTCTGCTTTGCCTAGCACTGCCCTCAATCAAACCCCTATGCATTTAGCTTGGAAAACACAAATCTGTGTTTCACACCTCTATAGTTCCTTCTGTGAAACCATAAGTGTGGAGATCATCACCCTGAACTATTTAATACCTTTGTTACTGGGACTTCTGTTTATGAATCCCTTTTTTATTTGATCCTTTGTATTTTTTTTGTGATTTTTTCTCCAGCCTAACTTTTGGGAGCTGCCTGTGTGGTAGATGCTTTCACAAGGTGCAAGGAGGGGGGGCTTCTGCCCAGTCCTTTACGCTGGAATTTAAAAAAAGTGAAAATATTGAATTAAAATGTTGTTGAGATATATTCACTGAGCAAACTAGTGATTCCAGTAGTCTTGTGTCATTACTTGTGTTCAGTTGCTAAGTTCTCCCACTTTTTCAGACCTCTGTGAAGTTTTGTCTGCTTTCTTCTGCTGTAAACAGGACTTCAAACTAGTGTTCAAATAACCCTGTGGAATTTTGAATTAGCTTTCATGGGTCAAGTTTGTCAGTGGACTTGAGGAAATGAGATAAACAGTCCCCATCAAGTACCAAATTCCCTTTGGATCTTCAGACTTTGAGTCTCAACACAAGCCTAGAGCTTGAGATGGCACAAACGAAAACGCTGTCAGAACAATTTTGTCTTAGCTGCTGAATCCTGGCTGCCTTCAGATAGTACTGAAGTCTCTCATAAATCATCAGTTAGCCTAAGCTTTGCTTAAAATTCAGATCCCACATTCACTGAAAAGACTGTAGGATTTAGAATATATTAGAGCAATTTTCTGCATTTTAGGCTGAAATCTTCCCCATCCTTCACATCGCACATTTCATGACTGCTAGAGCAGTTGGTAAGATTGCACTGTGTCAGAATGGCCCCACTTGCAGAGGGAGCGAAACCTCTGTGTGTCCGTCTACTTTGGCATTGACTGCTGCCTATACTACCTGTGGGTAGGCCCCTAGAGAGCCAAGGTGGTTATTCCTCCTGCCAGCCAGGCATCAGTGTGTGTAGATGGACTCTCTGAGGAGGTAGGAGACATTAGTTACCAGCACTACCTCATAGTCCTCTGGCAGCAAGTTTACCTAGCCCAGGCTGCAGCACCCTCTACCCCAGCTCTGTTCTTCTACTCTGCCTCTCTTGGCAGGAGCAGATCAGCTCTTTATCTTATATACTTACATATTTTTATGATTCCTCATATTTGTGAGTCTAAAGGGAGAGCACCAAAGGGAAATACCTGCTAAATGTTTTTTTGTTTGGAGAAATTAATCCCTTCCACCTACATTTGACCTCAGTAATTTTGCTTTAATACCCTCTTGCTTACAAATACCTAAAACTCAGCCTTCACTAATGAGGAAGCAGATTAGAAGCACTATTTGGAATCTTCATCATTATCAGTCTGTAGCAGAGGTATGTATGTCAGTGTGAAGGTACCACTCAACGTGCAGTGTGATTCTGACCTGAGCATATGGTAGAAACGGAAAAGAAAAAGAGATTTTGTATATTTCCTGTAGAAAGAGTACCCTACTATTTAATGCAGTAGAATGGATCACTTTCACTTGGGATAAACACAGCACAATATAAAAGAAGTCTACATAAAATTTACTCTGGATATTGCAGGGAGAAAAAAAGTGGGGAACCAGAAAAAGTAGGGGATCTGATGCCTACTGCAAAAAAGATCACTTCAGCCTTGCAGAAAAGGACCCGGGGTTCCCTGTGGGCACCAATTTGAACATGAGCCAGCAATGTGCATTTGCAGCAAAGGCGGCTAATGGTATGCTGGGCTGTGTCAGGAGGGGGATTATCAACAAGTTGAGAGAGGTGATCCTTTCTTCTGGTCAGCAGTGATCAGGCCACACTTGGAATACTGAGTCCAGTTCTGGGATTCCCAGTACTGGATCCCCAGTCATGAATATACTGGGGAAAGCCCAGCAAAGGGCCACTAAGATGGTAAAGGGGCCGTAGGGTCTTTCATATAAGGAAAGGCTGAGAGAGTTGGGACTATTTAGCTTGGAGAAGAGAAGGCTCTGAGACATCTCATCAATGAATAGAAATATCCTAAGGGCAGGTGAAGATGGAGCCAGGCTATTTCCAGTGGCAGGACCAGAGGCAACGAGCGCAAACTGAAACGTAAGAGACTCCATCTGAATATCAGGGAACACTTTTTACTTTGAGGGTGACTGAGCAATGGAACAGGAGATAGCCTTGGAGATATTAAAAAATCATCTGGACGTGGTCCTGGGCAACCAGGTGTAGGCGACCCTGTTTGAGCAGGATGGTTAGGCCAGATGACCTCTACAAGTCCTTTCCAACTTCAATCATTCTGTGATCCTGTAATTGCTGTCTACAATTAGAGTAAGTTACAGTAAATTAATACTTTACACAGTATTTTAGTTAAGATACGACTTCAAGCTCAGGCACTGCATTGACACGAAATATCTTTGATTTATCTACTCTATGAGGGGTGATCAAAACAAAAATTGTCCCTCTAGTGACAGAAGAGCAGCCTTTTCCGTCTTTTTTTCTTTATGGTTTATATTACTCTGTACTGTGCCATCAAAACCAGATGCATTTTGCATCTGTTGCTGGAAGCTGACTTGAACAAAAATGAAATTCCAATAACTTTATCAAAGGAAAAAGGCATTGTTATTTCTCTGAAATCTGTTCAATTCTTTCTTTCTGTCCATGCATAACTATAAATCTACCTGGTGTATTGACAGCCAAATGTTTTCTGACCTGTGCCAAACATAGTCAAATAAATTTTAACTCCTTTGATGCACTACTTTCCCAAAACTGAAGCCAGATGTTTCACAGGTGACCTGACAGAATGCCATTACTTCCCAATTACCATAAATAAAAGGCAAAGCTGTCACAAAGAGTGTGCAAAGATATATCATTCCAACATTCCTGAAGAATTAACCCTTCCTGGCCAGTCACAAACTGAACATCTGAAAGATGTTCCTGGGCTCAGTAATTAGAGAGAAGGATCTTGACATTATCACGTTTCGCATTTCTCAATATTTAGATGCTTTGAAATTAGGTATTTGGGAGGATTCCAGCCTTTCAGAAGCTACAGCTGTGATATGCAGACAGACTTGCAGCAGCACTTTAGAGCTGTGCAGAAGGTACAATTCTGCCTCCTATAAGGCTCACTGAGAAGATAAATAGGTAGACTACTGGCCCTTGATACATTAGCAATAATCTGGTAGTCTTCTCTAGAACAACTTTTTCCTGAACTGGTGTGTTAGTGAATATAACAAAACATCTAAGAGTTTGCACTTTGTATTTCTTTCTGTGACATAAACTAGGATCTAAAAGTATTTTCCAAAATTATAGGTCTAGCGTCAGGTATGCATCCATTTATTTAATTGCACTGTGCTCATGGCATGCACATTGCTGGTAGTGTAGGTGGTCTCAGTGATGGTGGGATAATAAATAAAATTAGTAAAATTAATATATAAAATACCTAACACTACTAGAAATGTTTATATATTTTGCAAAAAGCAACTCTTATGCTAGAAAGGTGGACAAATCAAATATTTTCCAGAGTCCATTGAGTTAATGGATTCACTCTGACTTTCATGGACTTTCAACTAGACTCAGTGTACCCAAAATGTTGAAGGAACTTCACACCCAAAAAGAACCTTTTGTAGTGGTTACATGGAGCCAAATAAATGCATTGACAGACTCTTTGAAGGATGAATTCTGTATAAATATTCACAGAGTGAAGACATGGGTAATAAAACAATGCGATTATGTATCATGCTGGCAATTCAGTTAAGCAGTCAACAAGCAGGTTGAGAAGATTTCCAAACAGTACCTGCACTTAGGGTTTGAGATCCAGATGATAGTATTTGCTAATTAGTGTAGCACTAGCTAGTGGAAAGTCACCCACTAACTCAGTAGATGCTAGCTACAGTATCATCTGCAATGGATTTTTCAGCTTAGATTCACAAGGAAAACAGGTTCATAATTGCCACTTCAGACACACATGCAAACCATACAATTCCATCAAGAAAAAGAAAAAACTCCTTCCTTACTCTGAAAGTATCAAAGTTCCAAAGGCCAACGAAGTGCCCTCCACATCTATACTTTTCCCACAGAAATGCATCTGTCCTGAGGGGAGGAAGTTAAATAGCACTGATCCAGTGACTGCCTAATAAAATTCATATCCACTAGGCATACCTACATTTGCCTCAGAGACATCCAAAAGGAGGCAACACTCTCTTACACGCTAGTGACCAGGTTTATTATGTATTACCCATGAAATTGGAGACTTCCGTATGGCTTGTTAGCAGTGAAGCGACAAGAATAGTCTGTGATTAGTTGCAACTGTCTGGATACAAAACAAAGTAAACATAACAACCACCACCTTCCTTTTCATCCCAAATGCTGTATTAGCTTCACAGACGTCTGCAATTTTTCAGTCACCAGAGGGGGACAAAGAACCATAATGCTGAAGACATGGTTACATTTTAATTTGCCTAAATCCACAAAACCTTCATTTCACTGTCTTGTCAGATTCTGGTTCACATTCCTGCTCCAAAACTGTTTATTTTTCTCATCTTTTCCAGTTTGGTATATACCTCTTTTAGTGGCTTAAAGAAGTGTATACTAGATTTCAGGATTGCATAAAGCCAACAAAATTAAACCCTCATGAAAAAATAAGAGCTTGAGGTTTCCCCATATTGTTCCCACTAACACCACACAACATTCCTGTTGATTTTGTTTTCTAGATGGAAATATTGCTATCCAACTGGTCATACAACTCACACATGGCTTCCTGCTGCAGTCATTGACATTTAATGAAAACTTCAGGTATTGCCAAACAAAGTTTTCCCCAAGCTTTACTGAACTCTGTCATTACAGTTTTGGTTTCCTGACTTTTCTTTCACATTATCTGAAATATTAACCTGGCCTTCTTTCCTTATTTGGCCTTTCTGTGCAGGAAAAGATTTGTCCAAAACATATTGACCAGTTAGGACCATTGGGCTGAGTACTAACATCATGAGGAAGAGTGCATGATGCTCCATTAGTATTTCGTTGTGGAGTTTCAAGGAATATAAACTGCTATAAGAAAACTCTATTGATCTTGAACGTTATTCTGAATGTAAATTCTTCTCTTCATGCAGAAAAATATAGAAAGTACATATTATTATATGGCTTGCAATTGTATAGTCCATGGAAGTACAGCTTTGACGGAAACCTAGAGATACTGATGGAAACTTGCAGCCCCCCCTGGCCTCCCAACCCTGGCAAATGTACAGGGTTCAGCTTCCCTCTCATTCTCATGCCGTCTTCTTACAGGTAGTGAAGTATATAGACAGGACATATGCTGAGCTTCTAGAAGACACAGGAGATCGCTCTGCCCAAACAAAGTTGGCTTTCCTTCATGACCAGAAAAGGACAATAGCAACAACCTAAAATTTCTCCTAGGGAAGACTAGGGAAGGTGTTGATCCCATAAAATAAAAACAGTGCTTTACAGAGTTTTTTTTCTGTATATTAAAGCTTGTGACTATCTGGTTTGGTATCATGCTCACAACACATGAGGAGAAATCCCATCAAGTGATCTTTTTCTCTTAGTACCTATTTACCAGAAGGAAAGACAGTATCATAATCATGTACCATGCTATCTTCAGACTTATATCACCGCTGTTGTATAGTCTGGTATTTAGCATAATGCAACATGAATCATTTGCTATCTATCTCTTTTATTTGTATGTCATTACCTAACATACATGTATTAAATTCTCAGTGTTTTTCAGACTCTCAAAGATGCAATTTCATGCCTGACAACTCCATAAAATATATTAGATATTTTCATTTCTTTTAAATTTAAACCAGAAACCTGGCTCTAGTGGATGTTTCAATTGGTTTTTTAAATCTCTCCAAGCTTGTGACATTTGTAACTGCTCAGATGTTAACCCAAACCATTCACCCATTCACCTTGGTAACAGCATACTTTTGGTTTTTATGTACTGGGCTGGACATCAAAGACATGTTTTTATTGCAGAGGTTTTACTAGCCAAGTCTGGATTTGTAACAGACCCTGTTCAGAAACAGCTGAATTGTGTAGACAGTTCTTCTTTGGGATAAAAACAGGTGAACTGTGATCAATCAAGTCCCAAATTGAAATCTTCCCTCCATTTTTGCTTCCACCCACCTCCCTACTCAGGTTTTGGCTGGACTGGGGTACTTTCTGGAAATAAATGCTTTATTTGGTGTGCTTTTTACCATAGGAAGCCCCAGTCTTCCTGCAGGAAATCTCTCACGCACACACACACACTTACACAGTTAACATTACCTATCCAGAGGAGACACTCAGAAGCCTATAGTTACCTTATTCAAAAGGAAACTAGCTAATGATGGCTGCATTGCATGATTTATTTTTAATGATGCTTTTAACACCTTGGGTTACATTGCCTTCCCAAACCTGTTCCTACAGAGCTTCTGAAGGTTCATATATATAGCTGTGGCTTGTCCTATACTTAAACTATCAACTCCTCCCTCACTCCTTCCAGAAAACACCAACTGGTGAAATAATGGCTTCTCCCTCAGTTCAGTCAAGTCCTCTTTCCCTGCAATCCACACTCACAAGGTCTCTACACACACACATTTAAGTATTTATGCTACTGTACAAGTAGGACTGAATATTTTACCTGATCTACATACCCACTTCCACGAACACTTGTTTTAATACAATTAAGAGCTCCAGATGACCAGGGAGACATAAGGCAGGGACTCAGAAATCCTTTTGGCAAAAGATACCTAAATTACTTGTTAAGAAATATAAACAGTGTTCACTGTCATTTTCATTTGTCAAGCATCATATAAGAACCGATTTCTACTAAAAAAGTCAGGGTATCTGCTGTTTTAGTAGATGTTATCAACCAGTTTTTATGGTGAAGATTATTTCCATATTATTTTCAAGAGAAAGAAATGAATTTAGGATGCTGCTGAATGACATTTTAATAGTAATGATATATTTATATAGTATCTGCCATCCCAGAGCAATTTATAAATGATATTCATAAAAGAGTTAGTCTGCCCATCTTTGAAATGCCTCTGTCTCTCAGCTGGAGGTTGGATCCCAACAGACAATTGGCAAAGAGCAGAAAGGAGATCAGCAGGGGAAGGAGAATTTTGGCCAAAAATTCAGACTTGAGAAACAGCCTCTCTTATGGAAAAAAATAATAATAATAAAAAAAACAACAACAAACCAGTACTTTGGAATCATTAAACTCCCCATGGAACAGAGTATTTTGGTCTTGTCAAAAAAACTCTGGTCATACAGAAAGCTTCTTGGGAGTTAATTATCTACCACTGACAGATGACAGACCGAATTCTGCCATATGTTGCCAAGGAATATCCATAAGCCAAATATAGGCCATGCCTTTCTGGTTTAAGTAGAAATGGTACAAATGAACATATACTTAAGAAGGTTGGTCATTGATGTTTATGAACCTGCTTTTACTTGCATGTATTGTCAGTGCAGCACACACAATTGTGTACCACGCTCCCTTTGACTATATAACTGTTTACAAGGTATGCCAACATGCTGCGGTGCCTGATTTGAAGTCTATGATGGAATCTCTCACAGAAATACCAGCATTTGGGTCTATCATTTGAAAGGAAAAAGGAGAGCTATGCTCTCCTCCTACAACAGCTATACTGAATGGTTGGTTTGGGGACTCAAGTCAGCTTTGGGTTGCTTGCACAGCAGTGATTTAGCAAAGAACTGAGGGAATTCTTTTTGTGACCTTTGTGTATCGCACCAACAGATTATGGACAAACAAGTACATGCTTTGTTCACTCAGAGTTATGGGAGGTACAGACTTCTAATTTGAACATCCAGTTCCTTCAGGAGTCAGGCAAACCATTTAGAAGGTGTGCTCTACATCTGCCTTCTCAGTTTCCCACCTCTCAGGCAAGTACCTTACCCACTGCTTTTCTGAAAGTTTAAAACACACTAATCTGAAGATGAAACATAGTACCCAACCTTCTCAGCTGCATTATAGCTTAATGAAAAATTATAATAGTGACAGACACTAGTAAGTGTCTGAAGCCAAACTACAAGAGGCCTTTATTTTTTTTTCCAAATCTGACTCTTTTCCCTCCTTCATCCCTTAGTAGTTTTCCCAATGCAGAATTTTCCCACTAGCCACCAGGCGCTGGGAAAGCATTTGAAAAAGAGAGGTGATAAGGGAAGAATGATTTGAGAATAAAATGTTTGCAGCAGAGAGAGAAAATTAGCTGGTTTAGTGCTTCAGTATGTAAACTAGCTTGGGCTTTGAAGCAAACACATTAGAGCAGGTTGACAGTCCGAGTGACAAGTGAGGGAACTTCTTACAGGAACATTTCTCATGGTTAGAACAGGGCAGCAGGTTAACCCGTTACTGAAGGATTAACTGTTCGTCAGTTATGTGCTGACATGCCTGAAAAACATTTAGCCGCTTTGTCTATGATTCACTTTAATTCTGCCAGCCCTTTGTAACCCTGCAAAGCCTAAGGTTTGTGTCCTCTCGGAGCTCTATGACATGACAGATGGTTTGAGAAATACTGTGGCACAAAATTTCATTACAGAATTTACTGTGGACTTTAGTTGAACACCAGTCTGCAAAGTAAACTTTCTCTAAGTTTTTAAAATGGCTCATTTTCACCTGTTATACTCAAATATGCTTTGAGAGATTGCTTCTGAAAGAGATGCCAGAGTCATCATGATATAATGCATTCAGTCATTTGTAAGCTGAATTCTGATACTGAAAAAAAAAACAAAAAACAAAAAAAACCCGCCAACACCAGAAAACAACCCAACAACCATAATTCTCACTGATCTAAAGTGGTATGAAAATTCGGTGATTAGAGGTCCCATTCCTCCTCAGTCATGCCATGAAGGTAAAGGCAGATAGGAAAGGAGTACTGTGTAGACTGTTTTGGTCAGTTCTGAGTAGCTAATACTAGACATTTTCTCTTCTTGTTCTTTCCTTCTCTAGTTTAATTTATCAGTATACTTCGCCTTTTCTGCCTTTTTTTTTTTTTTTTGGTGTGGTGGTTTTTTGCGGGGCTGGGCATTTGTAGACATTTATTTAAAGGTCAAGTACAAGATAAAATAAAAGAAATATGAATCAAATCGTGAACTTTACCAAAAGGTAGCTCCAATAAAGATTGCAAAACAGACAGCATTGTGAAAGCTGCAAGCCACCAGTTCTTATTTATGAGGAGCTAGAACCTTCATAGATCTGTGTGCTGAAACAGAGACTTCCTGGAAGAGGTCAGAACAGAACTCAAACTTGTCAAGGAATTTCTCCATTACACTAGCTTTTGATCATGCATCTAGAGTCTCTTTCCCCTTTGTCCTGAACAATTTTCTTGCATTTTGCAGTGTTTAGAAATCCCTGCTATATGGCCAGTACTGAGATAGACTGTAAATCAGACCAGCATGGTAAACAGTCACCTCACTCTGAACTGATCATTTTTTATCTAGTTTTGACTGACACTCTCGCAGAAGCTCTCCACCCTGGATATTGTTATCAGACAAATAAAAGTTGTAGGGGCAAGACAGGTAGCTGAGACACATCTGCTGCTAAAGGACTGTTAACGAGGTTATCTGGCAAGTTTACAGTTGCTGGGCATGGGCTGTTGCAGACCGAGTGTAATCCAGTGAGTTTTGGGATGTTGTTTCACTGGAAAACTGATTTTCTGCCCTAAGATTAGAGTGAAAAGACCAGAGGGATTATATATAGAAGAAGATGTTCTGGGAGTTATGCAAACATGCAGGGCTGCTGCTATCTAACAGGGTGGACACTTCAGCAGAGATAACAGACTTTATCTGAACTCAAGCACACTTCCTGATAAAGTGGGCTGTACAGCTGCTAGGTGACATTTGCAACAGATAGATTTAGTAAGAAGGAAAGACATTTTATTTTGCTATTACTACTTGGGCTGGAAAGCTAAGAATGAATTCAAGTCAGAAAACTCTCAGCTTCTCGAGAAACTTAACTCAAAGCATGAATGTGCACTAGTATTGTCCTCTGATATTATCTCCAGATTCCCAGAATACTAATTCATTGATTCAATTACAATACATACACATTATGATTTCAGTCAAATCAGCTAGAACATTTACCAGTTTGGGGTTTTTTTTAAGGGCAAAATCAAATGATTTTCCAAAAGGCTTACATTCATTGAACTACGTAAGACTTTAAATATAAGGAACCCAAGGTATATTTGTTTTAGAATATTTCCTCCTGGAGTTATTGCCTTTCCAAGTGCATGTACTATAGAAATAGGTGTGGCAATCAACACTTTAAAAGACGTTGTATTCCTGCATCAAGAACACTTACTCTTGTAATATCTACCCTTAGCAAAGGCTCACCTGCGTTCTTGATGACGGAAGGAGGTATTGTAAACTATGCCTATATGAATTTAATGTTAGGACTCAGATTTGCAGATATTTCTATCCCTAAAGCTCCTTCATTCAACCTGTATAATGGCAATGACATTCTCCAGAGTGATGGAATGTAAGCAGAAGCAGTTAGTTAGCTCCTGGATTACTTCCATTTACTAAAAACCACCAAGTCTGGTCATTGAAAGATAAGAATCGTTCATGGGTTGCTACAGATTTCAAGTAAGCTCCTGGATAGGAAATAGAATATTTATTTCGCTTAAATCTTCATCATCAATGGAATCTTTATTCTTCTTAAAACACTAGTAAATGCAAAACAATATCATTCTCTTAATGGAGATGACTGCCAGTAGGCTAGAATAGTACAGACCGGAAAAGAGTACTACAAAACTACTTCAGAAACAATTAAGGATATGGAGGATAAGGATATGGTTGTATGAAAAAAGCTGAGGCTGTGGGGAAGATTATGATAATAATTACTCATATAAACAAAATATGTGTCATGGTTATGACTCATCTTCAAAAGAATGAGGGGACATTCAAAATGAAATGAAAATATGATATGAAAGGAAAATTATTTTCCCTCACTAAGTATTTATGATTAGACTTCCCAACTATTTGCAGCTGAAAGTTGAAAGTGAAAGACTAAGATTCAAAATCAGGTTAAATGGATAAACAGGAGCTCTCAGTGAAACAATTACTTAATCTGACAAGTACCTCTAAGAGATAAAAGTCTTTTCGTTTTTGGTTTGGTGGGGTTTTTTTCAGTGCCGAAGCAGCTATTTGCATTAAGGTAAATTCCTCGTGATTTGAATTATGGTACTTCTACCTACTGTACCTTTTTTATACTTCTGCTTTAGGCAGCTGGGACTTGTTGCCAACAGAAACTGTTCTACTTTTGCTGTAAACTTGAAGGCGACAGTAGGACTTGGGCTTCCTCTCTCCCTCTCCTGCTTGGCCATCTTCAAGGGATAAACAACTTGTATTCTTTTCTGCTGAGAAATGGTATTTTCTTTCTACTACCTCCAAGTGAGTAAAAAGACTGAGGGAGTTGTTAACACATTAGTGATGCATCTATTATTCTTCCTCCCAGAAAGAGTCCTTCATTGAGCTGAAAACTTACATGGTTAGTGTTAAAGGGGGGTATTGAGGTGACACTGAAATACCTTTTTTCCAGGCAAAATACATAGTTGTTTCAGTTTCAATTGTTTTTTATGGAATGGTTCTTGTATTCCTCCTATTTGCTCTATGCCTTTAAAAAACCTAATACCACATCTTTTTCTATCCACATCCCAAATTATTCCAGGTCTTTTCCATTTCTTCACAGAATATTGTTTTTCTTTATTATGTTTTCTCTTCCCCCTCACAAACTCCGCACTATACTGGCCATATGAAGTTGCATAGATTTATCTATTCTTTTCCCACCCCCAGTGCCCCTTGGATATATCTAAACCTTTTTGCTTTCTTCATGACTGGTGCTAAACATCACTGTATACCAGAGGGTTCATTTTTACTTTATGTTTTTGGGGCTTTCCAAAAGCACTTCAAAATACAGTTTGCCTCTCAAGTCCAGAAATATACATCTTAGATTTCCTATAAATCAGCTATAGGTACTTAGGCCAATGTTTATGCTAAACCTTCTCTTTCTGTAGTATGTAGGTAGGAAGAAACTAAACATAGAGAAGCTCTCTTAAAGTGATCTGCAGTAATTCATCAAAGCAGAATGTTCTTGAAGACCTTAGTCATGAAAATCACAAACAGCTTCTGTGCACTAAACAACAACAAATGCTAGCCCTGAAGCTCTAAGGAATCATAGAAACAGTTCTTCAGTGCATTTCCCAGTATTGATCCATATGAATTTTCATGCTCTCAATTTTGCATAATTCTCAGGTTGAAATGAACTCAGAGCATGCAATGTGAAACTCAGCCAAGCATTCTGCTTCCCATAATTCTGGCTCAAAACCATACATCGGCCTGACTTCTCTCAAAGCAGTTTTCACAAAAGGCATGCAAACATTGACCAACCCCATGCTGGATTCCAAATTTGTAATATGGTTTTGGTTTCATTGTAAACATTTTGCATAACTTTGGTTTTCTATATTAAAAAGTTTTATGCAATCTTCAGAAGTGTCTAAATGGGGAAAAAGCAGTATGAACTCCAGCGTCAATAAGTCCATGCCTTCCCTCCTAGTCTTTGGACCCTGAAGTCACACTGGCTCCACAGCTTGATTCAGATATTAAGGAATAGTTTTTGAGAAATCTGCAACTGACCTTCCAGATTGTGCAGCAGACATTGCACACCTCTTCCAGAACAAATGATCTTCTAACACCATCCACATAATTACCTACCTCACAAGTTGTTCTGCATGGTCCTATCTCTGAGCATAGAGCCTGCAGCTGCCCAAGTACTCATGCATAAAACGTCCAGAGGAAGGGTACCTTCTCAGTGAACTATGGGTTAAGAACCTCTTGAAAGAAATCCTGACACTTAGACCATATGGATGTAGAAAAAGCAGAATCACTGTAGGTCAGAGATTTATAACCAAAAGGTCATTAGAGAGTCTATTCCTCTCCTGCAGTCCTAGCTAATCTGCTTAACAGCTCGCAGCTGTACCTACAAGTATCCTAAAGTGCTGGAAGCTTCCTAGATTACCTTGGCTGTATCTGCTCTTTGCAACCCTTAGAAAAAAAATACTAAAGACAACAATTTTCTTGGATACATGACTGAAGCATTCAGACTATCTGTTAAGGGGCTCTTCTCAGCCATTTTTACATGCATCCATACATTTCTGAGAGTAAATCAAAGAAGTTCGACTGGCCTTCTAGTCATTTAAACTGACTTATTTCACTTTGCAGTGAAAAAAATGAAGAATAGAGTCTCAGATAAAATTACAACTTGGCCTAATGGGTTGTTTAATAAGCTACCATATCTCAGCTATTAGATATAACCTTCCATGAAATGGTAGTGTTGTGCTATGGTGTATTTGCAGGATCATCAAAGTGAACTACAGATCAGAGCTTACATATGTGTATCTCTGTGGTTACCTTTGTTGTTTTCATTTCTGGAAAAGCTGAGTATAAGTACAAATCAGCATGAAAGCCATGAACAATTGCAGATTATTAATTTTGTGTTGGAATATCCAAGTCTTTAGCTACAGCTTTAAGAAAATGAGGGAGGAAGAGGAGTTAGAACATGCTAATACAGGAGGACCACAGAGAACCTATGATGTCACGGATAGCATGGTGGAACACAGTCCTCATCCCTTCACTAGGCACTTGTGAGGCCTTGAATGCATTCAGGAGCTGCTGCATCTAAAGAAGGATGATTTTAGTAATCCTGAACCTATGGATTGGCTCACAGCTATTGCTAGAAGGCTGCTGTCTAATTCTTTGTCCTGTCTTGTCCTGCTGTGTAAGCGCTGACATAGTTTTCAGCTGGGCTTTGCTGCAATTTCCCTTTTGCCGAAAGTACATTAAACTCTTTAGTGGAAAAGGGATGTTGTGAAGCCTGACTGAATTTGTCACGGTGTTTTGCTATTGATAAGTGGTGTCACAAGAGTGTGAAGTGGAGCTAGATATGATTCTTTCTCACATCTTCAGAGCTGGAGCAGTGTTTGGGTCTTGATGTCTCTAGCTATCTATTAGCTCTTCAGTATTTATTAAAGACAGAATTAATGACTCAAGGTTTTAAAACAAACTTTAGAAGAGGAAGCTGGACTAAGACAAATAAGCGGATGTATTTTAAATTCCCAGAGTGAGGGTATTAAGGAAAAAAAACTGCTGAGAAGGAAATCTTTCTCCCAGCTGTGCTTTCTCATGTCAGGTGAATTCACACTCTGGTTTGACTTTAAATGATCGTAAAACATCTTTAACATAAACAGTATATTTAACAAAGATAGAAGTGGCCTCATTAGAAGTGCAGTAGTTTCTCACACCTCGTCTGCTTTCAGGGAACGACTGGTAACTCTTCACACTGGATGTGCTGCAGACACATTCCAACTCTGATGTCAGCAGTAGCCACACCGAGAGCTTTGCTGTTGTGCAGCATGGCTAATTTGCCAGAGCTTGTCAGATAAGGAAATAAACTTACTTCAGCAACCATGAGTTATTCCCATCCAAAGAAAATCTTCTAGGGCTCTAATATAAGGATTCTGTGAAAATTTTGTTTCATGATTCTCTTTCCAAAAGCTTGCTGACTTTTCTTCAGATTTTTTGAGGCACTGACAGTATGCCTATGTAACTGAGGAGAATTTAACCTAGAAGATTTAGCTTTTTTTACCAACTTTCCTCTAAGAGATTCAGTGGCCTGTACAAATTGCAGATCAAGCTACTTACGCGCACATTGATCCAAAACATTTTCAGACTTTTCACTATTCATTAATGCAGCCATAGTACTTTCACCTGTAAAAGTACAGTAGATTTTAGTGCTTCCTGTCAAACTCTCTGAGATCCAGATTACTCTTCAAGCTTCCTCCAGACATCATCCTCTTTTCCACTGAAGTCACAATTAGGTTCTTGCAACCTTCTTTCAAGTTGAACCTAAATAGGCGTCAGTTGACATGGCCCAAACTGGTGACTGACTCCCTGACATTCATTTCCCTCTTGCTGCTGTGTTAGACTTATGAATATTCATCTATCCTCTGCCTTTGTCTTCTGTTCCCTGCTGCTTCTATGTTATGTCCTACTCAAAACTGCTTAGTCTTGAGGGGCTAGACTCACCAGAGTCCTTAGATGAAGATCAAATACATTATTTAAGAGTTGAGGCACATTTTGAATTTTGTAGGTGGATTGGTGGATTATAGGAACTCTGCTACTAGTCCTGACTACCATATCCTTATTTTGCTTTGTGTATGCACTGCCACAAATGTAATATTTTCTTGACCTAGGGTCAAGGGACTCAGTAGCAAATCTGAGATTTAGACCCAACCTCTGTATGAACTAAGGCAAATCCCAAAGGTGACCACACCTGTAAACTGTTACTGTTTAGTGAAGTTTGGTATTCCAAAATTCATGAGTATAAATAAAAGATTACTTAAAAAAACCCCAACCAAACAAAAAACAACAGCAACAAAAACCAAACAAAACAGAACAAAAAAATCACCAACAAATATTTTTGTTTAATCAAATCAACAAACATGACAAATCTTGTGTCCATCTTTGTTGCTCTGAGCAGAAAAAATCTTTACAGGTGATTTTGGTCAGTGTGAAGCATGCTGGCTAGCATCCAGTACTGCAGCAGCAATAACTGAAACTGATTTATCTCTTCAAGCATCAAGCACCTTCACCCAATAAACTGGCCCAGGTTAATACCTTCTCTTGTGATATGTGAAGGTTACTGAGCAAAGGGAGAACTTCAGGTTTTCTGCTTTAGAGAGTTAGGTTGTCCAGATACTCCGGTGTGTTCAATCAAGACTCTTTAAAAAATATCCAGAGTGCTGGGAAAAGCAGCATATATTGAAGTAAATGATGCTAAAATTTAAGCAGAAGCTTTGTAATTAAGACTAGTTATATGTACATAACTGTTATATCTCGTGTGAATATGATGAGAGAAAATGAAATTTAAAATGTGCAGTTAGCCAGGAAATCTTACTGTAGCCTAATTCTTCTAGGAATGCTACCTCAGGCAAAGTATATGTAGCCTAGAAAGATTGGCATTTTATAAAATATTTCTCTATTTTGCTCCCTTTTTTTAGTTATCCAAGACTGAAGTACCTACTTTTCCCTGTGATATTACAACACTCTTGTACCAATTACAAAAAAAATAAAAAAAAATAAAAATCACAAACTAAAAAGCAGGACATCCTTTCCAGAGTGCTTGCTGCTTCTGACAGGCACCATCCATCTTTACTCTTTACTTCCCTGTGCCCATTCAGACATGCAGTCTCAGGGCAGAGGAACGGGTTAATCTCAGACACTTCATCGTTAGTGAGGTTCAGACAAGAAATGGGGTACTTGTATCAGAAGCACCCCTCTGCCTTGGGACTCAATATTCTCCTGCCTCACTTGCATCGAGGCATTGGAATTGCCAGAAAGAGAAGGAGAGAGGCCCTGGGGTTGGAAGGTATCTGAGGAGTGGCTCCCCTCCCTGGGGAGCGGCTGAGCTGAATTTGTAAGATGCTGAGCCCTAGGCTTTTTGAGTCTGAAAATTAGTTTCTTGTACCTGTAACCCAAATAAGAGCAACCTACCACTGCAGGAGCTGACTTGCCTCTTTATTTTACTGCTGCATTTCTGCTTGGCAAAAGATCTCACCTTCAAGTACTGGAGGGACTGTACAGAGTGTCTGGGATGCTGGAATGCCCAAATCCACTGAGCACAAAAGAGCCCCAAATTTACCCTACTGCAGGGCTCAGTCAGGTCAGTCCCTCACTATCTGAGATTGAATAAACACTTGAAAACCAACCCAGCTTTCCACAGCAAGATCCTTAGGACACAAGGATCAGAGACAATTTCAAGCTGGCATTTTATTTCAGCTGTCACTTCTATCCTGCTTTCTGTCACTCCAGTCCCAACTGGCCAGACTTAAAAATAAACTTTTTTGCATCTGGAAAAATTAATTACATTCCTTTGGAAAGCAGGTTGGTTAAAAGAAGCACTATCAAGTCCAAGAAATAAACAGGAAAGTATTATTAAGAGAAAAATAATCTTTAAGAGAAACAGATTTAATGATTAACAGCACTATTTTACCACAGACAGAATTCCTGCGGTGATATATGGAAACCCTCTGGGACTCTCAATTTTTACTAGATAATCCATCCTGAATGTTAAAATACAGCCTTATCCCCTGCACATCACCTTTTGAACTATTCAGGCATTTTACTAATTGACCTCAAGAATAACTCTGGCCGAGATTATCTGAGGTACATGGCTGCCTGACTCCCAAAAATAAAATACAAATTTGCGGCTTTGTTGGGTTTTTTTTTAAGTTTTTGTTTTAAGTTTGTCTTGGAGGTCTTATTGTTGGGGAAAAAAAAAAAGGAGAAAAAAGCACTAAGAATCAATATTGTGGACCACGAATATTCTATTGCTTTTAATTGTGATTTTGCACATTGTATCGTGCATTTGGTTGGTGACATAATTACCATTTATGTTCAGTGTGTTCAGTGCACAAGAATGAAAGGAGAACCTAGATATTTTAAACAGCATTAAACATTATTGATTACAGAAGGTCTTTTATAGTCAAGGAAAAAAATATTTGTTCCCAATCCCATCTTTTAGAAGTAAGCCTCTTACAATGGGCAGACTCAAACAGCTGTAGCCTTGAAGGAACTTTACTCCTCGGTATTTCTTGGCGTAGCTAAGTTTCCCTTAACAGAAGTGAAAAGTGATGAAGTTTCACTTTTAAATAACTTGAATCAGCACCAAATTAGTCACAGGAGAAAGGCTGTAAAATAGTTGTCAATACCTATAAAAGCATTTATTATACTTCTTATTAAAAGAAGTACATCAAGTTCCTCGAACCTGTCAGGGAGAGAATAAATGTACCACCCCCTCTCCCCATGTAAGAGTGGGAATAAAATACTGACAATTAATTTTATTAGTTAAAATCAGAAAATAAAATTATGGCAGCTGCCCTCTCCTTTGAATAACTCTATAGGTGAAGTTATTTATACTTCTAGTACAACCATGGGCCCAATCTGGGCCAGCCACCCTACCGACACAGTAGAAGAGAATCCCTGCCTCGATTAATTTGAGGAAGAAAAGACAGAAAGAGAAAGAATGAAGGATGATCGAAATCATCCTTACTTTTTTGTTCATAATTGAGGTGGAGAAGAAGTCAGTACTACTTCTCATATCTGCATCCAGTTTTCAGAAATCTCAACTGTAACAAAACTAACAGAACTATCACCAAACTTCTTTACTTACACCTTTTTCACTCTTTAAAATAAAACTTCTAGGAGGTATGCAAATAAATCAGAACTACATGATGACACCATGACACATGGAGCACAGCTGAGGGTTTGTGTCCACCAGAATGGGTCATAGCTGAACAGGACTGCTCAGGCAGTGGGATAGATGCCATGCAGGATTGTTCAGGACTACTAAGCCACACAACACCCATTTTTCTGCAACCTATTATCTCCATCTGTTTTTTATCTTGCAGATGATAAATAAAACATAAAATGTAGGCTGGGTGGTGCTATTGCTAAACCTTTGTCACATTTAGATTTCCAGAGTTCACATCTTTGCCTATAGCATTTTGGACGGCTGCCTTCGAAATGGCCATCAAACCACTTCTTGTGACCCTGATTTCTGTTTGTTTTTTAATTCTGAGCTTCCTGGAGAAACAGACTGCCACTACACAGAAAAACAAGGCAGTGAGCATGACAATTTCAAAGCTGTCACATACACAGTAGAACATGCACATGCAGTCAGGATATGACCTGAAGAGATTTCATAAAGGTGCTGTATTGAGTTTGAGCAGCAAGGTTTTGGTAGTGGCGGGGTACAAGGGTGCATTCTGTGAGAAGCTGCTAGAAGGTTCCCCTAAGTCCAATAGAACCAATGCCAGCCAGCTCCAAGACAGACCCATTGCTGGCCAAAGCCATGCCCATCAGCAACAGTGGTAGTGGCTCTGTGATAACCTATCACATATACGTTGCCCAAGCAAGAAGATACAGTGCTTTGATACTGAGCTTGACACACAGTTTGTCTCAGGCCATAGTACATCTCATTTTATTTTCAAAAGAGAATACAGAGAGGAAAAACTGTCTGCTGGGGCTGGTTCTAGCCGATTTGAACTCAACAAAGAAGCCTATTTGTGATGAATGCTTTCTTTGTTGTGATTGCTTCCCTGTGCCTATTCAGGTGTGCAGTCTCAGGGCAGAGGAATGGGTTGATCTCAGACACTTCATTGTTAGTGAGGTTCAGACAAGAAATGGGGTGCTTGTACCACAAGCATCACTCTGTCTTGGGACTCAATATCCTCCTGCCTTACTGGCGCTAAGAAGGTGAAAAAAGCCCTGTGCAATGGCAATCGCAGTCAGAGAGAGGAGCGAGAATATGTGAGACCAACAACTCTGCAGACAGCAAGGTCAGTGAAGAAGGAGGTGCTCCCTGTGCTAGAACAGAGATTCCCCTGAAGCCCCTGATGAAGACCATGGTGAGGCAGGCTGTCCATGGTGATTAACAGCAGAGCAGATATTCACCTGCAGCCCATGGAGCACCCCACACCAGAGCAGGTGGATGCCTGAAGGAGGCTGTGATCCCAAGGGAAACCCACACTGGAGCAGGCTCCTGGCAGAACATGTGGACCCATGGAGACAGAGAAGCCCACACTGAAGCAGGTTTGCTGGCAGAACTTGTAACCCTGAGGTGGACCCATGCTGGAGCGGTCTGTTCCTGAAGGACTGAATCCCATGGAAATGTCCTACCCTGGAGCAGTTCATGAAGAACTGCAGCCCGGGGGAAGGACTCACATTGGAGAAGTCTAGTCTCCTTGTAGGAGGGACCCAGCTGGAGCAGGGGAAGAGTGTGAGAGGTCCTCCCCCTGAGGAGGAAGGAGCAGCAGAGACAACACGTGATGAACTGACCACAACTCCCATTCCCTGTGCCTCTGCGCCACTGGCGGATAGGAAGTAGAGAATTTTGGAGTAAAGTTAAACCCGTGAAGAAGGGAGGGGTGGAGGGAAGGTGTTTTTAAGATTTGGGTTTATTTCTCATTATCATTGATTGGAAATAAATTACTTTTTTTTTCCTCGAGTTGAGACTCTTTTGCCTGTGACATAACTGGTGAATGATCTCTCCCTGTCCTTATTTCTACCCATGAGCTTTTCATTATATTCTTCACTCCCCTGTCCAACTGAGGAAGGAGAGTGATAAAGTGGCTTTGGTGAGCACCTGGCATCCAGCCACGTTCAACTCACCACAGGTGCCAATTTACACTTTTCTCCAATGGCTGGAGAGTGGTAAGTCACACTGATATCTAATGGTGGCTGACGTGAAAAATCAGGAATGTTCACAACGGCCAAGTGTCAGGAAAATCAAAAGCTCTCTGTGCAAATTTGTAAATATCATCCAAAAATTCCAAAGAACTCAAGGAATGAATCAATGAATGATTTGGATTGACCCTTACTCTTCAAGACCTATCTAGAACTGAGACATTTAGGCTGGAAGCCTGATACTAAGAAAAAAGAGAGGAGAAGTGGATGTCATTTGATTTGTGTCTGATGTAACCACACAGCAGAAGTAAGAGATGTAGAGGAGCTTGCTGCTTGTTTAGGAGAGCACTTACCTGCATACATGCCTACAGGGACAATAAAAGCCTGTCAGACTCAATTACAGATAATTTTATCCTGCTTGGGGAAAGATTTGGGAGTGTGGGAAGAGGCAGCGAGGCTACAAAGGGAAGGCACTTTCTCAGTCTAATGATGAGTCAAGTGTCCTTCACCACAATGTCTGCATAGCACCAAGCTCTTTACTGCAGAGCACGTTAATCCTCTAGAGATACAGCCATTTCACGGGCTATATTTTAAAATGTTTCTGTTAGAATGCTGACAGCTACTGAGCCCTGGCTGCTATTTTGTGGCTTATAGATTTATGGGCATGTGACTGCATGCCTGCGTGCCCGCCCACCCATCCATGCTTCAACCGAGTTCCTAACCTGTCAAAGAGAAAGTCATCTGATTGCTAATCCTCACAGACATTTTTCTTTCATTTTTGCCATGTTCTTCTTGTCTGTTTCAGGGTGCCTTCTCCTTGTCAGAGGTGATGCAGACTGTGATCAGTGCTGTTTTCTTCACAATACAGCAGTCCTTGCAGTGTCCCCCATCCTTGCTTTTTTTTGTCTATTCATTCTTCCTCATCACTGAAAAGAAACACATTGCAAACTTATGCTGGGTGGCTTCACTTTCTGATTCTAACCAAGGGTTAGTATTTCAAGTGTCCTATGCACAGGGTTCCATTTTGATTGATTGCACAAGGCACTGCAGAGGCAGTAGCCTCACCCTATGGAGCTCTGGCCTCCTCCAGCTTCATCTGTCCTGATTGAGCAGGCTACTGCCCTAGGCTCCCCCAGTTGCTGGTCCCTACCCTGCTCCCTGTGATCGGCCTAGTGAGCGGTTTGCATGGATGCTCTCTGACAAGCCGAAGTCCCAAAAATTCAACACAACTTTCAGTTTAGATCATCTCCTGTTGGCTAAAACAGATTAGGGGATGCTAATGTGACTATATCACCTGAATTCAGGTGGTGGTTTTCAAGGCAGAAGGATGAGTAAAGAAAGGTAGATGAATTAATCAGCTGAGGTAGTCAGCCTGATGTAGTCAATTCTTGTGTTCTTCAAGAGTAAGAAAGCACTGTGATTTAACAGTAATTTTTATTGTTAATTTAAACTGACCTTTCAGTGTTTCTTGGACAAAGCTATGGGACTCCACTGCCTGAGACGTGTAAATTAGATGTGCATTTGTGCACAAACCTGTGTGTAACACCTGCATGTTAAGTATGGAAAGCTTTCAGCATGCGATTGCAAATGCGTGTTTCTTACAAAACTCTACTGAGCTGACTGCTAAATGACACATTTGCACTCTAGTCCCAGCAGCCACATGACATGACATCCTCTTTTCCTTGCTGTGACCCTGTATGCCAGGTAAACCCAAACTGATGTATTACAACTTGATCCATAGTCCTGCCTCTAATCCCAGAACACAAAAGATGCTATAGTGTGATAGAGCTGAGGCTAGTGTGAGATGTTTCTGCAGAGCATGAATCTTGATAAGTCTACTTGCTGATCCTAAGGTGTTTGAGTTTTCACCATGCATGGGAGAAAAATATCAGTAGTTTTCTGGGTTGGTGATTCATTAGCCATCAACATTTTAGATCCATTAATGTAAGTGACACCCTGACAGAAGGACACACTATAAAAGGTATAGAAAAAAAATCTTAGAAATCTTTGAAAAAAAAATTAAGGATTCAGTTTCCCAGTTCAACTAGACACAGGCAAATCTTGTGTGTTATTGACAGAGGTTAGTGAGGAAAATCTTCCTATCTGAAGGGAGTCTCAGTAGAAGTTCATGGGACAAATTGAGGCTAACAACCAAGGCATGAAAATATGGATTTACAGCAATGACAAGGGATTGTGTTTGATTGTCTATGCCAGTGACTCCTGATTGAATGATTCTTTCGAAGTGTTAAGTGAAAGAGAAACCCTGCTAGGCATACACCATGATCTGGCCAAAATACAGATCATGTGAAAAACTATTCAATATGTTTTAGAAAGAAAAAGTGGGCTATGAACAAGTTGTTTCTTCCAAAGAGAGAACTGAGCTACCAAGTCAAAACAAATGTTCTCAGAGAAACAGGGTGAAATGACTTCATGATCCAAGTCATGAAATTCTGATCCAGACCTGAATCATCAACTGGCTAGAACATTCAGTTCAGTGATTTTGTTATGGAGGTGCTAACATACACATAACTCTGTCAACTTGTGACTTAAAATATTGATATTATGTATGTGATAAGAGCTTCATTTGTCACCTTTTGACAGAGCTTAAATATTTAATTTGATTTGGCGTGTCAGATTCCAAAAAACCCAGACATGAAATTCCTTACATGATCCATTTTTTGATCATCATAAATTAACATTTTACTCTGAGCTTCCTTTTTTTCAGGTTGGGACGAGTGGCTGGGTATATTGTGATTCAAAAAAGTGAAAGTATTATTCCGCATTACTGAATCTGTTGAACTCTTTAATATAAGAGGAGTACATCTCAAAGAGAAAAGACTTTCTGCCTGTCAGTTAGAAGTTCAAAGTATGTAGAGGGATTTTAAATTTCTATACACCCTGTCAAATGCTAAATCAAATGGAATAACCTTATGTATACATACTTTACAATCCTCAACAGCTTTCTGATCTCTTTCAGGATAAAGCCATAAAGCAAACAAACGTTGCTTTCTCTTCAGAGACACTTTCTAGTTTGAAGAGTTTCAGCTCTGAATTCCTTTAAACACCTGTCTCCTGCCCCCTATAGTTACTTATACCTCGAAGGTAAAAGTCTGCTTGTTGAAAGTGTCCAAGCAAACACCAAAATATTAGAGGACTGCAAATTATGGTAAAATCTTCTAGGGTTAGGAAATTGGACAAGAAATATAAAATATGGTTGTGTTCCTTTCTATATCTTTTGATTTATATATGCAGAAAAGAGTTATTTAATATGCATATTTATAAACTGTTTATTTATATTTTGTATGAAACACTTTAAATAAAGAAAATACCCACATTTGCCTTCTGCCTCATGAAGAGGTATCATTAGAGCTTGCTCCATAAAGTCAACTCATTTCCCAGTTATCTCAGCCTACGGTTTATTTATATCCCAGATGCACTTCTTGCAACATGTTGTAAACTAAATGCCTTTGGGGACTGTTTTTCTGTTTCATTTGTGTTTAGTTCAGGTACAGTGTGGCTTTCACCACATGTGAGGACACAGTCACTACTAGCAGTCAGTATCAGTAATCATGATTTTGTTAACCACAATGGAAGGAACAGCTCCTTCATATGTGTCACTGGTTCCCCAGTGTGCTCTAGGAGCACTGCCCTGTGGAGACCTCTGACTATAATAATAAAATTTAATTAAAAAAACAAATTCTTAACTGAAGTGAGATGTTTTGATTAGTGTACACTGCACTCTTGGGCATGCTTCCCTCAGGGACTGTTGCTTTCTTGCCCTGCTACTGCAGAGGGGCAATGGAGGGACCCTTCTGCCTGCCCAGCAGCAGTCACCTGAGGCTTCATGTACTTATCCCTGCTTTGGTGGCCCTACTACCTCCCTATGTGCTTTGATCATTGTACAGAATTTTGGGACTTCGGTGTGTGCAGAAATCTGCTGTTACAAAACACTGGTACTCATACTGGCATTAGCTGCAGGGCTGAAAGTCTGCAGCAGGGCTGGGGAGAGAACAGAACACGTCCAGAACACCTCTCCTTACCTCAGTCACAAGACCATCATAACACTGTAAAATGTATATATTAGCTTAAGCAGCCTATATTTACTTAAGTGATATTTATAATATATGTTTTCATGTTCCAAGTGTTTTCTTTGCAGATTTTAATGAGTTTAAAGACTGTGAATATAAAGACTGTATAAATATGACACTCAGCCCTGACTACAGAATTATGACCAGTAATTTTATAATATCCTACATCAAATTTTGAATTAATTTGGAGTTAACATGGTGTATCTCACCAACATTTGGCCGTACAGTTGATGAAAGCTGAAGTCTTTCCCACTCTGTGGGAGGTTTTGGTCTTTTGAAGGTCATTTCCACTCATATATCACCTGTGTTTAAATGCAAATGGCTTGAACATAATTCAAACAGGGAATGTTCTGTGACAGAAAAAGAAAGGCTGTTTCAATCAGCGTGAAGCAGCAATTCTATAAAACTTAAATGAAATATTTCAACAGTTATGTCTCGCTATGGTATGTCAGCATCATGCAATAGAACTACTGTTGACATGTTCTTGAATAGTAAAGAAATAATATTGGCTGGAAAAATCCACGAGATTCTGAATTAATTGCAAAATAAAAGAATTCAGAAACAAATTTTCTGATTTCTAAAACAGTCCTTTGGGATTTCCAATGACGTTAATTGAATTTAATGAAAAAAGTGTTACAATAAAATAGATTTTTCTCAGGGGAAAAAAAATCGTAATACCATTTTACTGTCTAAAGTATACACTACTGCAAGAGGAGAATTAAACAGTATGCAACTGATAATGCCATCTGAAATGCAATCATAATTTGTCACTCTCAGCTTCATTCATCTTGTAATTATCAACTATCTTTACCTGGGGGAACCTTAAACCTGCCTATGTGTTTTAATTTGATGCACTTCACAATCACTGTTCTTTTTTTTTTTTAATTAAATTTGGTGCAAGATCAAAATTTTGATTTTGCTTAATTGCTCAAAATGTTATTTTTTTCTGACATATTCAAAGGGAATTTTTTTAAATTAGTTTTTAATGTGTTTTCATAGGCCTTTTTTGCTTTAGTCAGTATTGTTGAACTGGTTTATGAGCCTTTTCATAAAAACTTATTCATAGATTTATTTGATTTACTAGAAAACAAATTATTGAAATTTTTCATATCATATGAAATAAACATATAGTTAGCTATTTAACAATTTTCTGATCACATAATATGATATGTCTTTTTATGAAAGGCAACTTTTTTATGAAAAATGAGGAGTTTGAGGAATAACATCAATATTCTGTATCTTTGGAAAGGGCCCTCTAAGCCCTTTCCACTTCTGCAAAATATAAAATATTAAAACAAAAAAAGCCCACGGTCTGTAATCCTAACATTTCATACAAAGGTTACCTGTGGTATTTCTACCATGTGAGAATGAAGATTTGTTTCTATACGGAATATCTCTGTTTAACTAGAGAAAAGTAAACATATATGAGAAAAGGTGACAGAATTATAAAAGATGGAACAATTTATAAATTTCCACGTATAAACATTGGAGAGAAATTAAATCATCCATGGAATTATATTTAATGTGTTAAACGTGAAGATAAATTATATTTGAAAATGTGAGACAGGTGTGAAATCTCATTTTGCTGTAACTTTGGTTGCTGTTTAAAAGACATTGGAGCCCGTAGTAGAAGGGTGAGAGGTCAGTGATTGGTTTCTAGGCGTCATTTTGTGTTTGTTAAATGCATTGGAAAGACTAAACTGATTTGCATTACAGACAGGATATTCATAAAATGCATGTCTATGAAATTGTATATCTGGCCTCGTAATGTTGCATGGCCACACAAGTCGCCAAAGTCATTGTTCGCTGCCTAATCCCAATAAGAGAGCAGTGGAAAGTGACCAAGGCACTGCAGTTAGAGTAGCAGGGATGCTGTTCCAATCATGAGAGCAAAAGGAGGGACACAGGGGAAATCTTAAGGCGAGAAGTACCAGGGATTACTCTTACTCTTACTACTATTATTAATATGAGCTGGATTTTGGGTGGTAAGAAAGCAAGACTTCTGGTATTCATTTCTCATTTTGGGCCTGAAATAGAAGCGGTAAACTTCAAACTAAGCAACACGCTAAACCGCAACTGAGCTGTCATTAGCTGTTGGAGGTATCTCAGCCAGGGTCTATTTGTAGGTGGTTTTTATACAAATGGAATAAAGGAGACATGGAAGCATAAACTTCTACCACAAAGGAGAACACCATCTATTGCAGATGTATCTCATTAGCTACAGGTACTGATAGATGAAATTTATCAACTAGGATTGAAAAGTTGAAATCAATCTTTTATCCAAACCTCAAATCAAATAAGAACAGTGGTCACATTAGAGTAAATCTGTGGACTTCAGTGCAACTATGCTGATTAACACAAGTTGACTTCTTGACCCAGCGTTCTTTTTTCTTCTTTTTTTTGGGCTGGTGTTTTTTTTAAAAAAAGGGGAGGAGGGGGCGGGGAGCTACATTTCAAGTGCATTTCTCTTTTTAAGGGCTATTGAAATGCATATTCTACAGATTTCAGTAGCTTGTATCAAACTTCCAACTAAGAATCCTTAAAATCATACAGGAAAATTTTACATACTCCTGAACCCTACATTGTCATTTATGCCGATATGACACAAACACAATATTATTACAAATAGCCACTAAATGGAAACACTACCTACTTTGTATGTTTATGTTTGTATATATAAAAAGATCACTTAGATAAATAACAAGTTTGCTTAAAAAAAAAAATCACAAAAAAGTGTGAGTGAAAACACAGCCATTTCTTAGCAAGTTTGGAGTCATAAAATGTGTGAAATGTCTATGAATTGATGTCTAGGTGTTAAACCATCAGTGGCCCTTTCATTACGGGTGGGTGCTAACAGCAAAACCATGTGGTTATGGAGATGGCTGCTTCTGCCTGCATGCTTAGAGGCAACAGAGATATCACGGAGCTTTGGGAAGAGGGGCAAGCAAATCAGCAGTGAAATCAAATTCAAGTAGGTGTCCCAGCACAGGGGAGAAAACTCAGTCTCAGTCACTTACACTTGTAGGCTGACAGGACAGGATTAATTAGCTGACTTTGAAACATCTAGCCTCAGCTAGTCAACTAAGCTTTCTCTATGACAGAGGAGACACAAAGAGGCATTTTGTCAGGACTCAGACATTTAAAGATTAGAAAGGGTAGAACACCCTTGGCAGGTGTCCACCACTCCCTTTCACCTGAGGAGTACAGGGAAGTGGCTTTGACTAGATGCCTGTGTCTTTGGTCAGTGAAAGTTGGGTGAATTCAGTCCCACCACCATTCATGTTTGTCGTGTATACCCTATTATGTGCCATAAAGAAACATGAGTACCCTATATGTCTCCAAAAAAATACTGAATATTACCTGAAGGATGACAAACAGTTGGTTGGTGTGTTTTCAAAATAAAAAGATACGTTGTTAATCTGCGGTAAGGGTTTTTTTTCTTTTCTGAAAATCTGGAGAGTATTACTCCCAAAATTTACTGCATACTGTTCAGTTCTGCAGAAGGATTCTTTTAAATCAAATACAATGACTTTTTTAATGGCATGGAAATTTTTTTAGGGTCTTTTTTATTTGAGACGTTCTTCCCATATTGAGTATCAGGAAAATGAAGAGGGCCAAATCCTACACTACTTGAAATGATGCAGGCAACATTCCCATTGAATACATGCAGGGCTGACAGAGGCTGTGGGAACTGGATGAAAGTAATGATCATTCAAGCAGTGGTTATTGATGAAAGTATTTGCCAACACCTTCCCAGTGGCTTGATCTGTTCTGGTTTGCATATTGCAAATTGTAACCATCGCAATGAGCAACATCCTGGGCAGAGAAAAATAATGGGAAGTCAGCCACCTCACAGGCAGGTACATACAAACTACTGCAGAAGTGTTTGCTAACCTTCCAAATGGCATTTATTTCAATGAGAGTAACAGTATTTCAGAGAGATGATCCTAATTTTTTCCTTCAGCTTCTTTTGATTCCCTCACAGATATGATGATGATCCCCTTTCCCTTGAAATTCCTTTATTCATTAATTTTTATGACTGTTTCCATTCTCAGAGATAAGAAAATTGAAGAAAACAGCCATAAACTGTAAGGGTGTTGGTATCCAAGTGTGCTATTTCAAGCTGAAATGTACTGCCCTGTTCACGAAGTGAGAGGAACTTGCCGTCTTTCAAACCGTCACTAGAGGCTGACCATTTTCATTAAGCTGAATTCACAGTCAGAAGATGCAAAGAGCACAAACATACTAAAAAAATCTGCAAAACTATTCAGCTATCCCAAGAGACTATGCCACCCTTCAGGTTGAAATTTTCATCTACAGGAGATGCAGACATGGAGGTGACTATGGTATCACATCATGTGGGAATTCAGGAGCTAGTGTCAGAGCTGAAAAATGGTCAGTTATACATATCAAATAGAGTTATTCACAAATTTCAGCGAGATTTATAAAAGAAAGTAAGTTATGAAGTTTCCATATAATGCAGCTTTTTATTATATCCAAGTACGACATTTCTTTATACCTTTAATTTTTTGCCATTAGTTAAATTATTTAGATTCTAAATAGATCAGAAAAAAAAAAAGACAGTTTTTGCCCTTTGTTTTGATTGAGTTTAAATAGTTGAATGCTCTGTGTATGAGAAATTGGAGCTACCAAATCATGCCATCTTTTTCAAAACCAATGTGACATTTCAACACTTTTACAAACAGTGTCGTTCTCTTGACATGAACATTTCTGGTGCTGCAATAACATTTTTGTTCATATACTGGAGCTCTGAGAATTTTGACAGCTTCAAATCCCCAAGGTTCAATATATTGTCTCTTTTTTTTCTTTTTTTCTTTATTTTTGTTTCATTTACTGTGGGTTCACACACTCGCTGAGTTTAACTTTGGGTTTCTGGCCTCACGCAAACCCAAAAACTCAAAGCAATACTCAACCATAATCATGAGTTTTCCACAGTTTGGAACAAAACAGTAAACTTTCTGTGGAACTCAGAGAGAGGATTAACTTGACAGTCAGTCTATACTTTGTAAATTCAGCCTGAGTTCATTTCAAGGGTCGGCAAAACTTGGAAAATCTTTTTGACAAATCTGGGACAAATTGAGGATTATGAAGACAACTCAAAACATACCCTTCTCAAAAAAAGCAAGTAATCCCTCCTGTATTTCCTTCGTGCCCCACAAAAAGCCTCTGACAAACCACTTGCTATAGAAAGAAGGGAATTTAACATGGCTGTGAACTTCATAAAAAAATGTATACAATTCATTCAGATGAGAAAGGCTTAATTATTCTTATGCTCCTTAGAATTTAACTGTTGCATCTGTCCCATATTCAGCTGAACTACTTCTAATTTATGCTTACTTACATTATAGGAAATTCAGGCCTATAATTCAATGTCGATCAAACTGTATAAAAAACTCTCTCTTTCAAACAAATGGGTCTTTATTTTTTTCATGTGTGAAGGCACCTAACTACATTTGATCCTATTCAAGTCATTTTATATTTAAGTCCAGATCTCAAAAAAATTAACCAAAGTTAAAAAAACCCCGAAAAAGAAATGTCCAGTCTTTCATTATTTACATACTTAATGTTGTTTGATTCAGAAACCGCAATATAAATATTTTCTTTTAAAAAAATCTGTAAGTATCAAGACATATATAAATATTCGACAAAATGATCAGTGTGTTCTCACCAGAAACAGATGCCTTGAAAATATTTGGCTTGTTTTTAAGAAAAACACTTAAATCATTTTTTGAGGTTTAGTCATCTATACATTCAAAGAGCAAGTGCTTTCAGAAGAAATACTTCTAAAATATATATTTATACATATTTCATATGTATACATAAATAGAAAGTATTTACTTAATATTCAGAAAATCCACTGTGGTGCAGGTGTACAGGGCTTTCCAAAAAAGACTTGGGAACGAGATGAATTTACCCAAATGGCCCCTTTTACAGCAAAGTTTATTCTGCTGCTCGCAGAGTCCCAGCAGCACAGCCAATGCCTTCAAGCTCCCAGCTCCTTCCAAGAAAGAAAATGTCTCCAAGCCCACGGGTCTGGACGTGCCCACAGCCTCCGTGCCCTCGCATTGCCGGAGGAGCAGGATCCCAAGAGGTGGCTGGTGGTGTGTCCCTTCGGCACGGGGGACGATGCTCAGGCTCCTGGGCAGGGCGGCCAGCCCTTATTGCAGCCGGTCCTTCCACATCTGGGGGAGAAGCTGGGGTTGTCACAGCGTTTGGCCAATATAGCAGGTGCCAGAAGGAAAAAATGCATTCAAGTAAGCCTTCTGTTTGTTAATTGTTTATCTGGGTCAGCTGCTCACTGAGGAGTACAGGCTTGAACTTGGCACCTGTCCTCAGAGCAGCGTGAGTCTATTCCATGCAGCTTTGCTTTTTACTGGGATAAAGCATAGTTCCAGTATTCCAGTAATTTAAGCATATGAGTTATTTTCTTCTTCTGGCTTAGCTTTCCTTAGTTTCCTAAGTTTTCCATGCTTTGGGAGCACTCACTGATCTACACTGGAATGCGGTCTTTTCATTTTATTATTTACTATGTTTATTTTCGAGGTAGCCATTTCAGGTCTCTTGTCGCTAAGCTACAGCACAACTAACAGGGTCTTATCCAGAAACATTCACTGACTGAGTTAAGAAATAAGGGCAAAAATTACAACTAAGTAATTGTAAACAGATGAGGCAGGATCCATACCTCCTTAATTTGAGAGCCTAAAATTTAGATATCTGGTGTAAACTACCCCATCTAAACTCCTTCTCTCATCAGAGAAATCTCTGGAGATCTCTGAGAGATCATCTCTCATCTTCTCCAAAGAATAGTTTATTCCACCATAAGTTGGGCAGCTACAATACATGATCCCTATAAAGTGCATATGACGCCCCTTCATTTTTACAGGAAGCCTAAATAACTAACTGAAACCAAGTGGTCCTCTTAGGTGAAATGAAGCCCGCTGTCGGTATCTGCATCTAACATCAACCTGGCACACTCAAAGTTATTTCACTGAAGAGTTTCTTAATAGCTCTGCAAGGAGCAAATACTCAGAGCTGGCTAACAGCAAGCAGCCCCCACTACACAGAGATTCTCAGCATAGTTTTTGTTACGCGTCTCCTCAACTGTTGTGAAATATATGACTATACAACAGAGCAATTATAAAATGGCTTTCATGCACAAATACAAATGTGTAAAGAAGAGATGTTAAAATCAAAGACAAATGAATACATGATGAAGTAATTAGAAACAGATCACGCTATAGTGCTGTTTGGAAGGAGTGTTTTTCACTTCGTTCTATTGATGTACGGAGGCCTGCAAAACACTTAAACATGGAAGAAGCTTTCTAACACATACTAAGTTGCAGAAAAGAAGCAAATAATTAAAAAAAAAGTCTTCCACTGCTGTTTCAAGTGAGTACAGTGTTCTTTTTCTGTACATCCAACCTAAATCAAATTACAAAGCATAAACAATACATTGTACATAAAAACCTAATATGTGTGCAGAATATTTTTACAGTGGAAAATAATATGCCAGTACGTTCAGCGTAAGATTCAGAAGGTTTTTCATATAGTTTTGTTGGCAAAAATAGTATTAGGCATGTAGCAAGATTTAACCACATAAAGTTGAAATACTCTTTGAACCAACTGCACTGAAGTCCATGGAAATTATACTTTGGGCTCCTTTATTCTCAAGGTCCTTTGATATTCCAGGGGGCAGTTTACTGCTTAGATCTTCCCTTCCAGAAATTAAAATCATGTTTTGTTATTTCTCTCTCAAACATGATAGTAAGTCCCAGATTCCCTTTCGTTAGGATCCTCTGCAAATGGCTTTGTCTATGGCTGGCTTTTGCCCACTGGTTTTATAAGACATCAATTTCTAACCAATAAACAGTAATGTACATTTAATTCCAGCTTTTGAGTAGAAGTCAAATATAAGTGTTTCTAGTCAGAAAAAAAGGGAGAATGGTTTCCTGGCAACTTAATTCCATTTGAATTTATATTTAAAGTTCATAATATGTAAAAAGACTCTTCAGCAATCTTAATTACATTCTTAGCAAGGAAAGAAAACAATCTCAAATACTTGGGTTAAATCCTGGAAATAGACAGTTCTAGCAATATGCTATAAAATCTCCCAAAAGTGGGTGAACTGTCGGACAAAAAACCGTAAGGAATATTATAATTTATTTGGCCATGGTCCTTTACCAGAATTTGTGATGTGTTACATGAAGAGCCCAAACCGCACGTCACACACAGTCATTTGTAGAAAACTTTCCACTTCTTTGTGCTCTGAGACTAATGTTGGTCTGAATTCTCATGGATTTGAGGAGGAAGTGACAGCTGACCACGGATTTGGCTCAGAGATCAACTGTTTTTACACCAGGGGCCATTCTTTTCTAGAGGGCAAGTAAACATTTTCATAGGCATGAATGGAACTGGACAGAAGAATCTCTGTGCCATCACTCAAAACTAAATGACCTCTTAAGTGAGATGTGGAAAGAAGAGAAGACTATTTTCCTCATTGCTAATATTATAGTGCATTCTTGTTGAACTGAAAGGATCTCATTGCACTAGAGAAAGACCATCCTGCAGAGAACCTAGAATCTAAGTGCTAAGAAAGACTGAAGACAGAAAAACTGCATTTAGTCCCCAACGTCAGCTGCAACAGGATGAAGAATGATGGTCTGTCAAGAGTAAACCATTTTATATTGTGTGATTTGAGTGAAGTTAGCACCTCATTCTCTTCATAAAAATTTGAAAAGGTATTTTTCATTCTTGACCCCAACATTCTTCACCCATCTCCCAAAAAAGAGATTACTGTAATCAAAAACTTGAGATGAAACAGCAATACCATGAGGGTTTGTGAAGCTTTAAAGGTTTTGTTAATATGAAGTTAGTTAAAACAGTTGTTTGAAAATTATACAGATAGGTGTCTACGCTGAAACCAAAGATGGTTAACATTACAAGCAATTACCTAAGTTGTTTGTAAAGTGTTAGCTCAATATTTGTATCAGCATTTTGTACTATGTAGATCTGCTTGCTTTAGACTTTCCTGCTTCTTTTGGCAATTCTCGTAATTCAGAATTTTCTTTGTAAAATTAGTTCTCATATTCCTAATGGCTTGACATTTACATTTCCAACTCAGACATGGTCAGAAGATGTACTTCAGTGCATCCTATTAAATGTTGACCACTCATTTAGCAAAGGCAGCTATCTAACATGAACTTTGCATTTATTTTCTTACAGAAGATCCAAATATGGCAACCTTTATCTAGAAAATCTTGTATACTGTGGTTGGACTCGAAGATCTCAAAGGTCCCTTCCAACCATGAATATTCTGTGATTCTGTGATAAATTAGAGGTAATTTTTGTCTTACATTTCCAATAAGAAGAAATGAGAACTTATATCTGAGACTTGCAGAGTATAGCATAAAAACATGAAAAATTTTCAAAATGTAATCATTCTATCTTCTTTTTAACCCAAATTCTTGCAAGAAAAACCATAATTTATGGTTCTGTATATGTATATGTGCTTCACTCTTAAACCCAAAAGCTTTTAAACCCATGGAATAGTTTAATAGCTTGTACATCCACTTGCGAATTTCAGTCAACTTTGTCAGAACAGGTTGTAGACTACCCAGAGACTAATGCAATCCTACAGTTTCTAGAAAATTAGTGTCTTCATGATTATTTAAGGAATCATTAATATAGCCAAAAGAGAGACATAAGATAGAAAATAAGTATTAATTACTGATAATGATCCCCAAGGTGGTATATGGGTGTTGACTGGCTTGAATACCGTGAAAATTGCTGGAGTTCATTTGGTCTGTCATGTGTCAGTTGAAAGCCAAGATGTGGTTTTAAATAGTCACTCCTTTGATGTGGGGATTCTGACTTTACTGATAACTGCCCCTCAGCATCATACCTTGAGTCTATCGCCTTAATTGTCATGAAGGCATTCTTGATCTCAGCAAAATGAAGAGAAGTCAGTCCAGACCTAACAGACCTTCAGGCTGGGTGGTTTTGTAGCTGTGAGTATGCTCACTTTATGCTAAGCATAAGGAAATTTTGCCTAACCTGTATTTTCCTCGAAGATATTAATTCTTCTGTGAGCAGGGAAGGACGCTGCATAAAGCTATGTCCCCTGGAAAATTGTCAATAACTGAAGTCAAATTTGCAAGCTTTACAGTTGTTAAGAACCATCAGATTGAAGACATGTCCTTAAAATGCTGAGGAAAATGTCCTTTTCTTATATTAAAAGTTTACACAATTTTCCTCCCCCCTTGTTTGTGTGATTCAGACTCAGTTGCTGCTCTTACTAGCTGACTTTATGGGTGGCATATCCATGAACTGTGTGGGAAACAATCCCACGCAAGCAGAGGATGGACAAGATGACCTAGTACTTTAAGGCTTTTTTCTTCTAGCTGACATCATTTGTGGTATGACTCTGAATTCCAGACTCTCTATATGCGAGAGATAAGCGAGTGTACAAAATGTTTAGTGCACAAAACACAAAAAACTCACAGTAACTGAAGTCTGCCTCCTTAGACTCTCTTTGTAGTCCATGGAGAGGGAGAAAGGCTCCTTTAGGGATTATCTGAAGTAGACAGGTGCCCTCTGGAAGTGTCACTGCCCTCACGGAGGAAATATAGGTAGACAAAGTTCCCAGGGCTAGCTCTAGACTTCATGAATACCTACCCCTAACTGTAGTTCTTTTGAGACACAGGAATATCTTAGTCCAAAGAAAACCAGAGCATCCGGCCTTCAGAACATTGCTGGTTGAAGGACTCTGTGTGGGTGCAGCCTTAATGGCCTGAAGTTAGAGAGTGTCTCCCTGGCAGAAGAACACTGTATATCCCATGGAACTTCCCAGAGCAGCATGCAGGAGATGTATTCATCATAGACATCTGAAGAAGTTAGTTACTTTCATTCTTTAAAAGAAGTAAAAACTGAAACAAGCTAATGCAGAGACTGACTTGTTAAATACAGCTTCTGGAGGAGCACATGTAAAGGGTCCTAATTCAGAAATTTTAAGGCCCATTGTGACAATGCAATACAGTTGCTGGGAATAAGGAGCTTCTCAACTGGACTGTGAGAGGTAGGGAATTACAATCATCTCCAGTCTCACAGGTAACATACTGTTTCAGGTCAGGACCATTGTATACCATATTGTCTGGCCAACCTGAAACCAGAGGGTGTCAACAGTTGTAACTTTCTACAAAAGCTAATTGAGTTCAACCAATTGTTTCCTCCAGCTGATGCATGCAGGCAACTCACAACACAATATTTGAGTCCTATTAGCATAAAATGAGACCCTGGGCAGTTCTGAATGAAATTCTGCATCTTTAACTTATTTTTATCAATGCTGTGTAAGGTAGGTCTGTCATTGCCTCAGCAAGTGTGAAACCAGAGACACACAGAGGCACATGGCTCTGTGTTTCTCTCATGCACGTACATATCAATTGAGCATCACAATAATAAAGCCAGTGGAGTAATACATGTATAAAATCCCTCTCTCCTGTAGTGAAAGGAGAATTAAACCTTGCATAAATGCTGTAATTTTAATGTATGTGTGAAACATGCAAGGTAATTCATAGGGCTGCATCTGCATAAATAGTTATCATCTGGGCATGTTAACCATGTGCAGCTTTGTGTTGCCTTTTGTGTTACCCTTTGGTTTAGAAAACTCAGAAGAATAAGCTGTATTAAACAATCACCATTCTTTCTTCCTTCAGTTTGGAGGAGAAGTATCCTGGAGGAACAGGATAACTCCTAGGAACGTAGCATGTCTGAGCTCTCCAGGGCTGGAAACAACAAAAGTAAAAGTCCTCAACACAATAAAAATATTTTTTTTTTGAAGTAAAGTGACTAGGATTTTTTTGGACAGTGTTGGATGAAAGTGAGCTTCCTTTTTTACTTTTATCTAAATCCATCTCTACCACAAATCATAGCAAAAGGAAGCATGAAAATGTATTTCATTATCTGCACATCTTTTGTCTTGCATTTTGAATGTATTCCTCTGTACTGTGGCTTGCTTGAACAAGTCCTTTTCATTGTAAACACTTTCGATTGTTTATACAAACTAAATGTCAGCCAGGGCTAAATGCATTTGCAAAAAGAAATATACCAAATCAAAATAATGGCAGATGTATCTCAGGCAATATTAAAGGACTATAAACTGCAACTGTATCCAAAACAAAAAATCTACATCAAAGATGGAAACACATGGTTAATCTGTCACATCTGTTTAGTTAAGTGATGGCCTTAATTACTTTTAGTCACCCATAACTCTCATGAACAGCCTCTACTTTAAATTTAGAATCAGACATTTTTCCATTTCTCCTTAATTAGGATTTATTCATGTATAAACAAGCTCAACATTGGCTTACCCACACACATTTACATTTTTTGACTGTGTGGCCTTGCAGAGAAAATTATACATGTTTTATGCATATTCATATAGTTGGCCTCCTTGTCCCACATGTAAACTGCAGTAATAGCTTGTTGACTAGAGACAATTTTTTTTTTCCCCACAAATAGGCTTCAAAAGGAATATCCATAACTGAAACCGTGATTTGCAGAACCATCTTTCTGGTAAGCAGACAGCTCTTCTTTCTCACGCATCCCTTCTGAGTATCTGGGACGGAAATATGTCTGGGTTATTTTTTCCCTCCTCCTCTTTTCCACATCACACTGGTAGTGGATGGAGCATGGAGAGATTTCAGCAGGCAAATGAAACTTCCAAATAAAATTTCCCATGTGACTGTGGCTGGCCACTGACATAATAATCAGCATGAATTTCATTAAGGGTTACACATTTGTGGATATGGTCTTTTATTCGGCCATCTCTGGAATGATTTCTCTCAAGCACAGAATAATGCAGGCTGAGCACATTCCTTCAGGTTTAACCCTTAAATGGACTAGATTAGACACAGCACAATTATTTGCTGGAGTTAATGTTACTAAGAGTCCTTCAAGATAACCTATTCCAGGGCATGAAAAAGAGATTTAAACATGTTGCCAGAGTTTCTCCCTTTAAAGTGTTATCTCAGCACCCTTTGTTAAGATAGATAGAAAAGTTTTTTCATGAACATTCACGTTCTTTGCGTGTCCCAGAAATGTGATTTACCATATGTTCATGACCACCATTAAGGATTTACAGAGGAAAGGATTAAAAAATTTAAGTGACTGTTCTACAAGCTCTTGGCTGTGTCAAGGGCTCTGCAACATTCCATCACAACATCAAGAACAGACAGAAGCTGATCCATTCAGACTGATGCTACACCTCATATGACACTTCACAGTTGTAAGCAAATGTTGCAAGCAAAGCAGTTCATAATGCTTTATAGTAATTTTCTCATCTAGCTTTACAAAAATCAGATTTTAACCTCTTTATATTTGCTGTAGCATTATCTATATTTATGTGTACATTTTAGTATAATGTATTATACAGTATATTTATTGTATAAAGTATACCATTACATGCTGTTTTAAGTAAACTAATAAATCAAAATTAAAATAATTTTCCCAATAAAAAAGCTTAATTTTTTCTACTTAAAAAATAATCCTTAATTGGAAAAAACTGCTTTATTCCATGCTAAATAATATCTCCTCTCTTCTGTCTTTCAAATATATCTTCCTTACGGGCTACCTGCAATTGCATTTTAGCCAGGTGGTATCTGTTACAGCCAAGCATTTTTTAACACAATTGGAACTGCTCAAAACTATTTCTATTGACAATAACTGCATTATATGCATGTCAAATTGATACAATCAGGTTGAGACAGTTTTCTATATAAACCACATTTCTTTTTACCTGGAGTCCCTCCACTGCTGCTGGACTTACACAGTATTTAAAAAGTTGAAATCTGCAGTTTAAATTCAGATACTATGTTTTTATTGAACTCGTGCTGACAAATAGTTCCCATGACATTACTGCCTGTTGATGTAGTTCTTAAATTTGACCTAGGTCCTTCAGTCTGTACTAAGAGTTTTCAAATCCAAATGTATGTACCCAGCTTGAGCAGACTGTGAATATTGCTGCTCTCTGAAACTCTACTGACCGAAGGCAGCCTTAGTTTATGAGGTCAGAAAGAACTGGGTTATAAGAACCCAGGCTGTAAGAAACTTACACATCCATTTAACATATGGTGGGCATTTTATCTGAGTACAGTCTCTTTAAAGTTTGCTTAAGGAATGGAAATGAAGTGACAGTTTACATCTTACTAGCTCTGCTCAAAGTATTACCAAAAGACTCCTGGTGAGAGAAAGGGAGAAGCAAGGATAATGGTTGTGGTTGTGGTTATCTTAGTGTCAGGATCTCTGATGGGAGCACTTAGCAAGGTTAAGTTTTGCAAGATGCCAAAAACAGTAGAGGAGGGCTTCTAAAAAAAACAAAATTCAAAAGGTGTTAGAAAGATCTAAAACGGGAGCAGTTAAAGCACTTAATGGGCTGAGAGTCAGAAGAAATGTGAGCATGATCCTACTCACTTTTTATTTTTTAGCAAGGAAGGGGCCAAAAGTCTTTTGACTGAAGATTTTAAAGTAATTTATGAACTAGCTTAGCCCAAATCAAATTATTGTGGCCTTCAAATTAACATCTTTATCTTTGTACTCTACCAGAGTCTTTCTTAACCCATGTAGGAAAGACAGCTCATAAACAGCAAATCAAATGCTCAGAATGGTTGTTGGACCACAGAAGGAAAAAGAAGCAAATGCCCAGGTTTTGGCTGCGGCGAAAAGTAAGCCTACATATTGTCAGAAAATACGTGAATAAATTAAAGATAAAAAAAGTTATTTAGTCATTTAGATTTTTTTGTCTTCCAGACACAATTAATACTGTCCTTCTATTTCAAACAAAAGAAACTGCCCATTCTTTACCTAATGGCTATGACCAAAACCATCTTCTATATTTAAGTGCAAAGATGGTCAGTTTGTGCTAGCAGCTTCCATGTATCCACCCCTGACCTCCAATTTTGACCATATTTTTGGATGAAGACTGTGCCAACATCCACTTCTGAGGAAAGAAGTTAGAGCTATACTATAGCTGCTTTATTTTTCAGTTTCTTCTCCAGGTTTGCATGCATTTACACAGGACATTTTTGCTAATTAGCTCTTAAATAGCTAGTCCCTTCGATATGTCCCAATAGAAGCATGCAATGATATTTTTAAACATCCTGTGATTTTTCTGTGCACGTAACTTTTATCCCCAATTTCCTTCTTTTTCTGATGTGGCATTTATACCATGGGGGTTTTATTTGTTTGTTTGCTTTAGGTTAGAAGTCTGGCTCCTCCAAAAGTGGCCTGAGCATCTGGCCTTGCTTTTCTACCATTTTTTTCCTGATCAAATCATCATGTGTATAGACCTGAGTGCACTCTATACAATCAAAAATGTGTTTCATTTTCTGATGAATCCCTGTGGCTGCCAAACACAACCCAAATGGTAGTCTGAGGAACAGTGTCTCCTAATGGGAATAGAGAATGTGCAGAAATGTTTCCTTAAGGCACCTGCCAGAAACCTGCTGATGAGGCATGTGCAGAAAAATATTTGGCAACAGTCATTTCTTGGGTAAGGAGAAATGTTGCCATTACAGATATTTGCTTAGTTTCTTTGGTCTGTCCATAAAAAATGTCTCAGTCTTTTTGCACCATGACCAATTAGTGTACCTATTCAGTTAATTCTTCTGGTCATTTTAATGACTTTTGGACAAAGTTTGGTCATTTATTTTGCCTCTGCTTAAAACCAAAATTATCTTATACAGGGCAGAAGTCATGGGCTCCTAGTAACAATTGGACTAGTAAACACTTTGCTGAAAGCTTCCTTAGTAATTCAAACACTTCCTGGCATTTTTAGCTGTTTTTTTTTTTCCCCTTCCCCTTTCAGTGAGAGTATCTTTAGATAAAATCATCAAATGAACACATTTTTAGGTCATTAATGGGTACCTTTTCGCTAATCACTAGCAGTGACAATAAAACAAAATACAACATGCCACAGAATGCTTCTTCAGGTGAGAGCTGTCTATCCTGAATAGGCATAACTTATTAATATAGGTACAGGTTGTGGAGGGGAACGTCTCAGCACTCATGGCACTATCTGCTTACCTGGCAGACAGCATATCTCAGGCTGTGGTTATCTACTGCAACGTTCAGACAGCAGTTAAGAACTAACCTAGGCCAACGTCTCCTCTCCCACCTATCCTATCTCAACTCAGTGGCCTTAATAGAACGTGACAGGGGTGGCCAACAGCAGAATGTGTTGATCGGAGTGAAACGTAGATAGGAACAGCAGCCAAATTATTGCACAACTGATTATCTCAGTTAATATCTCACTGCAGATAAATTCAGTTTCATCCTGAGACAGAATCTGCTTCTTTGGTCCATGGCAAGATATAGCTAGGATGCATTTCTAAATGATGTAACATCTTCTGCTGTACCAGGTCACAGACTAGTACAAGTAAAGCACTGAGAATTGTTCAGAGCAGAATTATCCATCGATCTGAATAAGAATGGCGTCTGTAATTACTCATGCTGGGACAAAAGTCACAAGAACCATTAATCCTCATGCTTCAGGACATAATTGAGCAACAGCTGGAGTCAGGAATAATTTTCCTCTATGACAGAGCATTACACAATTCTGTGTACTAGGGGCTTTTATGTCTACATTTGAGATGGCTGGCACCAGCTCAGTTGAAGACAGAAGGTCAAATTAGATGGTCCTCTGGCTTGTTCTGTAGCAGTTGTTATGTTTGTACACTGATACATTCACTGTAACAATCCCAAGCTGTCTCAGGCGTCATGTTGGCGTTAATGGCTGCTTCTTCATTCTCTGTTTTTCATCTGTTTTGGATAACCTGGAAATTAATACCAGCTGAGTCTGTGGCTAAATCTCGTACCAAGTGGCAAAATGAGGATATGGAAGTGCGAGAGACCATGCAAGAAATAAAGATCTTCCACATCAGCCTGTTTACCAGCACTCACTAATTATTAAACACTCTCTATTAGGAAGACCCTTCTGCAAAAATAAATAAAAAAGTTTAAATGACTTTAGCATCACTTTAGTGCCTCGCTATGAATAGTTGCTTCTCAGGTGAAATGTTAGCAGGATTTTGATGAATCACAAAATGGAAATGATGGAAATGACAATTCAGATAAGAATGAGCAAATAACTTAATTGTAACAGTTATGGAGATTCAGTCCTGCACTTTTCTCAAAAGAAAATCTTGATTATGTTGATTGTTCAGCTAATTCAGTATGCGACCTTGTGTGAGTTAGTGTCATAGTTTCAGCTGGGATGGAGTTGACTTTCTTACTAGCTGCTGGTGCAGTGCTGTGTTTTGGATTTAGGATATGTTGATAATGCTCTGATGGTTTTGGTTGTTGCTTAGCAATCAAGGTCTTTTCTGTTTCTCACCCCACCCCACCAGCAAGTAAGCTGGGAGTGCACAAAAAATTGGGACATCTGACCCCAACTGACCAAAGGAATATCCCATGCCATGTGACATCATGCCCAGCATATAAAGGTGGGGGAAGAAAAGCACGCGTGTGTGTGTGTGTGTTGGTGTTTGTCTTCCCAATTATTAAACTGTCTTTATCTCAGTTCACATGTTTTCTCACTTTTACACTTTTGATTTTCTGCCCCAATCCCATCGGGGGGAGAGTGAGTGAGTGGCTGTATGGTCTTGGTTGCTGGTTGAAGTTAAACCAGGACAGTTAGAAATGCAAATTGAGTGCTAGATAATTTGATTCATACTGATAATGCAAGGAAATTGGGAAAAAGGGAATTCAACCTCCACCAGGTATTGCCAGTCTTGCAAGTGTGCGTGATTTAGGATTTATATTGCCACTCTAATTAAGACAAGGGAGCTACAGCCTGTTCTGAACACTATCAGAGTAGGGAAATTTTCAAATTCTGTCCCACTTAAGGCTTATCTATCGAACACTTCTTTTACATTAAGCCTGACGACGTCTCTGTCTAGTCTAAGCAGTAGCAACAAGACTTACTCATTGGTCAGTGAAAGCCCAAAAAGGCTAAAAGTAGTCAGAGGAAAGCTCTATAATCATCTAGTATAATGGCTGCCTAGACAATCTTCTCATTTGAAGTTCATGGCTTTAGTCTCTACAGTTGCTTAATTAAGTTTAGCTTGGCTTTCATTCTGCTTCTTAAGGGGAAAATTCAATTCTGTGTAGATCATAGAATATTTCTAATAATAAAAATTATCTCCAAAACTATTTATTCTTTATATGGAATATTCACACAGGGAACAACTTTGATTGTTATTTCTGAAGAGTTGAATTTTAATCTCTAGAAAATGGCTATAGTTATGCAGAATGTACATCCTGTTATCATTGTAACAGGTGTGAAAGAAATTTTATACTGTAGAAGGTTATTTACTGAGAAGTTTCTGAGTAACTTGAAGCAATCTGCCTGTGATAGAAGACCAGGACAAACTGAAGGAACATGAATTTAAAGACATTTATGAACTCTCCTTCTATTTGACTGTCTCTTTTCGGTGGTTGCAGTGAACAGAAACAGAAGCAAAGAAATTCGAGGAAATGGCAAATAACATATATGGTTCAGTCATAAATCAAGTCACCTCACATTTATATATGGCACTTTGTTCAGAGTATTTCCCGGAAAGCTGTTCTGAAAGTCTGGAAACTGAGACTTAATTTATATGCTATTCTTCATGTTTCCAGGTTTATGATTTTTAGAATAGAATAGTTGATTGCTGGAAGAAAAATATTGAGAATTTAATTTTACTAACCTATAAAATACTCTCTAGAGGACATGTAATATGGATTATAAAATTATTTATACTGTAAATTAGAGTTTCCAAACAAGTAATCTGCAGAGAAAGATCAACAAAACATAATTAAGTTTTCATGAAAATATTGTCCCAATTTCTTTCTGTGTATCAGATATGGAGAAAAGGAAAACTAAGAGGAGAAAAACTCAATAGTAATTTTTCCTTTTGTCTACCCCCAACCTCCTATTTTTTTATCAGTGTGAATATTCATGCCATCTGTTCTACATTAGATGCACATCTCTTAATATGTTTTCTAACCAATTCTTGTGAGAGATAAAGGGAAAATGAGAACTTGAAAGGAATTGAGAAACAGAAAGGCACTGGGGGGGCCATGAAGTGAAAAATGGACACATCATAAATCAGAAATGATAAGAGATTTTGGAACTGTGGAAGAACAAGCTTAATATATATAATTAATATATATGCATTATAAATGAAATCTTGCCATTTAATATCTGCAATATTTTCCACAAAAAGTGGCATATAGAAAGATGTCATCCTTATATTCCATTGATTTATTATATTTTTGCTTATACTTTGTCATTTACATATGTTAACTTTGTAGCACCACACTGCACAAGCCTTGACACTTTCCTTAGTACTTGATTTGCTTCAAGAATATTTTATTGCCTCCATGTATTTTCTAATTATAAGCTTCTAATTATAAGGCTAAGCGGCATCTCCTTAAACTGAGTTTTGATGAATAACTAACTGCATTAAGTGATATCAGCTGTTTTTATTTAATCTATTTATCACCGACTTACTTTAGCGTTGAAAGGCAGCTTAAGCAGCTTGTATACAAAAAAGCCTGGAGTTTTCAAGGAGGAAGATTTAAAAAATTGTAATGACATATGTTCTCAGGCTTTTTAGAGAACTTAAAAGAAAATGATTTCTTGAAATATTCTGAAACCCAAGTCAGAGAGAGCTATTCTAGTGCTTGAGTGCCAGTTTCTCAAACTGACTAACACCAGGTTATTACATTCATACTTATTAACTTTAACCACTTGCATCACATTATTGATGCTAATTGGGACGTTTCATTATTGACCCAAATAAGCAAATACTTTTATAAAATCAGGGACACCTTATATATACAAATAACTATTCTGATTTAACTCTTAAGATAAGTAAAACGAAAACTGTAAACCAGGAGTAACAGAAAATAAATAATTATTTATTTTTTTAATAATTTCTAATTATTTTCAATATTATTAATTCCATTGGGTAAGCAGTTAAAAATAATTATGTTATTTGAACTGAAAATGTAACTCTATTGAGTCCAACACTGAAATAAGTGTTTTGAAAATACTTTGCAACTATGAAGAAGCAGCCCTGTACATATAGGGATGGCATCTTTTTTCTTCTTCCTCTTGGCCTTGCTCAGTAACATATTCCCTATAAGGCTGGCTATTACCTAAACCTGTGCTGAGGCTCAGTTTTGTAATTCTTCCACTCTTAGATTGTAACTCTTGACCATGGTAACCCATGCCAATCACATTCACTGGGAAAGTTCATCTGGCTTTAACACCTGCAAATCCTTCCTTCAGGAGGTAGGATTGGTGCTGTACTATGACCCGATAACTGTCTTGAAGGAATTTAGAGAAAAAAAATTAAAATTTTAATTGCAACGTACCCAAGGTTGTATACATCTACCTTCCTTCTTTTCCAAGGTCAGTCCTTCTTCCCTTGCCTCCCCCTGCTCTATAGTTTGGCTTCTTCTTAGCCACATGACATGTATTATGCATGTCAGAGGAGGAATCTCATTGCTAAAATCAAACAGCACTTCTCTCTCGTGCCTTCAAGCCTACTTGGACTTGTTTGAGTAGACCACTGATGACTGAAAGCCAGGGTATAAGCCAGTTGAGATGGTATTCTTCTGCTTCCTGCATACCAACCCCTTCTTGAATTAATCCTAATGATAAAAAAAATCCCCAACTGAACAAAAAAGTCATACAAACATATGGAGCACATGATATTGCTAACTTAGAGCAGATTCAGAACTAACCCGATACACATAAACAAGATGTCTTTTGGAACATGGTAAGTAAACAGAAAACCACTATATGGAAATTATTTATTCATGTGACATTGAACAATAGCCTCATTTGGAATGGCTAATAGATGTAAGAGTTATGTTAGGACTCATTCTGATTATGGAAAATAAATCAATGAAAAAAAATGTAGAGTCCTCACAACAGAGATGACTGGCCTTTTCTGTGTCAGGAAGTCAGATATGTACTTCAGGAGACATGCTTGTCCTAGCTTGAACTAAAACACGTAAACCACACTAAGAAAATAGCCTAAAATTAATTAATTCTGACTGACTGTATGTGCTTCTTTATGAAAAATATAGTGCAAGTCTGAAAAAAGTATATAAAGACAGTTCAAAGAACTCTAACTTTTATTTCACAGATTGCTGTGTGTCTGTGGTCATGTACATGCTGAGCATTTCCTTAAATGTTTTGTCATTGAAACAGCACTTCTACAGGTTCCATGCTGGTAGCCACAGTGGAGACATTGGTATATAAAAGGCAACTGGACTTTTATCATCTCTTCATCTTATCCTACTCAGAGCACGGGTGGATGACACAATGGGAAGGAGGCACAAAGATGACTCTTTTCATGTCTTTGCCAGTGTACCCACCGTTGCTTCTGCAGGGAGTGTTGTATTTCTAAAATAGAGAGACAACTGAAAACAGACAAGGATACTCGGGTATAAGGGCCCTATCATTTGCTGGACCTCTGAGCTGGCTGTACGTGAACCATTCCTGAACTGGGCGACATACAGCCACATTACTATGGCACTGTTACCATGAGCCATCTTGTAGACATGCACTTATACAGCGTGGGGGGTGGAACTTACATGTGCCCTCATATTTCTAGAATTTGTAGACAGTTTAGCATACAAATTCGAATTTTGTGGCAGCTTAGCCTGCTTTGATTCTAGCCAAATTCTTGACTCTGAATGTATTTATTCAAAGAAACTGAGACCTGGATTCATATCTTAATTTTTCTGCAAGACCCATTTCCAATCTTTGCAAAAAGGACAGAATAACCTAGGATTTTGATGGATAAAAGTATGTCCACTTATTTCTTGACATCAGTTCTTAGGATTAGCATGTAATGTGCGGATGATGAAAATTATGCACACATTGATTCTGAGTAATGGGACAAGAGGAAAAAAAATCAAAACTGTACTCTCTTTTACAACAAACCAGCATGAATTTCACAGTTTCCAAAAGTAATATAAGTTACTGGTGCATAAACATATCAAGAATAGTCTGTGCTCTGTTTATTTCTGGTGGAATGATGAAAATCATTGACTGAAGGCCAAGTATCAATCTTAGTCAGCCACACTGTGGTGAAATAATTGCAGCTTCAGTCATGTGTACTGTCCTGGTAATTAAGTATTTAACAACCTTTGTTCTTCTGCCACAAAAGGCTGTGGCAAAGCGAAATTTGGATCAGGCTGTCTTGAAACAGAATAGAAAACTGTTTTTGTGATTATTTGCAAAAATGAGTTCCCTATTTTTGCAAAACTCAGTGAAGCAATTATGTATTTCTGTGCCACTGCCAAAAATGCAGCACTTCATTTTCCTCTGCTCAGTGACTATTTTTCTATGTAGGCATTTATAAGTGAGAAAATCTGCATAAGGGCTCTTTGTGTCTGTTGTGTTAATGATTCTTAAAAAAAGTAGAATATGTGGAGTGGGTGTAAGATGATTGCTGTGACAAGGATATCTATTAGACAACAATATTGTCTACTCAGAGAAGTGATTGAAACCCCAGCATTTAAGTTTGCAAAACTAAAACGAACATATGGCCAAAAATATTCAAATGGGAGTAATCCTTCATTCCCGGTATCTGGGCTAGAAGACCCATAAATGTTTTCATCATTGATTTTATTTTAAGGAAATATTTTGTAAAACTCCATTTGAAAATATTCTTATTGAAAAGGGCTACTATAACCTCAGCAGAAAAGTATTTTTGTTCATTTGTTTCCTTTGTATTTCCTGTCTTTATTTGCTGCCATTTCGATTAAAGAAAACCAAGAAAAAAACCAAATTAAATTGTGAAGATCTGCTTCAAAGGCACTCCACCATCCTGCAGATAGAAGTGCAAGATTTGCTTCCATGTATGAGTCTCATGTGAGCTCAAACCATTTGTTTCTTTGGGCTCCAGGTTAGTGCCTTCATTTAGACAGTTCTAACAGAGTTTGTATACAATGTCTCATCCTTAAAGCTGGTGGCTTGAAAACATGAAGGTGGCTTGATTTTTCAGTTAATGTCACACCATTTTCATGAAACCAGCAACGTTCCTCTATTTATTTATATATTTATTATTTATTTATTTTGGTAGTCTTTTATTTATTTATTTATTTATTTATTTATTTATTTATTTTTCTTTTGGTCAAAACTATGAAATATGTGATCACAGGAAGGATTTAAAGCTATTTTTGCCTCCACTCACTGGCCTGGCCTGCAAGGTCCTTGCAGCACAGTACAGAAGCACACAAGTGGATTTGATGAAGCACAGGGGTGGAGTATTTATAGGATTATATTAGCTAAACAGATTTGTCAAATCCTGTTGATTCAGTAGATTTTTATAGAATCATAGAATCAACTAGGTTGGAAGGGACCTTTAAGATCGTCAAGTCCAACCATTAACCTAAAATTGCCAAAACCATCACTAAACCATGTCCCTGGAGCACCACATCCACCCATGTTTTAAATACATCCAGGGATGGTGACTGAAACACTTCCCTAGGCAACCTGTTCCAGTGCTTGACAGCTCTTTCTGTGAAGACATTTTTCCTAATATCTATCCTAAACCTTCCCTGGTGCAACTTGAGGCCATTTCCTCCTGTCCTATCACTTGATACTTGTGAGAAGAGATAGACTGCCACCTCACTATAACCTCTTTTCAGGCAGTTGCAGAGAGTGATAAGGTCTTCCCTCAGCCTTCTTTTCTCCAGACTAAACAACCCCAGTTCCCTCAGCCACTCCTCGTAAGACTTGTGCTCGAAACCAGCTTCATTGCCCTTGTTTAGACACACTTTATCACCTCAGTGTCTTTCTTGTAGTGAGGGGCCCCAAACTGAACACAGTATTTGAGGTAGGACCTTACCAGTGCTGAGTACAAGGGGACCATCACTTCCCTAGTCCTGCTGGCCACACTACTCCTGATATAAGCCAGGATGCTGTTGGTGTTCTTTGTGATCTGGGCACACTGCGGGCTTATATTCAGCCAGCTGTTGATCAACACCCCTGGGTCATTTTCTGCCAGGCGGCTTTCCAGCCACTCTTCCCCAGGTCTGTTACACTACACGGGGTTGTTGTGACCGAAGTTCAGGACCCGGCACTTGGCCTTGTTGAACCTCATACCATTGGCCTCAGCCCATTGATCCAGCCTTTTCAGGTTCCTCTGTAGAGCCTTCCTACCTTCAAGCAGGTCAACACTCCTGCCTAACTTGGTGTCTCCTGCAAACTGGCTGAAGGTACACTCAATCCCCTTGTCCAGATCATTGATAAAGGTATTGAACAGAACCAGCCCCAATACTGAGCCTTGGAAAACACCACTCATGACCGGCCGCCAACTGGACTTAACTCCATTCACTACCTCTGCAACTACATAGTGTCTTATCAGAGACACTAAGAACTTGACAATTAATGCTGGTGGTATGTAAGCTGACTGCAGAGCTTCCCACTTCCTCAGTTCTAGGGAACATGAACAAGTCCAGTGCAAAGTTTTACACTTCTGAGCCTCAGCAGGCAGTTTTGAATAGGATTGAAACAAAGAGTCTGGTATGATTACTTTTCTTTCCATCATTTCCTTCATACCTGTGTACCATTAACAAAAATGGGAATGGAAAGTAAATGGCTCCTTGATGAACATACTTAGGTTTGGGACAGAATACTGAAGATTATCCAGCAATGCAATCAGCTTTAAATACCCATGAGCATCTTGTCACATCCAGTACAGAACGTCCTTTTGTGAGTACCATGTTATTTAAGACATAAGGATTAATTTGCTAAGGCACAAATGGGCACTGAATGGAATAAAAACCCTTTCAGAGAGGGGGAGATGTGGAGGAGCTGTGCAGTTGCAAGATACTTCAGCATTTGTGAATGGCTGCCGACTGAATTTAACTCCATTCAACCAGCACTCTTTCGGCCTGGCTACCCAGCTAGTTTTTTACCCAGCAAAGCATACACCCATCCAAGTGATGAGCAGCCAGTTTCTCCAGGTGAATGCTGTGGAAAATGGTGTCAAAGGCTTTACTAAAGTCCAGGTAAACATGCATAGCCTTTCCCTCATCCACTAAGTGGGTTACCTTATCATAGAAGGAGATAGGGTCAGTCAAGCAGTACCTGCCTTTCATGAACCCATGCTGACTGGGCCTGATTACCTGCTTGTCCTGTAGGTGCTGCGTAATGGCACTTAAGATGATCTACTCCATAACCTTCCCAGCCACCAAGGTCAGATCTAACAGGCCTACAATTCCCCAGATCCTTCTTCCAGCCCTTCTTGTGGATGGGCGTCACATTTGATAACCTCCAGTCAACTGGGATCTCCCAATCTGCTGAGAAATGATGGAAAGTGGCTTGATGAGCACTTCCGCCAACTCCCTCAATACGTTTGGGTGGGTCCTATCAGGCCCCATAGACTTGTGTGCATCTAAGTGTTGCAGCACGTCCCATTTTTTCTCTGGACTGACATAAAAAAGCACATTTTAGTAGTGAGATCCAATTTTTCTCTTTTGTTTTTTGCTAGTGTCAAACCTGTGCTATTGGTTTCAAACAGCAATTATTCTCCTTTTGCTTCATTTGCTTTGGAAATACCTAAAAGAGATAGTATGTTCTTCCATATGTGCAAAGGAATCTTGTGTCAGTTGCAAGTACACTGATGCTCTAGATATCTCCCACTGATTGACTCTCCTAATATTCAAAAAGAACCTACAATAATATAAACCTCCTCCAGAATCCATGAGATGAATTAAGGTAAGCAACCCGCATACTTAATCAGCGTGGTTCTTTTTTTAGCAAAGAGTGGGTAGATAAGTTCTTCAACTCTGATGTTCACATTCAATGAAATACCCATTTATCTCCATTTCCATTTCATACAAAGGGAGTTAATTGCTTCATTCCTTTCTCCCGGACCACAGCCAGGGTTTGTTTCCTGGATTGCTGCGTTACAATGTTCTCTTCTGTCTAGGACCAAGACCAAGGGCAATAGTTCTAGTATAAAGATGCTCTATTCTGTGGGAAAGAAATATGGAAAACACATTTAATTTGGACATTTCTAACTTGCTGTATTTGATATAGTATATGTGGCAATATGGCAAAATGTTAGTTCTCACTTGCTATCTCTATAAAACAGCCACTCTAAATAAATGGTTATTTTTTTTTTTAACTTTACCACATCATTATAATCTGTCTATATGTCTTATTTATATGGATGGATGTACATATGTACTTATGTATGCCCATACTTTCAGGATTTGACTAATATGTTATCAAATAGCCATTTATTTGGGGGATTTGAATTTATGACACTTTCCACATACCTAATTTTCAGAAAATGCTGAGCATCCAGTGTTTGAGGCTATAGGCGATGTAATAAATTCAGCACTTAGAATTTCCAGTCACCTCTACAGATCTTAGCCACATGTTGCTAAAAGAAAGGGGGTTTTGTTGATTGTTGATTTGGTTTTGTTTTTTTCTGAAAGAGTGCAAATAAATAGTGTCAGCTGTAAAAGCCCATTCCAGAGTGATTCCAAAGAGGAAATGAACACATTCACTTATGTTTTGAAAGCATAAGGATGTGAAAACTGATACTTATGAAGGATTTCTTGTAAAAGACTGAAATTTAGAAAATGATTGGGGTGTCTCTTACACAGTTAGGAAAAGAGGGTTTTGGAGGGCTGGGCTTTTTTTTCAGAATGAGAAAATGTAGAAAGAGAAGCACTGACACACTGATTCACATACCCTGTTGTATAGCTGGCATTGGTTTTTTTTCCAGATGTATTTTCTTGCTGGAGGAATAAAGATCTGAGTTGAAGCTGGCACTTAAACATATGTACAGACAAGAGTTGTACACTATCTCTTGCTCCTGTCTTTGAAATAGGACTTTAAATTGGTCTTAACCTTGTTGTGACCCTTTTGCTGTAAGAAATATTTTGGTAAGGTTGTGCATCTTGATAGGAAGACACAAGACATGGCTTTCCAGGATTTAAGTGCAAATTCAGAGTTCAAGCCCATTTCTTTGCCTTTCCCCATCACACTAGACACTCAATCAGACCCATGCATCTATGAGGCCATACATTTATTTGCCTCCCATGTCCCACTATAGAAATTGTTATTCGGCCTGGTTTGGTCTAAGTTGTACACCAGTAAGTGGGGGACAGGCTTGACAGTAAGATTGGTTCTGTATCCGATTAGGAATATCTCTCCACATACAGCAAGTACTTTCAATCTGTGCCTGTACCTGCTTACACGTGGGTTCCATCTCCACAGAAAATTAGCCTCAAAAGCATCAGGAGGAGTGAGGCCAAGGGAGTGGTAGGCTGGGTAGAGAAAAAGACCACTGCTGAAGAGCTTCTCTGCAATGAAAGACGGCAGGGTCACAATTTGGCCTGTTTTTATTTCACTTGTATTTTTTGCCAGGCAGGTGAGCTTCCCCAGGCTCACAGACCCCCACAGCCTTTCTGGCATTGAGGCCTTAATCTCAGACTGAGTCATACCCCTTGTGTTCAGTACTGGGGTCTAGACCAAGAATTGCATAGCTACAGAGCTGGCCAAAGTGCATAAATACAATAATTACTTGCTCGGTGCACCTATGGGGATGCTTCTGAGCCCTTGAACAACAGAAGAAAAAATATCCAAGCTTTGTTCTCCATGTATTCTATGTCTATCCTGGCAATAACTGCAGTACTGTGACTGGTTTGATGGCTGAATGGGGTATTACAACAACTACAAAGTAGCCTTAAAAATCTCTGTATGATTCTATTACAGTAACTATTAAAGAGTTGACAGCATCTGCAGGAACAGACTGTACTGGGGCAAAGGTTCCAGCAGGCAGCAGGGAAAGTATGCAAATGTGCTCATTCCTGCACTTAATTTGTACATAACTCTTTTCAGGACTATTTTAGGCTTTCTGCTTTAGATTTAGTTTCTGATCCACACATGACATTAATTGCATATCAGTGAGTTGCAAACTACAGACAGAATTTCTTCAAGGAGTAATACCAGTGCATTCAGGTAGCTTCCTCTAGTCTTTGCATCTAAAGCCAGCTTGTCTGCATTTCCATGTGAATTAAATTACAGGGTCAACCTTAATTTCTGTTGTTTTCCGGTCTGGCCACAGTGTTCTTGCATTCCTCCCTTCACTAAAATACAGTGTAACCTGGGGGTCGTTTTGGTGCTGCTCTCACCACACATTTACTCATGACGTTTTCACGGTGTGTTCCCAGATTCTGGTTCTCTAGTCTGCAATGAAACCTGTTTCCTTCAATCATTTGCAGCTACTGTTGCCCAAAGAGATAGTCTTTTCTAGTGATACCAGTGCTTAAATGACAAGTATGTATAGTGAAGGAAAACAAGGTTCTATTAAAAGGGGGAGATTTGAACCACATGATAAAATTGCTCATGCAGCTATTAACAAAGCATCCTCAGAATGTTCTGCCAAAACCTATAACAATTCCCATGTCAGAAAGTTACGGAAAAAATATAGAGATAAATTATTTTAACAGCACTCTAAGAAGTTGTGCTAACTCTAGCTCCCAATACCTCAGAGACACAAACAGAATAAAATCCCAATTAGTGCTATATGGGGCTTTAACACTTCCAATTTCAGAAAGCTCAAAGCAGTTTTGAATAAGATCAGCTTGTAGGAATAATTTTAAATAGAAAAATATCAACAATACCTGGGAATTACCTAAGAATATTGTCACTTGTTTGTTAAGAAGCTGCAATCCCATAATCCAAATGGAAAGCCACATGGATTAGAAAAACAGCATGAATGAGAGTCAGCTACTTAAAATGAATCTAACTGTTGGAAAATAACTATTGGTAGAAATTAAAGTAAACCAGAAATTAAGACTTAAAACCAATTAGGGAAACTAAACACTGTAATGAACAAATATAATCCTTGTGGTATTAATCCTTTTCTAGTTGTCAATGGTAGAATTGTTAACTGTTGTACCAAAAGGGTAGAACTGTTCAGGAAATATGCTATCAGATAAAGCTTGAATAGAACATATTAAAATGAGAATTTCAACATTGTCCACACTCAGTACATAGGGGAAAAACAGAGGCTCTCTTCATACTTTATAGCTATCATAGAAAAATTATAGAAAAACATCTTAATGTGATATTAAGAGGTTATCTAGTCTATTTCCTGACCCTCAAAATACTTTTGTCTTTCATGATAGCTGTTTGTATAATGCGTTTCTCCAGAACTGAAAACTCTGTAGTCTCCTTTGGCAATTTGTTCTAGTGTTCTACTGTTCTTGCCCATATAAGGTTTTTTCCTTTCTAGTCTTTCCCAATATTTTTTATTTCTTGCTTCAGATTAAGCCCACTGTTTATTGCCTAATCCACCATGGTCACTGAGAACAGATTATTCGTTTCATCCTTGCAAAATTCTTTTACGCACTTGAACACCCATTAAGGCCACTTCAGTCTTCTTTTTGTTAGGTGAGACAAATCCAGTTATTTCATTCTGGCATCATAGGTCATGTTTTCTAGACCTCTGATCATTTTCGTCACTCTTATTTGGATTACCTCTGATATTTTCACATCTTTCTTGAAATGCACTGCTCAAAACTAAACTCCAGATGAGGCTTTAACAGTGCTAAGCAAAGCAGAAGGATTATTTCATATGTCTCGTCTTGTTTATACATCCCACTTTGATGTTAGCCTTTCCACAGCATCAGAATGTTTCTGACTTGAGTTCAACTTATAAGTAATCCAACCCCCCAGATGAGCTTCTAAAAAATGGCCACCATCCTAGGGTTTGGTCTTCCCTCGTCCCACTCCACACCCCCATTCTGTATCTCTGAGGCTCTCTTACACTTGTTACTAATGCATTTCATCCAGTCTTTTTTTCAGACCACTTCTTCAGTTTGCTAAGATCATTTTGATTTCTCTTCCTACCCGTCTGGCCTCCACTCAACTGTAAATTTAATCAGTGTGTTCTCTCTTCACTCCTAAAGCTCAGTCAGTCATGAAAATACTGAGCACACCTAGATCCAGGGCAGCACATGACTGGATATTTCCTGTCACTAACCATGGACCATAACAACTGTCTGGAACTGCTACCCATCTGAATTTGTGTGCAGTTAATAGGCAACACAAGATTTCCATAGGATCATCATAAAATGGTCAAAAACTTAATTGAAAGGAAGATATATGGCATCTTCTGTGTGTTCTCTGCTCTGTTACTGTGTTGCAGAAAAAAATTAGGCATGATTTGTTCTTGGCAAATCCCTATTAGCTCTTACTCTGATGAAATAGTTTCCACTTTGACAGAAAATACTAAACAAAAACTACTAAAACTTGACATTTCAACCAGTGAGTAAAGATTAACTTGCATCCAAGATTTTAAAAAGAGCTGGTTGAGTGTCTGTTTAAATTGCAAATATTATTTTCCAGTAAGTTTGGAAAGAGTAGGGAAGTTCCAATAGAATAAAAAATTCCTAATGTTACGCCAATATTCATAAAAGATAAATAGGATGAAGCAGTTATAATCCTGGTCTTCCCAGACACTAGCTCAGTTAACTAAACAGCTGATGAAGGATTTCATCAATAAAGACTGGATAGTGATAAAATAGAAGTCAATTAGTATGGCTTTTATGAGAAACTTTATTTTCACAAAAGACTTTGTATTTTAACCACAGTAACATTTTTATTCATAAAAATGTAACAATTCATAAAATATTGCCAAACTTTTGTAATGTTTTACATGCTAATGTGTTCCACTTTATTAAAGAAAACACCACCAACGACAATAAAAACAAAAGAAAACCATAATAGAAAACTAGTTAATTGAGTAGTAACTGAAATATAATTGTTCACAGAAAGTCATCTTTGAGTGGGTAGGTTTCTGTGTGGGTCCAGAAAGGATGATCTGGCATTAAATAGCTTTCCATTTGTATTGCTTTTCTGGAGAAGCATGTGAAGTCCTTTGTGATAAATTTTCAGGTGACACAATGATATTGGGACTGATACGGATCAGATTGGTACTGATAAGAAAGATTGGATTGCCTGTGAACTGGTTGCAAGGAAACCATCAGAGTTTTTAAAGATACTGCATATAAAACCATACATTTAAGAGCAAAAATGTATCTCAGAATCATATGAATGTGTCAAATGTGTCATAAAGTCCTGACTTTCATGAGTTGGAAGCCAGTTGATGGTGAGGAGATCATACTGCAGAACTATGGGCAAAGAATAGCCTGTTCCATAAATACATGAATAATGATATATTGGGTTGAAATAAGGAGGGGTTTATTTTTGTTTAAGGAATTCCTGTATTTGGCATAGTTCTAAAAATAACATATGTGATCCTGGTCACTACAATGCTAGTTAAAGCATGGGGAAACATGCTTTTTTCCCAGTCTCAAGAATTTCTGAGATTTGCTTTTTCTAAGAGATAGTTAAGAAATCACTTGACCGGAGAAAAATGTTAAAAAACCCCCAAACCTACTTGCATACAATGGGGACTGTAAGACCATTATTCTTTGAACACTTTGTCATGTTTCAGTGATTGCAAATGGCAGAAAGAAAAGTGAAAATGTGTAAGTATATAAAACGCAAATATGTAAATAGTGTGTCTGTATAGTAAGGGGAAACTGGCCAAAGTTTTCATAGGTTTACAAAACTGGAAGAAAGTGGAGAAGACAAAAACCTACACATTTATGTTCCATAAACTTCTATATTTTGTTATATAATGTGTAATAAGAATGGACTGAATTTCAGTCTCTGCAAAATGGAGATTATCTTTTCTTTTTTCTCCCTATTGTCTCCCCTTTTTTAATGAGTTCTGCTACAGATTCTTACCCACTTTCTGATATTCTCTTTTATTTTTCACATAAATTAAGTAATACAGAATTTTTTGGTTTGTTTCTATAGTTTCTCAGATGTGCCAGTAGAGAAGGGGAGAAGTTGGCCAAGACAAAATCTCATCTTATGTGAAAAGCACACTAAAACGTCTTGCACAGTCTCACACAGGGTAAGCAATCAATCTGAAGCTGATTTCTGAGGCCTGTCAGAAGTTAATCCCATACCTACCTGTGAAAAAATAACTATAGGGATGAATAGTGATGGTATTTGTGCTCAACCTGTTGGCACTTCCAGACAAGAATGAACAATAACACCATCTCTCATACAACCACAAATAGTGCAGCCCATTTATTTAAATGCAATGATAAGTCATGTAGACAAGTACATTTTTTGGAAACAAAAATGAGCTTGCATTTTTTTCTAACCTTTTGCAGACATAAACGTTAGTCACTTTCTGAGATTTTCCTGTAATCTGTCCTAATTATATGTATACGGTATGTTTTCATCATTAAGAATATGAACTAAACTTGCATAGAGGATTTTTTTAACTGTCAGGATTGGAACAAACTCACATCGATATACTACAAGTGTTCTCTCTTTTGAATTCTACTTCAATGCTCTGTTTATGAGAGGTGAGTTTTTATGAACACTTACAACTTGCACAGGATTTTTGGTGTTCATTGTGACTTTTTCCTTTTGATAATTTACAAGGGTATCAGTTGTCAATTTTTACAGCTTCCATCTCATCAGTTTTCTTATAAGGCATAGTACACCCACAAGATACTTCTGTCATTTACAGAGATCTTTAAAACCAATAGATGAAAAACACAGGTTCTCTTAGAACTCCCAAAGGCTCCTGAGTCGACTATAGCTCTGGGAACAGGAGATATCATTGACTGATTAATCCAAAAGACCAGTGGAGCATTTTCACAGAAGAGATAATCCATTTCTGTGAATCATGAAAGGGGTATTAGGTTTTGTTTTCAAAGAGAGCTGCAAAGGAGATGAAAGGAAAATACAGGGTTGGGATGACTGACAAGATGACAGTATTTCCTCACTTAAGGAGTTAACTCACTTAAGTTAGGTGAAGCCCGCTGAAGCTAGTAATTTATGGTGTCTTTCCTTAACAGTTGATCATCCATTTAAAACTGAAATCCATCAGCACAGAAGCCCTAAAGCAGGCAAGAAGATTTGACAGGACTTCATTTTCACCACTTCCGGGAGCTAAAATTCACCACAAAACAATAGAAAATGCTAAAAAAATGCTGGTCTAGGCTTTGGTACAACTGAGCTGTTCCAAATATTTTGAAAGAAAATAAATGAATTTACACCCAGGTCATTTAAACATACTTTTACATTGTGGTATGCCAGGATGGGTTATTCCCAAAGAGATGCTTGAATGTTTTACAAGATGAGAGGTCACATGATATGTTAACAAGGGAAATAGTGCGTCTTTAATACAAGTCTATCCTGGGACATCTGATGTACACTGTATTAGATTTAAAAAAAAAAAAGGTTATTGCTAGTATAGTATGACTTAGGTTGAAAAGTTAAATGCTAGAAAGCCAGGTAAAAGTAGATTTACACATGTCTATGGAACTTAATTAGCTTCACTTGCGTGTGTGAGGCATAGAAATGTGTTTTCATGTAATTAAAACCAATATGTAATATATGTGTCCATGGCAATACTGCTAACCTGACCATGCTACTTTTGGTGCCTAGAGTCATACCTCCACATTATGCCATATGGATATATCTCTTGCAGCTGTTGCTGGCCTGTGGTACTCTTTAGTACTCTCCATTTTTGGATTCTCATTCTTTTGCTGTTGCTGCTGCTGCTGCCTTAAAGCTTTGTAAAACACAGTCCTGTGTTGTGCTTCCTGGCAGTGCTCAGAAAAAAAATAGCATTGGGAATTTAAGTTTGGTCTTATACATAATAGCCAGGCTAACAAATCTGAGCAGCAAGAGGGACACATGGCACTTCTGTCTGAGAGACAATTCACTATGTTAAACAAGTCCAGTATCCATCAGACTCCAAACCTGATTAATGTCAGAGAGCAGGTCACCCATCTGCACAATGAGTTTATAACCTACACCCATCCCTTTAAGACCTTTCACTTTTCAGAGAAACATTTTCATTTTTTATAAAAGCTGTTAGTTTACTCTGGAGAAACAGAAGACGACCAAACAGCCCTTTCTTGCTTTGCTGAACTGTCCCTGAGACAAGAGAAACAATTTACGAAGAGAACAGAGAGACGAGGCAAGTGGCAGACACCTCCTACTGCTAGAGCCATCCGCTCCTTCTTCTCTAGCTATTGCAAGTGGAACATTTGAATTTCTGCTGTTTATTCAATTTACATGGTACTCCAGTTTGGTTTGTCCACTTTAGATTGCATAGTGTTATTCATTTCTCTCCTCTATTCTGTATTTCTATTTCTACAGAAGCAGATCTCTACTATCCTCTCTCATAAAAAACAATAAAACGAGATGAAGGTTTGCCTTATGAATAAGGAAAACATTTGCCTTTAGTTATATGTCAGCGTCTTTACTTCTGAAAGATTTTTTGTAAACCAGAGCAAACAATGAACAGATTTTACAAAAAGTCCTTTCACTTCTACCCAGAGGGCTACAGAGCTAGAACAAATTTGTCAGCATGGTATTGTAAAGTGCATTCCTGGAAGCTGCTTGGGCCCCTAATCCCACCATTTAAAAGTACCAAACTACAGAGCTGAAAGACTTGAATTTGACAGTTTAAAGTTGCAAGGTTTTAAATTGCTACAAACTAAAGTCCAACTGAAGAGACAAAGAATCATCCAACCCTCCCTCTTCTGTTTACACCCTTCCTCATGCCCATCTATGGCTCTTATCCACTACAATCTCCACATCTGTTGAAAAGGTTTTCTGAAAATATCTGCACTGAATGACTTCCTACTGTAGCAATATATTGAAAGGTATTTCTGATTTGAGCTAATCATATAAATGCACAGTTTCTGGAATGAACTTAAATCTTAGTTATCAAAATGTTTCTGTTAAACTTTTCTTTCCAGATGCCTTTTTTATGCACTACAGATTTTATTTTATTTTTTACAAATAATTACAGTTTTCAATATCTTCTCTCCTCAAAAGCATAAATGCTTAGAACTACTAGATCAAATTTAATATGCAAATAAAAGTTATTCTTTAGTCAAAGAAAAAGCAGATGGGAGAAGTAGGGTTAGCATGAAAAGCTGAAAAGGGGATAGAGGGGAAGGGAGGATGCAAGTGGAAGATCATCCCTGATTATTTTCCTTTCCTTGCATTTGAGTACTTTGAGATTTTGGCTGGGAACAATGTGCTGGAATGCCGTGACCAAAACTGAAATTGTGGTATTTTTGAACAGAGTGGAAACAGGAAGGATTAATAACCTTACAAAACAGCCCTTTTCTCTTGAGGCTTCCAGCTTAATTTTGTAGTTCCAAGTTGCTATATTCTTTTCAACTTGAAGATATACAACATGACTATCCAAATACTATTTCATATTAACTGCATATTAATTGCAAGTTAAACCAATGCAGTTTTGCATATGACCAATCCAAACATGTTCTTACATGCCAGGGAGATGTGGCTGTTGTATGGCGAAGCTCTGAGAAGTTATATTTCAGCTCTAATTTGAGAGCAGATAGCTACAGAGACATATTCAGGGCTGTAAAAAGATGGCTGAGTTTCACAGGGTCCTCAATGACTTAGCACAAGAAGAGGAACTCTGCAGAAATTTTGCATCCTCAAATTTGAGAGATCTTTGGGACATTCTGTGGAGCAATACTTGTTTGACCCAATTGCTTCTTTTAGTCCCTGGGTCACGCCTGTACCATACAGCACTGAGTTGTTGGAAACCCTGAAGAACTGTGTAAAAAAGAATTAATTTCAAGGGCACACACATAAAAGTGTTCCTGAACACATCCCTTCCTAAGATGTACTGAAATCCACAGCTGAGGTTCTAGTTTTCATACACTTCTTTTACTCGTCTGGTCTCAGTTTCTTTATTTGCTTTGTCCTTATAGCACTAGAGGGAATAACTCGGCTGCCCAGAGCATCATCTGGTTTGAAGCAGCCTGGATAGATACGTTTTGATACATCTAGATGAACAGAGATTTGAAGATCCTCCTCTTCTCTGGACATGCAAAACATTTGTGGTTACATGTGTATTAAAAAGCTAAAAACAGCTAGGGCCCATTCTCTGTCCCTGAGATCAAGTAGGTTAGACTAGCCACTCCTATACTTCCACAAACAGGCTGGCCACATCCAACCTGTTTATTGCTAATGGTTGCTGGCCTGTACTTGCTTCTGGCTGTGCCTAGTTATGTCCCAGGAACTGTTTTAACAATTTCACAGCCCAGATGATCACGATTCAGAGCTACCTGGATGTAGTCACATGATTTACAGAACTTTGGGGCAGTGCGAGAAACTGACTCAAATATGATTGGTGTTAACGTTAGGAGGTTTTTTTGTTTGTTTCTTTGCCTTTTTAGATATCTGGGAAGATCAGAGGAAAAAAGTTATCCCCGCATATTGTTTAGTTCCTTTGGAAACAAAATACTTTATCTTCTGGGCACAATTACTGAAGGCTAACGACACAAGCTGCAAGTTAACTGAAGCACTGCTTACTGAATAGGTGTGCTCTCCCTTTCTTCTTTATATGGCCCGAGTTAAGGAACCCAGTTTGGGTTCATCTTTCTTTGTTCTGTGATCAAGAACAGTGGCAATTTTGAATTAAAGCTTGTCATGTGCTAGCACAGAGCCCTTTATCTCAGACAGCTGAAGCTATTCCGCTTATATACATCACTGAGATGTTATGTTTAGGTCAGGGTGCCTATGAGCAACTGTATTCTGGTTGTTAGGATAGGCTGTGCTATTAGGAAGGCTCAGTTTGAAGTCCTTGTTCCAGCTGGATATTTGACATTTTTAAATGGTTATTTTTACAGCTGTAAGTCCTTTAAAAATATATTATCAGTAATCCTTTAATGCAGAAAGTTTGCATTTGCATGAAATTACTTTTCTGGATTGAACACATTTCTTCTTAACCCAATTTTATCTGAAGAGAGAACCTGCAGTAAAAGTCCTCCTTCTTGCTCTCTAGGAGATCATTTCTCTTCACTTGCCAGGTCACACAACATCCCTGAAGCCATTGGAGCACTTGCTCATGTGAGACCAATTTGGCTGTACTGCCGCAGGTAAGCAAGAGTCATGCTGGGCCCAGGCTAAAGGGGCCCGGGTGCCGAGTTAACAACATAGTGTAAAAAACAGCAATTTGGTAGGTGGCCCCAACTCGTTCCTTGTACCAGGATTCCCATCTGTTACTTTATATGACTAAATTAAACATATATGTAGCTGTCTTTAATGCAGTGCAGCAGTGGTAAACACGGGTACTCAACAGTATGAGGCAACAGCCCTCTGCAGACCACTCCCAGTGCATGGACCATAGTTTGAGAACCACTGAACCAGCCAATGGTTACAAAGGGCTCTGAAGAGGTAATTGCTATGTCACTGCTAAGTATTATTATTATTACTATTTTGCTAGCTAGCAAAACCCAAAAGATAATTATATGATACACAATACATCATACAATACCGGAAGACATACTTGTCCTTGGTTTTGGTTACAGTTTTGTGGAATCAAAAATGGAGGGGAGCCATATCTTTCACCGCCCATAAAATGAGAACAGCATAAAGAAAGTTCAGATCTGATACACAACTGATAAAGAAACACACACGAAAATGTCAGGAGAAAGAACGCTTGTGAACAGAGCCTGCCCAAGATTTGGATCCTGCTGACCCTGGCTTGTCCTCTAACAGCACAGGACCTGGGGCATCCCCAACTCCCTCACTTGCAGAAGCCCTTGCAGAGGAAAACCGTGCCTGGAGAAGCACAGAATCTCTGTCTACTCACACGGCTGTTCCTCACACTGGAGACTGTGACCTTCACGTTTATGAGCATATAATGGTGAAAACATTTGTGCCAATTAATTTAATAACCTCTAGATTTCTATCTGTTGTGTATAATTTCTATTCCTAGAGGATTCCTGCACTGTTAACCTTCACACCTCAACCCTCCCCTGAGCTATGTGAAACATGAATGGTTTACAATCCTCATTTTGCAGAAAAGTAATTGCACCACAGAAATGAAACCCAGATTTTCAAACTGGATTAGGCATCTCATTTTCTGCTGGATTCTAGTGGGTGTTATTTGCTTAAATATCTCTGAAACTTGAGTGATGGGCTGAGGATCATGCAGAAAGCTACTGGGACCCCTTGGAATAGTTCCCAGCTTCCCTAAATCCAGCAGTGTTCACTGTTCCCAGCTTATGATCTCTTAAATTCATATTAGTAAGCTTTTATTTGCAAGCAGTAAGGTCAAGAAACTCACTGGTTTTGAAGGTTGACAGCAATGATTTTACTGTAATCACAGAGCTGCATGCCCCAGTGCTGTAAGGAATACATAAAAAAAGGTATGACCTGTGATGAAATTATTAGTGTTGGCTCTGTGGTGCATATACAGGGCAATATCAGAAATGCTGGTTAAATGTTGTTTGCGTACTGCACCCCTCCCTTAAGCAGCAACCTCTAATAATATATCACAAGACAGCAAGTCAGCATACAGATGTCTGATAATCAGTTATTTTGTGGGTTGTGTATGGCCTTGCTGAAAATGGGTCCAATCCCACACAGGCAATACTAATCCTTGCAAATACATTCAGAATCTATTTGCAGATAAGGGCAGGAGCAGTCAGTACCATTTCAGGTTTTTATGGGTATTTAAATACCCAACAAAGAATCTGTAATCCCAGTCCTGCAATTACCCTCACATGAATGGAATTCAGTAACGATGCTTCATTCTTACAAGATACTTTCCAGCCATGCATCCTGAGTGGCTTTGCAAAGGGAGACACATATCTTCACCCTTTTTTACAAGCCGGGAAACAAATGTACACAGAGATGCATTACTACAAAATGAAAAGCCAGTAGTCCAGACAGGAATAAATCCCAGGCAACGTGAGCCTGATGTACCCTTCTCCAGTGCATTGGAGGAGCTTTGAAGAGCCATGCAGGAGTGGAGTCATGGCTTCTGCTTTCAAATCTACCATAAAACCCATTGTACTCATAATCATTTCATTCTGTACATCAGATGGGTTGATTTATGTCACCAGGAATTGTCTTTCAGTCAGCAGCTGTGAATGTATCTTACTTAATTTTTTCAAGATCTGCCTGTGGAAGAAAATAACATTTACATTTACAGAGATACTGTAACTTCCAGGTTAGTGGAAAGACCTGAGTTATGCCTTCCCTTACTCTTAGGCCCTGATCTTCCCACATGTGAAGAAACTCATACATGAGGAGTCACAAACACTTTATTAAGATTATTCGTACTTCAAGCTAAGTCAGTGTATAAATGAGGAATATTATTCTTATTACTCTGCTTACAACAGCATTCAAGTACTTCTAAAGTGACTCAGAAAGTTTGAGGTACAAGATCTACTGGAATTTGGAACCGGTGCTCATTAACGCTTTTCTGCCATTTCTCTGTAAAAAAAGCCAGCTATGATTGACTACAAGGTGAAAGAGCATGAATCATTTATTGGAATTATGTTGTTTTGGGTGAGTAGAGTTTGTTTTGTCAAAGACGTACAAAGCAGTAACTTCCGAAAATCACATTCCCCTCCCCCACCCCACCCCGATGTTATCAGGATTTCTTCCAATTGTCATTGTAATGTCTGGCTAAAAAAATCCATTTAGTCTTGGCTAGGGTTTTCAATGGGAGCTGGGTGGCTCAGACTCCAGGGTAAATCTAAGCTCTTATTAAAGTACTTAAATTGTAATCTTTTCTAAGACTTGGCAGCATTAGCTCTGACCCATTTCCCGTGAAACCAGGATGAAGTCAGCTTTGTCTCACACTTTTGCAGTGCCATCTAGTCATCCCTTGTGTCTTCGCTGCCCAGTACTGCAGATAAATTTTTTTGGTAATGGGCACCCTTCCACATCTGGCTGCATCTGTATGAGCTACATGGGTCAACCCATCCCACTCAGAGCTGTCAGTTTACTCCACTCACCCTACTTCTCCTCCAGCCCTTCCCATACCACGCACCCCCAGATGGAGGTTTGTGCTACATCTAACCTGTTTCCCTGAACTGTTCGAAAAAGGAGTGACCTTTTCAAGGAAAATGAACAGCTCTGGTTCAGAAGGTGTACATTGCTGTTCTTTGCCAGTCAGGCAAACAGAGCACAGGGCATTTACGGTCATGCTGTCAGCGCAACTGTGGACTAACGGACTGGAGGCAGCAATTTTTTTGACCTGCACAAAATCAGCTGCAGGTCACCTTTCCCTTAATACTTCACTAACCTGGTTGTCTGTGTATCTCATATGTATATAGTTTAGATACATGTAGTTCACATACATATTTGTGTGTATCATATATATATATATATATAAAACATATATCACAGAATCACAGAATCACCTAGGTTGGAAGGGACCTTTTAAGATCATCTAGTCCAACCAACAGAGATAAAAAAAAAAAAAACACAACAAAAAAACCCCACAAAACAAAAACAAAAACAAAAAACAAAACCAAAAAACAAAACAAAACAAAACAAACCCAACACCCACCACCACACCCACCACACAAAACACCACCCAACAATAATCCATATCCCCGAGCACCATGTCGACTCATCTCTTGAATACCTCCAGGGATGGTGCCTCAACCACCTCCCTGGGAAGCCCATTCCAATGCCTGACAACCCTTTCAGTAAAGAAATATTTCCTGATATCTAACCTGAACCTCCCCTGGTGCAACTTGAAGCCATTACCCTTTGTCCTGTCATCTGTAACTTGGGAGATGAGACTGACCCCCGCCTCTCTACAGCCTCCTTTCAGGTAGTTGTAGAGAGTGATAAGGTCTCCCCTCAGTCTCCTCT